>NIVC01001064.1:0-101158 GCA_002269645.1 Macrostomum lignano | reverse complement strand
TGTTCAGATTCCAATTTGTCATTAAGATAGGCGCAGACCTTCTCTGGCTGGTCAATTTCCGGACGGCGACTGCTGGCCTTCTCGATACCGTCTTTTATGCAGTAGTGAAAAGCTGCACCATTCAGACTGGATCTCAACGAACAGGATAGGGAAGAACAGGTGGGTCAGGTAAGTGGGGCAGGATACGTCCGGTAAGGAGTAGTAGTAGTTTAATACGAGTATGAGGGGGTGAGCTCCATCTTATTGCTCGGCGCATTCGCGCACTCGCGAGTCGACTCACCCCCTTATATAAAACTATTATTATTACCAGGAGGTCATATTTACTGTGGCGCCGCTTGGCGGGGCCCATTAACTATCTCTGACTCGCGTTGCGTATCTGCGTACTTAATATCTAGTGTACTCATTACCAATGTACTTAGTGTGCGCGCGGCACGTTGCATCTTTCTATCTATATGCTAAAGCTTGAAGTTGGATCGCTCTGTACTCGAGATGTAGGCGGCATGTTGCCGTCGGTTGTTGTCAAGTTAATATAAAGGCCGGTTTGGCTATCAGTTGAAGTCTCGTATATTCTGTGCTCAGCTAAGAGCTATCTCAAATAGAAAAGAGTCCTACTTATTGCTACGACACGACATTTACAATGGGGAGTTGTGTGTGAAAGTAAAATATCTGGAGAGAAAGGAGACCTGTAATTTTTTGGAGGGGTTGAACACCGAGGGTGAGAGCATGAGGGGACATTGGCTTGTGGTATATTTCACAGGCAACAGGTTGAGAGCATGAGGGGACATTGGCTTGTGGTATATTTCACAGGCAACAGGTTGAGAGCATGAGGGGACATTGGCTTGTGGTATATTTCACAGGCAACAGGTTGAGAGCATGAGGGGACATTGGCTTGTGGTATATTTCACAGGCAACAGGTTGAGAGCATGAGGGGACATTGGCTTGTGGTATATTTCACAGGCAACAGGTTGAGAGCATGAGGGGACATTGGCTTGTGGTATATTTCACAGGCAACAGGTTGAGAGCATGAGGGGACATTGGCTTGTGGTATATTTCACAGGCAACAGGTTGAGAGCATGAGGGGACATTGGCTTGTGGTATATTTCACAGGCAACAGGTTGAGAGCATGAGGGGACATTGGCTTGTGGTATATTTCACAGGCAACAGGTTGAGAGCATGAGGGGACATTGGCTTGTGGTATATTTCACAGGCAACAGGTTGAGAGCATGAGGGGACATTGGTTTGTGGTATATTTCACAGGCAACAGGTTGAGAGCATGAGGGGACATTGGCTTGTGGTATATTTCACAGGCAACAGGTTCTCAGAATTTCTTTAATAGGGTACTCTCTCTCCAATATAATACACAATAAATATGAGGAAACATTAAAAAATTCATTTCTACTTGACATTGTAATTGGTCTTATATATAAGAGAAATAATGCTCTCTCAACGTCTTCCTCTGTGAACTTTAGAGGTGAAGTAATAGGTAATTTTTTATATAAATATAATACAATTAGGTTCAATTCTTCTTCCTTTGACCACGTTTTGTAAAAATCGGGGGTAATAACAATTAACAAAAAAGTTCTCTATTTCCCCATTTCTTATGCCCAATAGGGCCACGAATATACGCTCGTAGGATTGTCTCTAGCAGCGTGATACTCTGACATTCCTGAGGGCTTTCCATCGAGATCGCTCTCTAGGTGTATACTGAGCATTTTATAGAATTTTATAGAATGGCACGTTTCTCCGGTTTATAAAAATGGACAGGCGGGTTACTACGGGGGTGAGGTTAAACTACTCGGGGCTTGGTTGTTTGTCCAGGTCTCGAGTATTTTTACTATTTCTGTAAAACAATTGAAATAAGCCACAGAAATACTTCCGAATTCGCTTTAGCACACTAGAGAGCGTGAATAGTTGATTCGGGAGGTGATCAGTCTCCCGAAAACTCCCACTTCCAGACACTTAAGCCTGGGAACAGATTAAAGTGTTTACTTACGGTGGCGGGCTCCTCTTCTGTGTCGGGCAGGTTCTCCGATCTCGTTCCTTGTATCTTCTTTGTTGTGCCCGTTTGTTGAGTTCGCTTCTTCAAATCTTCTTCTTCTCCGGAGGAATCTTCTTGAAGTCTCGAATCGGCCGAATGAGAGCGTGACAATCAGATCAGGCGACGTCGCAGTATTTCTCGAATGCAAAAATCAATATAGGCCTTAAGCTCAGTAATCAATATCAACGAGACGCCCTTATAACACAATCAACTTTCTGTAATAACCACGAGGTCCTCCAAGAAGGGCGTCTTCTTCTAGCAATAACGGAATCGGAGTCGTGTGCTCCTATCGGTTAATCTAGGATAACCAAAATCAATTAACTCGATAATCCTCTAAGGGTATCGGAATCGGTCCGCAGATCCTATCCAATCCCTTAGGAAAATGGGAGGCCTCAAATTCAATGAACTCAGTCGAATCGACTGGACAGTAGCGGCCGGCAATAAATCGCTCTCAAAATCAATAACAAAGGCTCGAACAAGAGCTTACCGAACGGTAGGTATTTCCTCAGAGATGTAGCCTCGCTTAGCTGCTCCAGCAAGCTTCAAGATCTTCAGAGGCTGCTCCGAGTCTGAGATTTTTAGCTCGGATTTTGGCTTGTATTTATAGGAAAACTTCTTGAAAAACAGATTATTTTTAGTAGGTGACAGTTTAGCGCTTTGGAAATTTGACCCCTATGGAATACATTAGCTTTGAGCGCCGATACCATATTCGGAGTTCTAAATTTAAATTTTGCAAAAGATGGTCACTTGTTGTTTTCGTGGTCTTTAAAAATAGAGTATGACAATTTGCAATTTTTGTAACATTCGAGTTTTTCGCATCTTCATGTTGCTACTTATAGTAGTATACTTTGTATCTTATTTGGAGATCTCTACAATATCTCCCTTTTTTACGAAAAATTCGTCCCGAATTTACAATACCTCGGGTGATTTTAGGTGTACAATGAGGAATTAAACAGGTTACACGGTTTACAAGCTTCTTGATAATTATTGTTTATTTGCGAAGCTACATTGTATACGCAGATTTGAATATGGCAACAAGCACAGTATAGTGTATTCCGTAACAGAGCAATAATGAGAACCGTAATTTATTGTTTATTCTGATAATATATACAATCGTGTAGGAACCTATGGGGTATGGGGACTGGGGTTAAAGGTGTTCGGCTAGGAAGCTGTGGAAGAGTCTTTGCACCCTGACCATTAATACTGCTATGGGGTAAATGAGGAATTGGAGTTGGTGATGGTGGTGGGATTCTGCGGCTTCTAGTAGGTGGTAATATACATCTTGTGGGTTTAGTAGGGTTTCGGTCAGGGTGCAGCGCCGGGCCGCTGTCATGAGACTCCGCCGTGCTCCGTGTAGTTCGGTCGGTAGTGGCCAGTCTTGCACGTTGGCGGAGATCTCCAGGGCGGTGAGGGCTTCCAGATCGTGGAGTGTGAGCTCCGGTTGAAAGTCCTCCCGTCGGGCGATTTCTGCGGCCGGCGCTTCCAGGGAATTGGTGCAGGTTGGGCAGTATGTAATGCCCTGCCGCCCCAGCCTCTGCAGGCAGCTAAAGCAGCTCCAGTGCCTGGAACTGCACAGCTTCAGTTGCGGATCGTCCCCGCAGAGGCTGCAGTTGATTAGGGGGTCTCGACAGAGTGGACATCTGTCGAAAAGCCCCCTGTCACAACAGGAGAAGCAAACCCGATGGCCGTACTGGCACATTGGCCTTTGAAAGGGTTTGCTCTCAAGGCAGACGGGGCAGTCGTCGTTGTGATCCATTTGTGAATTTTTCTCGTTGGATTGGGTGAGTAAGGGAGTGGGTGAGGGTATGGACTGGTATTCGGTGTAGCTACTTATATAGTGGTCCGTATTAAAAGCGTCATTGTTTGTAATGGGTAGGTGTGGGTAGACAGGGGTGTCCCTGTGTAGCTTCTAATTGGCCTTCGTTACTTAAACGTAAGTGATATTTAGACATTTTGAACTGTTAGTAGCATGACGCAAAGTGATCGTTAAGCATCATTATAAAGTAGTCATTTAAATTCGCTGTTAATACCGCAATCGGCCAGATGAGATGTTGGACCGGCACTTACTCGGCAGTGTTGGTGTCCTGTAGTAGTTGTAGGTAGATTTCCTCCGCCGGTATCGTAGTTGCTGTCATTGCGTACAAACGGGCCCGTTGAAACAGGGAGGTTAGGTGCGGTTGTCGGTCGTGGGGAATAGGCCAGTTCCGGATGATTTGTGCTAGGTGAGTGGTTGTCATGCCGTTCATGCTTTCCATCGTCAGCTTGATTTTTTGTTCGTTCGTGTCCAGCTGCGGCAAGTTGTCGTTGAGAATTTGTTGGTTGCAGGTGATACAGGTCGTGATGTCGTGTCGCTGTATCGATAGTGCGCAGTCGTGGCACACCCAGTGCTTATTTTCGCAGAGCTGTATTTGTGGGACGGCGTTGCACACTTTGCAGTTCGTAGGTGGTGCTCGGCACAAGGGACATTTGTCGATCAGTTGTGTGGTGCAGCAGAAGAAACATAATCTGTGTCCGTTCTGGCAGTAGACAAACGGTGTGACGTCCTCGTCGTAGCACACGGGACATGACTCCATCTGGGGGGGGGTGAGAGAATAGAAGGTACTGGTAAACTTTACTAATCTACTTCATCATACGTATCGCCTTGCCAGGCTGTTATCTCGCTGTAGGTTAATAGCATCGTTAATTCGGCATGCTTTTTGATAAGTAGAGGTATTATAGCACAGTGAAATGGGAGACTTGGTTGCTCGCATATTGATAGGTACCGTAAAAGACGTTGCTGAATACGTTGTAACGGAAAGAGTATTAATTGGTGTCTGTTATGATGTGCGTACATAACGAGGTGCACATATGCGGAGCGAGAGTTTCTAGGGAGGGGCCACTCGTCTAGTCGGCGAATAACGTCTATTGGAGCGAGTTGATGCACTATGGATGCAGATAACTGAACCGTTTGTACCGGTTGTATACGTAAAAGTTGATCGCGCATTTTTACTAGAGGAAAAGCATCGCATTCAGGGCACGTGAGCACTGTTCGTTTGGCTAATTTCTTGATACACTGCATGCATACGAAATGTTCATTTGTACAGAACTTTTGGGTGCGCCATGATGTACAAATCATGCATTGTCGTAGGGCGCCACGACACATGGGGCAGACTTGCCAGGGCTGGATATGGTGAGCATCACTTAAGCAGGATCCGCATACGCGGTGGTTATTTACACATATACACGGAGGTTTCTTGGTGAGAGTATCGTCTAGACAGACAGGGCATTCGAATGTGTTAGCCATTGTTGCGTTTCAAGTTGCTATGGAATATCTGTTGAGTCGCCTCTTACGACAAGCACAGAGAGCTGTGGACTTATTCTTTCCCGAGTTCCACACGGGTGTTAGTGAGTTAGCGGGGTCCAAGGTTATAGGGGTGGGTAGTTGGGGAAGTGTCTGTAGTTTGTGTTTCAGCGTGAGAAGTAGCAATATGTTTGGACGGTGTTTTTGTATAGGATTTTTAGTAGTATTATTAATGCAAATATAATATAAATCAAATTCGGGATTGGCATACATAAATTCTAATAACTTTTGAATATTTCTAAATGGACTTGATGAATTATCAGTATTATCAGAAGATTTTAACTCTAAAGCAACTTTTCTTTCAGTATGAATTAAATCAATTTTCTTTATTTTTTCAAAACCAAAATGTTCAATAGCTAATAATTCATAAAGAGATCCAAGTCTCATTTGAATAGTTTTAATACGGTTTGCAATTATTAATTCATCTTGAAATATTTTATTTAGTATTCTATCCGACCCAATCTTTTCATAAATAGGTTTACAAATACAGTCTTTTATTGTTATATCCATTTTTAAAGAAGTAAAAAATTTAACACCTAAAGTCCAGTATGTCCAGCGGCTTTCGCAGCGGCTAAAACAAGTTTTCGCGGAGTCTTTAATCCTTGTCCAAAGGTTTTATTTAATTCCCTATATATTTGGTAGTTTTTGCTCTAGTATCCAGATTATTTTCAATAAACTCTCTAGCTTTCTTAATATCATCTTGATTATATCGTTCTACACTAGATGGATTCTCAGTTGGGTGTTTTATAATATAGAATGCGTTTTTTCCTAATTCATCTTTTAATCCTTTTATATCAAAATTTTTACTACCAATTGTAATATTATTCTCAGACTCATTTTCAACGCGGATAGATTTAGGAACACCATTTTTTCAAATAACTTTGGAAAAAACTTTCACCACCCTCGGTTTCAATCTCACCCTCGGTGTCAATATCTTCCTCCTCACTCTCTTCCTTAGACCCACCAAAATCTTTTTTAAATTCCTCAATGGCTTGAACTGATCTAGACAATTCTTTATTAAACTCCTCCACTTAAATCTCATTATTTTTTACAGAATCAAACAAATAATTAATTTTTTTATTAGTTTTCCCCAATAAATTCATAAAATCGGTTTTACTAAGTAAACCACTTTTGATGTTATCAAATATTAATTTCTTTTCTATTTCTCCTAATTTCCCAACAATAGGATTAACAAAAGGAGCAGCAAATCTTTCACCAGCTAACTGTATTCCTAGTTTTCTTTTTTGTAAATCTCTAACAAAATCGGAATATCTTTGCTTCTCTTTATAAATCGCCAACTCTTCATCAACGTCCATAAACTG
This sequence comes from Macrostomum lignano, assembly GCA_002269645.1. Taxonomy (NCBI): domain Eukaryota; kingdom Metazoa; phylum Platyhelminthes; family Macrostomidae; genus Macrostomum; species Macrostomum lignano. Next base: position 94,458 of record NIVC01001064.1, on the reverse strand, counting down.
ACTCATTTTTAACATAAAAAACTTTTTTATCTTAAAAAAATGGCGGAGACAAAAACCATTTGGAGTGATAAATTTCATTTCAAAAAACATCGTCAGTATATTAATGAGATCAGAGCAAGAGATTTAAATTATACCCTACCAACAAGCGATAATTCAAATAATTTTACTACGGGAACTGTAACTTTTGACATTGGTGCAACCAGTAGCATATTGGATATGAAAAATGCGTTTTTCCGCGTTAGGTGGTTGTATACCAGAAATGATGGAACAGCACTTACAGCCCCCGATATCGCCGACCGCGCCGGCATCATTATAGAAAATGATTGGTTTTATAAATGCTTTTCCCAAGCGCAACTAACTGTTAACGGAGCCGAGGTTGAGACATCTACAAACCCAGCAGAGATTAATGGAGTTTTGAAACATTTAAATTATACATTTTTATCAAAACAGGTTGGTGATAATGTTGGATGGATGCCAGATAAGGGAGACGGTGGAGCAATAAATTTTCCCGATGTAGCACCAGCAGCCGGTGCAGATACCGCCGCTCTAATTAATTATCTTAATACCAACATAGTTCCGGTTGTAACAACCCTAACCAACACCAAAAATATGAACACCGGTTTTATAGACCGTCAGAAAAAATTCCCAGTCGCGGTTTTAACCACCGCAACCGCTTATGAGCAAGACTTTTCAATCTTTCCACTATTTGGGTTCTTCTCACCAAATCGGGTATGGAAGGGATTAAAATTTGGGGTACAGTTGCATATATCTGGTGGATATCAGCCTAGGATACTTTTTGGAAATTCAACCTCAACCGATATAGCAGTTCGAATAGTTTCAATTCAATTAGTCGTGCAAACTATTGAGGTAACGGCTCCGCTTCTAAAATATATAGATGATCAGATAGTAGTAGACCAGGATATATTTTATTTGAATCGCCGCCACTTTATGCGAACCATCAATAACAATCAGGATTCATTCCAGTGGCAAATCATATCAAATCATACAAACAAAACGTCGGGTGAGGTATATTTTTGTTTGGTTTAAAATAACAAACAGAACTAGCAAAAGAGGCAACGGGGATTTATATTGGATTCAATCAGGCGACGTAGCAGCACAGGCAGCCACCGCAAGTGACAACGCCCTATCGGCGATTACCGCATTTAATCTCCAGAACATCCGCCTGCAGGTTGATGATCAATATTATCCTGTTAAAAACCCCCTTAATCTAAATATTGGAAATAATGATGTTAATGATTTGATAAAATATTATCAGGATAATGTCAAAAACGAAGCCTATGCCGTTCCTCAATATACTCCCACAGAGTTTCTAAACATTCATCCGGTTGTTGTTTTTGATCTAAGCGCACAGAAAGAAAATGTAGCCAATATTGGTTTGAACTATATGTTAAAGATTAATAAAACCGGAAATCAGGCTGTAGACGCTCACGCATTGTTTCTAGAGGAGTATATGGCGATTGCTAAAGCCGACGGCACCGTTGTTCAGGACGCGCCAATAGGAAAATCCTAAAAAAATAATATCTAAATTATTTCCTTAAAATGGTAAAGGCAAAACATAATAAAATATTTCCCAACGACCCCTTTTTATGTTTAGTTGTTGGAGGATCAGGTAAAGGAAAAACACACTTTGTTTATGACTTATTAACAACCAATGGAATGTTAGATTATAATAATTTAATAATATATACAAACAAACCTAGAATAAAATATTATGAATTTCTTAAACATGGGTTAAAAAACAAATTAAAAAAAGATATCATGTTTAAAATGTTAAGAGCATATGAGCAATATGAGGACGATGATGAACCGAAATTCACACTTAATGACATTAAAGGATTGTGTAAAACAACTGCTAAAAATCCAGAAAATGCTGATGATAAATCCCCAACGTATAAAATATCAACACGATTACCCTATGATCAAATTCCAAAAGATGATAAAACATTAATTGTATTTGACGATTGTATTAATGACGACGATCAAGAATTGCAAAAAGATATTTTTGTTAGCGGCAGAGGAGATGAAATTGGTGGTTTTTATCTTACTCTATCTTTTAGAGATTTAGATACAATTATAAAAAAGAATGCGAGCTGTTGTGTAATGTTTGATCTAGATAACTACGATTTACAAAATATACACGCGAGATTTAACCCAGGTTTAGATTCAAAACCATTCAAAAGTATGTGTAAAAAATTTGGGATGACAACCAATACAAACATATACCAATCGTATATATCAATCCTAGGTTAGAAAGGAGACATCGGATCTTAACAAATTTGATAAATGAAGATAATGATGAGGAAGAGGAATAGCATGAATTCACGCTATAAAAATGGCTTTAAATCTTGATACAATAAAACAAGTGGTTGATAGAACCAACTCAAAATTTAGTACGACTTTACAATTTTTAATGACAAGCAGCGAACAAAGGATTCAATTGAGAGATCCACTTGATCTTGATCAAAGTTTAAGTTATCAGATTGGATTCATTTTATTCTCTGTTTTTAACATGCCACAATTAATTAATCCAACAAATAACCAGTTTAGATATTCTAAAGATTCAGGAGTAAATTGGACAACTTTCGCAGTAAATCCGGGCGCATATAGTTATACCGATTTAAATGCATACATTGAAGGAGAACTAACAGCTAATGGAGATTGGGTAGCTGGCGCAATAGTAATAGGCGTTGATTTACCATCAGGCATATTCACACTATCATTAGGATCTGGATATCAGGTTGATTTCACAATTGCAAATTCACTTAGAACTATATTAGGATTTAATTCACGAATTGTTACCACCTCAAGCACAGGCGATACCGTGGGAAATATTGAAGGCGGAGTCAACACAATTAATATTACAACGGATATTTCAAATGGTGGTTATATAACGGACGATAACGGCTTTTTGGTTCAGCGCGGAATTATATATTCAATCCCATTTTTAGCTGTTCCGATTGGAGAGAAAATGATTGTCGCTCCCCAAACCCCAATATATTACCCATTAAATCAACATCCGGTTTTGGTGCTCGAACCGGAGGAGCGGATGCCGCCCATTTTATTCGCGGTGCCGTTGTTTGTGGTAGCACATCATTTGGTTATAATTTTCCATCTACGGCTTATTTGGAAGAGCCGCCGACACAGATAAGCTAGCTAAAATACTGGTATATAAAATGGCTTTCAGCAGAACTCCATCAATGCGGCAAAACAATAATATTGTTATTCCGATTCCTAAACAAGAATCGATTATAAAAACTTTTAAGTCTCATACCAGGATTTTATTTAGCGGAGTGAATGTTCAAGACAATAGGAAGCTTCAAGAGTTAATTAAATTGTTTAAAAATCATATTATACTCCAAGAGTTTTGGAAGGTTGGATTTAAATTGGAGAAAAAAGAAAGGATAACTCCAATCCAATACTTATTGAGCGCTGGACAGATTCCTAAAGAGCGTGAGGAATTCATTTTGGTCTTATTAAAAATAGACGAAAATGTCGGTGTCTGAAGCGGACAGAAAAGAGCGCGACCTATTTAACCAACGTAAAGGACGCATGTTGAGTAATGTTGATCGAATAAATTATGATTATGATTTATATACCAAAAAAGTAAGAAGGTTTTCAAACCATATTAGGAATATGGATTTTTTCAATATTGGTTTTGGAAGCTTATCGATGTTATGTGTAATCGTTTTGGGTATACTACAATCAATCCCAACCCTTAATTTATCTCAATTATTTTTGGGTATTTCAATTGGTTCAATATCAGGTTTTGAATTAATAAGAAACTTATCAATTCTTTTGGCAATTAAATTATATCTTATAAAAAGAAAGGATCAATATAAATCACTAAGAGATGTTGCTAAACAATATAAAAATCAGTTATATTTATATGTGCAAAAAATATTAGATGATGGAGAGATTACAATACATGAGTTAACAACCGCGGTTGAGTTATATGATAAATATTTAAAAGATAGAAATAGAATTTTAGATGTTGAAGCTTTTACCGATATGGAATTGAAAGAATTGCGTTTGGACACCCCAAACCTCCGCCTATACAAACTATGGGTCGCCGGCAGAGTATGGTATATGAGCCTGAGGTTATAGAAACTGGGGTACAAAGCCCGTGCTCAGGTAGTTCGGTGGAACTTCAGGTGGTGTAACTTTTTTTAATGCATACGTTATATATTCTTCCCACAATGGTAATTGCCTTTTGATTCGAGGCTTAAATTTTTTATCAATACATAAAAATTCCAATGACTTTTTCAATAACATTTCGGTTGGGATGTTTCCGATCCTTATATACTTTGTGTTCTCTCGCATAAGAAAATTGAAATAATATCCAACCAGGATTAAAATCCTCTCGGCGTCTTTCGAACTTAATCCTTTTCCTTTATTCAATTTAAAGAAGTTATTATATAAATTAACACTATTTCCGGGGATGGTACTAATACGTGTGCCGTCTGGCATGAGAAGAGATGGATGTGAAATGTCACATGATAATTTTTTTATAATTGTGTTTTTGAAATAGTAATATGAGTTTTCAATCTTTTTTGTTTTTTTTCAAATTGATATATCTTAGCGCATGAATAACACATATGATATATATCTCCATTTGCTGTTTGCCCTCTATGCATAGTCACATTACATTTATTACATTCATATCTGTCTTTCATTTTTTTGTTATTTTTTTAGACTAAAAATAGAAACCTGGTTCAAAACCGATTCTAATAAAATTAATTTTCCAACCACCAATTCTCTGTAACCAAAGGAGTATGATATAATATGTTTGAGACAAGTTAAATTTATTGGAATTCAATCGATATTTTACAATTAAACGATAACAGCATACTATGCTTAAGCGGTGATGACGTTAAAGAATTTCCTACGATTGTTATAAATAAACCGAAAACTTTTATTATGAAATACTCGCCAACTGACGGTTTACAATTCAAACAAATAAATAAAAAAATAAAAAGGTAGACAGGACTGTAAAATTGGCTTCTGTTTGGGAGGAGGAGGAATCTTAAATTTTTTATAAGAAAATGGCGACCCTAAAAATTGTTCTGTGCGCTTACAATAAAGAATTAAATGAGGTTGAGAATAAAATAAATATAATTATCAGTCAGAAATATTGTGATTATGGAGACGATATGTTTCCGATTCGATATGACTTAGAAAAAAGAAAGCGTTTTATTAAAAATGCAATTGCTTATGCTGAAACAATTATTGAAAATGAAATCGATCGCCTTGTTAGACGAATAAAAATACTTAGAAAAAAAGTAAAAGAATGTTTAAGTTATCCGTCTGACTGTGAGGAAAACTGGTGTTCAATAAAATTTGAAATGGAAATGGATATTCTACTTAAGGAATTACATGCTTTAGTTTTTTTTAAGTACTAGTAGTTTTTCTGTTAATCTCTTCCACCTATCCAAGACTTGTTCCTTTTTTAATTTTTTAAATTCTTTTGGAAATGTTACGTAATAATTTTCTATGTCTTTTTCATATTCTAGAAATGTATTATATTCACATTCGCAATCGTCCTCGCAATCACAATCGTAATAGTAATTATTTATTGCCTCTTTATATTCTTCATATTTGCTTATTATATCTTCTTTTTGTTTTTTATCTTTTATCATGTTTTTTATCTCTTCTTTTAAACCATATGGATATGTTTTAATAAATACCTTTTATCATCAAATGGATTTAATGTTTTTTATCAGTCTTAATGACAAACATCTGATGATTATCTGAATTTAATCGATATTGTGGAGCGTGATATTTTTCAATTGTATTAAGGTAATCTAATAGTACGTTTTTATAATCATCAAAAGTTATCTTTTTAACTGCTGCCCTTGATACCCCTTTTATTTTTTTACCTCTCCCTCCTGTCCTAAAACTTTAAATGCATAACATTTTGATATTATTGCTATAAACTCGGTTATGATTTTGCTATTTAATTCATCTTTCATTTTAAGAACAACTTTCTTATTTTTATTTGATTTTAGAGGATGGTTATCCGGATAATCAGATGTATCCAATGTATCTTGAATTGTTTCCATATCTTTATAGACATTGAACCTTTGGTTCGCGGGCTGTGCCCGATCGTCAGTTTCAACCTTAAATACCAAACTGTCGGTGTCTGCATATATTGGATAGTTATCTGGCCAAGTTTTATTTATAACATCATAATAATATTCATGCATTACTAGCTTTGCATAATCTAAAACAACCATTCCAATAAAGATTGGTTTAAGAAATTTTGTTGTTTTATTTCTCATATGTATTCCCATAAATTCATTATCAAATTTTATAAAGTCTTTAAAGTTTAGTTTGGTAAAATATTTCTTTGCTTTTTCAATATCCTTTTCTAAATGGAATTGGGTTCTATCTCTAATATTTTCAACTGTTTGTCCATAAAATGCATTGTTCATTAATTTCCAATAATCTTTCTCAAAAGTTGTTTTTGCCATCCGTCTCTGATTTGAATTAAAGTCAATATATTTGGCTAACCAATCTTCTTCTATAAAAGAAATTGTTCGATGTACTTTGGTTACCTTTAGTCCTTGCTTTTCATAAAATTGTAGAAGGTTATAATGCACTACATAGTTTTTCTTATCGAATAAATTTAGAATTAGCTTTTTTGTTGCTAGGTGTTTTGAGTTTTCTGCTTTTAGATAGCCTTTTTGTGTTTCTGATAATTCATCTTCATTAACTGAACAATGCTCTGGAGCTAGTTGATATTTATATGTTGCTGCTTTTGCTTGCCGAGTATATTTTAAATCTACTTCAACTATGCATCCCCTTCCTTTGGAAATGTTTTTATAATAATTGGGATCATCTTCCCATTGGAAATCGGCAATTGGTAATTTTTGTTTCATGCAGCCTCCATATAAATTGTTTGCATCTAGATATAATACATATGATGATTTTTGTTTTTTATTATAATTTGGTAAATATTTATTATTTACTTTAGTATATCTATCTCCTAATACCCCTGAGAATCCTCCGCGAATTCCTCTCTCAATCATTAACAACATATCATGATCTGTTAGTAAATCAATTTTCACATCTGTATGTTTCAATCCGCATGCCCATGTTAATCCGGGTGCGCTGAAGCAATAGGCTGGATCTATTTCAAAATTCTCATATGTATGATTTTAAAGTTTTCAAACGCATCAGCTAATAGGAGAACATCCGCTTTAAGATATATATTATGATAATCTTTAAATGTTTTACAATCAAAGTATTTCCATACTTTTTGCGCATGTTCATAATCCGATTTGATTGTGATAGTATTGAATAAAATTTTCAATTGGGGGCAATTGAGTATCATTAAATACCTTTTCAGATGATACATATTCATATGGATATACGCCCTTGCGAGTTAATAGTTTTAGTTCTTCCTCGGATAGTTTTTCTTTTTTGAATTTATTCATTAGATTTGGAAAGTTTTTCTTTATTGTTTCTAAATCCCATGGTTTTGGAACTAATGATGAAACAACATTCGCTAAAGAGGTTGATAAGAATCTCAAGGAATCTAGAAAAACCAGATGGGAATACTTTTTACCATATGTTATTGATATGTAATTTTCTGATGTTCTAGGTAAAATATTTACTTCATATTTATCCTTACCTAAATGTAACAATTCTCGAACAAGGAAATGAAAAACATAATCGGAACCATTATGAAAAAATACTGGTATTTCCTTACATCCTTTTCCTTCTTTTGCGTTACATGATCTACATGCTGCCCCGCGATAATTTCCTGTTAGATGACAATGCTCTTTTATCTTATTCTTCTTACTTAAATACCTTTTGCAAATAAAACAATTTGTTGCATTATTATAGTTATATTTATCTTTTTCTGTCATAATAATATCTTTGATAATTTATCATATTGATTTTGAATATATTCAAATGCATTTACTAATGATGCTGCCATGTGTTTTGCCGCGTCCTTGCCGTGATAAGTAATTATCCTCGATTTAAAAATATGATCTGCTGCAGAATGTACATATATACAATAACTATTTGGATACTGTTGTGCCAATTTTTTTGTACAGTCTGTACTCTCCTGTTGTTCGAATGGAACGTTGGTTGCTTCAAAATCAGCATATATTACAATTGGTTTTTTAATTGACATATAATGTTGTCGGAACTTTAAGATTTTATCTTTATAATCTGGCATTACGACATTAGTAAATTTGTGATCTAAACAAAATCGTTGATGATTTTTAAGAGCTGTTTCATCCTTTTTAAATGTGAAACAATTTCTATATAATGGCATTCTATTTCCATTTTCTCTTAAAAAGTACTAATATCTTTTATGTATATATAATGTGTATTCTTTTTACGCTGAATATACAATAAATCAATTTGATCTGGTGCTGTTATATCAGTTGCTGGTTTAACTAGAAAACATATTTTTTATACCATTCTTTATCATTAATTGGAATTTTGTTTGGCTCTTCAATTGAAAATACATTAATATTTAATCCATTCATTTTTTCAATCTTATATATATCATCAATTGATACTGGGTATGATATGTTTTTCATTATTATTTCATCCATTAATAATCACATAAACATGCGATTTTACTTGTTTATGATATTTATGAATTAGTAAACACCATAATAAACACTTATTATCTGTATTATCTGGATTTATGATCATTGGAGATTTAAAGCGAAGATTCATGTGTGATCGTCCTCTAAGAATTTCTATTGGAGCAATCTTTACTGTGGATGAATTACAAGAAACAAATATAAACCCTGATCCATTTTCTGTCATCTTATCTATCCATTCGTCAAACTCTGCTTCTATCTAATCAAATTGATTGTTGTAATTTCTCATGGATAGGAGTGTCTTATATGATTCTTGTGAAAAGTTATTTATTACTTCAATTTCAGAATTTGCATTAAGCATATTTGGTTTTTTAAATTCTGTTTCAATTTCTATTTTATACTTAATTGGTTGTCGTTTGTTATTTGGTTTGATGGTATATCTATCCAGTATGGTCTTTAATTTTTGTTTCATTTGTTTAAAATATTCTTTATAATCTGTATTTATTTCAATATCTATATTTATTACTTCAGCCCCATTTTGTTCCTGCGGTTTGTCTATAATATCTATTTGTCTTTGTAAGCGTATCTGATTTTCTGCTCTAACTCTAGCTCCTATTTCCGCCCTATCGGCCATTCGTTGTGCTTCTATTTGAGCTTTTAATTGTGCTCTAAGTTCTGGGTTGTCGATTTGGGCTAAAATTTGTTCCATTTTATAGAATAAAATTTATACAATGTTTTTTCGTGCTTTTTTAATTTTGAATTTTAGTAGCCTAGACATCCCCACAGGAGCCTATTCTAGTTCCGCTTTTGGTAATATTAATCCGCTGCCTGAAACGTTTGCATTTAAAAAGATGCCTGAACCTGCTTTTGGTCTCATTTCAAGATATAGTCCGCTTCCATTATGTTTTTCAATTATGTTAGAATCTTTTCCTTGTTTATTAAAAATCTTCTGAACCGCTGGCCTAAAGTTGGCTCCGATATTATCGAAAAATCCTTTAGCTTTTTCGCCGGTTTTTTCCAAAGTTTGACCGAATTCATGTAATTTATCTGCTACAACTCCTTCGCCGTGAGTTGTACCTTTTAAAATGAAGCCATCGCCTTGGGTTGTTCCTTCTAATATTAAACCTTTTCCAGCTGCTAAGCTAGCTTCTGCATTTCTTTTTTGTTCTGCTGTTGATAAGCTGCTGTTAATGGTATCTATAAGTTTTTGTTTAAATTGTGCATCCTGCGTTATTTGCTGTCTTTGGAATTCAGCCTCTCGTTTAGCTTTTTCATCAGCGGCTTTTTTGTCATTTACGGCTTTTGCTATTCCAGCCGCTCCACCTGCTACTCCACCAGCTGCTCTTATTCCTGCACAAATTATTGGGAGCAAAGTTGCAAGTGGCAATATGCCCCCTTATTTTGCTTTTAATTCCCCTAGCTGTTTTCGCTTGTCATGAATTCTTTTGGCTGCTAATCCAGTTGCTCCTGCTGCCCCAAGTCCTAAAAGAATTGGTAGAATGGGTAACAGCCCACCGTCCTTTTTAGTGTGAGTCTCCAATAAGAATTTAACATCAGATTCTGTTAACCTATAGTTTTTACGATTATGCTTAAATGAAATGGGTCTGTCTTCTTGTGCATATTTTGCAGCGAGTTTAAAAGTATCAATATCATAATCCAATTTTTTACCTAATCGATCTAATCTTTTTAACATTGCGTGGCTATGTTTATTACGCTCGTATCATCTAAATTTAAAGTGTCTACTACCTCTGCTATGAAATATAAACTATTTTCATCATTAACTGGGTCCATTTTTATATTACTAAAACTTCTTTAATCCTTTTCCGCCTTTAATTGAGGTTAACATTTTATTAAAATCTTGGATATCTTTATTGCTCAATGGGTTACTTTTAGTAGGTGTTTCAGTAGGTTGTGCGGCTTGAGCAACTTTTTGTGCTAGCTTTAAATCTTTTATTGCTTTTATTTGCGAGAGGGTGTCGTTAAATTCTCTCAATTTCTTGAGCTCTTCTGCTGCCTTAGCTGCTTCTATTCCACCCTTGACTGCGTTGGTTACAGAGCCTGCTGCTGAGCCTGCTTGTGCTATTAGTGGCATATTATCTTTTATTGTATTTGCTGCAGCGCCTATTATGTCGAAAAGACCCTCACCTCTGTATTCTACTGGGTCTCCTATTTGTAATTCATTCAGATTGTATACTTGCGTATGGTGTGTCATTTTTGTCTATTTTTAGTAACAGAAAAATGAATGCGTGAACACACAAAAGAATAGGCTAGACTCCACAGGAACATAGTGTTGCTAGAATTGGCGCTTTTCTTTATAATTATAAAGATTGGCGCTTTTCTTTATAATTATAAAGATTGGCGCTTTTCTTTATAATTATAAAGATTGGCGCTAGTTGAGTTGCCCCATTTATCTATGAAAAAGGAACAATGAGGAGTAAGAGAGTAAATAATTTTGTTAAGTGTTAGTTTAGTTCGAATCAGTTAGCGCTTTTCTTTATAAATATTATACATTATAAAACTGTTGATGGTGGTTAAAACGGTGTGGAATTTTAAACTGTTATTGAATAATGTCTAAAACAAGCGATTCAGTTATTATCAGTTATTTAAAACAAATAAAATCAATCATTTCCGGTGGCTAATAGAAACTTTCCGGCTGCTCCCCACCACTGTGTCGTCATCGCGTCCTTTGAATTGTGGCGTCAGCGGTGTCTTCAACATCGAGCAAAAGTCTTCGTCTGAGTTTGCAGCAGACTCAATGGTGGTTTTATACTGCAAAATTGTGTTGTATGCGTATGGCGCGAAACGAAGAGCCGGATAGTCTTCACAAAGTTTGTGGAAAGTTTTCATTCGTGAAACATAGTTGTCGCCGCACTTAAGACGACTTTGAATTTCCTGATTGCTCATAGTCTCGGATAGAAACGCGATGGTGTCGGCTTTTTTGGCGCCAATCACTCCCTTAATCTCATCGACCTTTTCTTCAATGATGCATAGATCCGCGTATAATCTAGTGGCGGTGTCGTCCGATGTGATTTCAGCCTTAATCAGCTCCTCCAGCTCTCGATAGTCTGTCTTGAAATGAATTGCCTCAGTGTGATGCTTAGATAGCCACGCTTTCAAGTTGACAATGAATCTTGCACTTTGTTCGGCTTTGTTTGATTTCTTCTTGTTGCTACTAGATTCGTCATCCTCAATCGTCTTATCGATGGCTTGATGAACAAGGCTTACCAAAGTATCATTGAAGGAACCGCGTTTTTCTTTTGGAAGGCGATTCAAAAATAGAGCAATTGATGTATTGCTTTTCTTTGTTAGACTCTTCAAATTGCTCACAATGCTTTCAATTTCCTTGTCGTTCATTTTACTAGCTGCTTAATGATAAGATAGTGAGAGAACTAATAAAGATGAAAAATTTGCGAAGATAAAATATGTGAGCTAATTCATGCTCTGGAGTGCTCATATATATTTTTTCATGTTAATAGAAAGAATTCATGCATTCCATTTAAGTCACATGGTGAGAGCAAAACGTGAGAAAATTTTTTCGAAAATAAAAAAATAAAATGTAGCCTCACGTTTTGGTTTGAATAAAATGCAAGACTCAGAATATTGTGCTGTGGGTGGATGGGCACTCGAGACCCCGAATTCCTGTGTTAGTCATAAACTGTGTCTGCGTCCCTTCGGGTGATAAAATGAAGTTTACTATAGTCGACCCTATTGTTGTGATGCGAGCTTGTTTGTGAGTAGCGTTAGTAGACCCCCAAATTCCTGTGTTAGTCATCAGACTGTGTCTGCGACCCTTCGGGGCGATAGAATAAAGTTTGCTATAGCCATCTATATTGTTGCAATGCAAACTTGTTTGTGTGTAGCGCGAATAGATCCCCGAATTCCTGTGTTAGTCATCAGAAAAAACCAAGCATTTCAGACCCTTTGCGCCTGCGGCGCTGGCGGTGGGTTATAGAGTGTTTGAATGTAGTAGTATGTAAATGTACGCTTCTAGATCAGATCCTATTTAAACATGGGTATTTGAAGGGCTAAAGGGGGGGGACACGGGGGTTTGATTTCTGATGGGTGGATTTGATTGGGTATGTTAATAGTGTTTTTGATTTTTTGAGGCTATTGGTGGGTATTGGGGGTGTTAGTGGTGCTGTTTAGTGTCTTAATGTGTTTTTTTGATTCCCCCCCGTGTCCCCCCTCTAGCCCTTCAAATGTGCTGTTTAATTTGTGCCTCTGGGTCTAGAAGCGTACATTTACATATTACTAATACCTCTTATCATCAAATGGATTTAGTGTTTTTTATCAGTCTCAATAACAAACATTTTATGTTGATCTGAATTTAATCGATATTGTAGTGCATGATATTTTTCAATTGTGTTAAGGTAATCTAATAGTACGTTTTTATAATCATCAAAAGTTATCTTTTTAACTGCTGCTCTTGAAACCCCTTTTATTTTTTAATTTCCCCCTCCTGTCCTAAAACTTTAAATGCATAGCATTTTGATCTTATTGCTATAAACTCAGTTATGATTTTGCTATTTAATTCATCTTTCATTTTAAGTACAACTTTCTTATTTTTATTTGATTTTAGAGGATGATTATCGGGGTAATCACATGTATCTAATGTATCCTGAATTGTTTCCATATCTTTATAGACATTGAACCTTTGGTTCGCGGGCTGTGCCCGATCGTCAGTTTCAACCTTAAATACCAAACTGTCGGTGTCTGCATATATTGGATAGTTATCTGGCCAAGTTTTATTTATAACATCATAATAATATTCATGCATTACTAGCTTTGCATAATCTAAAACAACCATTCCAATAAAGATTGGTTTAAGAAATTTTGTTGTTTTATTTCTCATATGTATTCCCATAAATTCATTATCAAATTTTATAAAGTCTTTAAAGTTTAGTTTGGTAAAATATTTCTTTGCTTTTTCAATATCCTTTTCTAAATGGAATTGGGTTCTATCTCTAATATTTTCAACTGTTTGTCCATAAAATGCATTGTTCATTAATTTCCAATAATCTTTCTCAAAAGTTGTTTTTGCCATCCGTCTCTGATTTGAATTAAAGTCAATATATTTGGCTAACCAATCTTCTTCTATAAAAGAAATTGTTCGATGTACTTTGGTTACCTTTAGTCCTTGCTTTTCATAAAATTGTAGAAGGTTATAATGCACTACATAGTTTTTCTTATCGAATAAATTTAGAATTAGCTTTTTTGTTGCTAGGTGTTTTGAGTTTTCTGCTTTTAGATAGCCTTTTTGTGTTTCTGATAATTCATCTTCATTAACTGAACAATGCTCTGGAGCTAGTTGATATTTATATGTTGCTGCTTTTGCTTGCCGAGTATATTTTAAATCTACTTCAACTATGCATCCCCTTCCTTTGGAAATGTTTTTATAATAATTGGGATCATCTTCCCATTGGAAATCGGCAATTGGTAATTTTTGTTTCATGCAGCCTCCATATAAATTGTTTGCATCTAGATATAATACATATGATGATTTCTGTTTTTTATTAGAATTTGGTAAATATTTATTATTTACTTTAGTATATCTATCTCCTAAAACCCCAGAGAATCCGCCGCGAATTCCTCGCTCAATCATTAACAACATATCATGATCAGTTAGCAAATCAATTTTCACATCTGTATATTTCAATCCGCATGCCCATGTTAATCCGGGTGCACTAAAGCAATAGGCGGGATCAATTTTAAAATTCTCATATGTATGATTATTGTAATGACTCAGACTAGCTATTTAGTTTGGCGAGAGAAAACGATGCACTTAAATGAGCCGACTGCTCAATTCAATATATTTATAGGCACGAGAGCATTGCGTAATAAGAGTATTGCTACGAGTTAGTTCATCGACCAAGCCAAGTACATTATTACCGCGCAGAGCGTACAATTATAAAGTTTTCAAAAGCATCAGCTAATAGGAGAACATCTGCTTTAAGATAGATGTTATGATAATCTTTAAATGTTTTACAATTAAAATAGTTCCATTCTTTTTTTGCATGTTCATAAACCGATTCAGTTGTATTTGATTGTGATAGTATTGAATAAAACTTTTCAATTGGGGTTAGTTGAGTATCATTAAATACCTTTTCAGATGATACATATTCATATGGATATACACCCTTGCGAGTTAATAGTATTAGTTCTTCCTCGGACAGTTTTTCTTTTTTAAATTTATTCAATAGAATTGGAAAGTTTTTCTTTACTGTTTCTAAATCCATTGGGGTTGGAACTAATGAGGAAACAACATTAGCTAGTGAGGTTGATAAGAATCTCAAGGAATCTAGAAAAACTAGGTGGAATTTTTTTTACCATACGTTATTGAAATGTAATTTTCTGATGTTTTTGGTAAAATATTTACTTCATATTCATCTTTACCTAAATGTAGCAATTCGCAAACAAGGAAATGAAAATCATAACCAGAATCATTATAAAAATACTGGTATTTCCTCACATCCTTTTCCTTCTTTTGCGTTGCATGATCTGCATGCTGCCCCGCGATAATTTCCCGTTAGATGACAATGTTCTAGTATCTTATTTTTCTTATTTAACTCTCTGTTGCATAGAAAACAATTTGTTGCATTCTTGTAATTATCTCTATCCTTTTTAGTCATATTTATCTCCTTTGATAGTTCTTCATATTGACATTGGATTTGCTCAAATCCTATATACTAAAAATGAGTTGTCTGTGGGTAGGTAGGTAGGTAGGTATGCGATAGATTTCAGAAAAATTGGCTCAACCGATTTTCTTCAAACTTGCACCATTCATTCAGAAATTTTCCTGGGACGGTACATGCATCTTGGCTAAGAAATTGCTAAATGCTAAAGGGATTAAATATTCGAAAAACATGCTTTTTTGCAAAGGTCAAGCAAAATTTTCGACTTGAAATGCATTGTAAGAATGCTATAGAAAAAACTGACTGACTGAATTCCGATTGTGATAAAGATTGCATCACAACAAGTTGAAAACAGTGCCGAGGAAATGCACATACGACATGATTTAAATTGCGTAACCATATTGCTAACTTGAAGTGAGACTGATACTGGCTGACTGAGAAATTGATTATGTCATAACTTTTTACTCCAATTGACTTGCTGTAAGAATTGAATTATAAGGGCCACAATTCATGTTCTCCAATTGAAAAGAAATAGCCCTGATGCGAACAGACTGGAATGCTAATGTAGCAACCTGGGTTCAAATCTTAGTAGTGCAAAAAGATTTTTTTATTAAAACACCTTAAAAACACAACAAAACTGCTAAACATTAAAGAAGCGCAATGTCAAACATAGAAGAGCCACCATGTCAAACATAAGAGAGCCACCATGTCAAACATAGAAGAGCCACCATTTCGAACATTAAAGAGCCACCATTTCGAACATTAAAGAGCCACCATTTTGAACATTAAAGAGCCACCATGTCAAACAATTAGGAGCCACCATGTCGAACATAAAAGAGCTAAAATGTCAGACATTAAAAAGCCACCGTATCAAACATAAAGAGTTACCCTGTAGAACAAAAAAGATCCACCATGTCGAACATAAAGAGCCACCATGTCGAACGTTAAAGTGCCACCATGTGTAACATAAAAGAGCTACATCATGAAGAACATTAAAGAGCCACCATGTTAAACATTAAAGAGCCACCATGTGAAACATTAAAGAGCCACCATGTCAAACATTTAAGAGCCACCATGTCGAACATAAAAGAGCCACCATTTCGAACATTAAAGAGCCACCATGTCAAAAATAAGAGAGCCACCATGTCAAACATTAAAGAGCCACCATTTCGAACATAAGAGAGCCACCATGTCAAACATTAAAGAGCCACCATTTCGAACATTAAAGAGCCACCATGTCTAACATTAAAGAGCCACCATGTCAAACATTAAAGAGCCACCATGTCGAACATAAAAGAGCCACCATTTCGAACATTAAACAGCCACCATGTCGAACATTAAAGAGCCACCATGTCAAAAATTAAAGAGCCACCATGGCAAACAACTAGGAGCCACCATGTCGAACAAAAAAGAGCCACCATTTCGAACATTAAACAGCCACCATGTAGAATATTAAAGAGCCACCATGTCAAAGATTTGGAAGCCACCATGTCAAATATTTAAGAGCCACCATGTCAAACATTAAAGAGCCACCATGTCAAACATAGAAGAACCACCATGTCAGATATTAAAAAACGCCACCATGTCAAACATTTAAGAGCCACCATGTCAAACATATATGTGACTTTATGTCAAACATATATGTGACTTTATGTCAAACATTAAAGAGCCACCATTTCGAACATTTAAGAGTCACCATGTCGAACATTTAAGAGCCACCATGTCGAACATTAAAGAGCCACCATGTCAAACATATATGTGACTCCATGTCAAACAGTAAAGAGCCACCATGTCAAGCATAAAAGAGCCACCATGTCGAACATTAAAGAGCCACCATGTCGAACATTAAGGAGCCACCATGTCGAACATAAAAGAACCACCATGTCCAACATAAAAGAGCCACCATGTCAAACATTAAAGAGCCTCAATGTCAAACATTAAAGAGCCATCATGTCTAACATTAAAGAGCCACCATGTCTAACATTAAAGAGCCACCATGTCTAACATAAAAGAGCCACCATGTCAAACATTAAAGAGCCACCATGTCAAACATAAAAGAGCCACCATGTCAAACATAAAAGAGGCACCATGTCAAACATAAAAGAGCCACCATGTCAAACATAAAAGAGCCACCATGTCAAACATATATGTGACTCCATGTCAAACAGTAAAGAGCCACCATGTCAAGCATAAAAGAGCCACCATGTCGAACATAAAAGAGCCACCATGTCAAACATTAAGGAGCCATCATGTCAAACATTAAAGAGCCACCATGTCGAATATTAAAGAGCCACCATGTCAAACATTTAAGAGCCACCATGTCAAACATATATGTGACTCCATGTCAAACAGTAAAGAGCCACCATGTCGAACATAAAAGAGCCACCATGTCAAACATTAAAGAGCCGCAATGTAAAACATTAAAGAGCCATCATGTCTAACATTAAAGAGCCACCATGTCGAACATTAAAGAGCCACCATGTCTAACATTAAAGAGCCACCATGTCTAACATTAAAGAGCCACCATGTCGAACATTAAAGAGCCACCATGTCCAACATTAAAGAGCCACCATGTAAAACATAAAAAAGCCACCATGTCAAACATCAAAGAGCCACCATGTCAAACATTAAAGAGCCACCATGTCAAGCATAAAAGAGCCACCATGTCGAACATAAAAGAGCCACCATGTCAAACATTAAAGAGCCGCAATGTCAAACATTAAAGAGCCATCATGTCTAACATTAAAGAGCCACCATGTCGAACATTAAAGAGCCACCATGTCGAACATTTAAGAGCCACCATGTCTAACATTATAGAGCCACCATATCGAACAATAACGGTCACCATGTCAAGTATATTGGTGACTCCATGTCAAACATAAAAGAGCTACCATGAAGAACATTAAAAAGCCACCACGTAAAACATTAAAGAGCCACCATGTCGAACATAAAAGAGCCACCATGTCAAACATATACGTGACTCCATGTCAAACATAAAAGAGCCATCATGTCAAACATAAAAGAGCCACCATGTCGAACATAAAAGAGCCACCATGTCAAACATTAAAGAGCCACCATGTCTAACTTTAAAGAGCCACCATGTCGAACATTAAAGAGCCACCATGTCCAACATTAAAGAGCCACCATGTAAAACATAAAAAAGCCACCATGTCAAACATCAAAGAGCCACCATGTCAAACATTAAAGAGCCACCATGTCAAGCATAAAAGAGCCACCATGTCGAACATAAAAGAGCCACCATGTCAAACATTAAAGAGCCGCAATGTCAAACATTAAAGAGCCATCATGTCTAACATTAAAGAGCCACCATGTCGAACATTAAAGAGCCACCATGTCGAACATTTAAGAGCCACCATGTCTAACATTATAGAGCCACCATATCGAACAATAACGAGTCACCATGTCAAGTATATTCGTGACTCCATGTCAAACATAAAAAAGCTACCATGAAGAACATTAAAAAGCCACCACGTAAAACATTAAAGAGCCACCATGTCGAACATAAAAGAGCCACCATGTCAAACATATACGTGACTCCATGTCAAACATAAAAGAGCCATCATGTCAAACATAAAAGAGCCACCATGTCGAACATAAAAGAGCCACCATGTCAAACATTAAAGAGCCGCAATGTAAAACATTAAAGAGCCATCATGTCTAACATTAAAGAGCCACCATGTCTAACATTAAAGAGCCACTATGTCTAACATTAAAGAGCCACCATGTCGAACATTAAAGAGCCACCATGTCTAACATTAAAGAGCCACCATGTCTAACTTTAAAGAGCCACCATGTCGAACATTAAAGAGCCACCATGTCCAACATTAAAGAGCCACCATGTAAAACATAAAAAAGCCACCATGTCAAACATCAAAGAGCCACCATGTCAAACATTAAAGAGCCACCATGTCAAGCATAAAAGAACCACCATGTCGAACATAAAAGAGCCACCATGTCAAACATTAAAGAGCCGCAATGTCAAACATTAAAGAGCCATCATGTCTAACATTAAAGAGCCACCATGTCGAACATTAAAGAGCCACCATGTCGAACATTTAAGAGCCACCATGTCTAACATTATAGAGCCACCATGTCGAACATAAAAGAGCCACCATGTCAAGTATATTCGTGACTCCATGTCAAACATAAAAAAGCTACCATGAAGAACATTAAAAAGCCACCACGTAAAACATTAAAGAGCCACCATGTCGAACATAAAAGAGCCACCATGTCAAACATATACGTGACTCCATGTCAAACATAAAAGAGCCATCATGTCAAACATAAAAGAGCCACCATGTCGAACATAAAAGAGCCACCATGTCAAACATTAAAGAGACACCATGTCGAACATTAAAGAGCCACCATGTCAAACATATATGTGACTCCATGTCAAACAGTAAAGAGCCACCATGTCAAGCATAAAAGAGCCACCATGTCTAACATTAAAGAGCCACCATGTCAAACATAAAACAGCCACCATGTCAAACATTAAAGAGACACCATGTCGAACATTAAAGAGCCACCATGTCAAACATATATGTGACTCCATGTCAAACAGTAAAGAGCCACCATGTCAAGCATAAAAGAGCCACCATGTCAAACATTAAAGAGCCATCATGACAAACATTAAAGAGCCACCATGTCTAACATTAAAGAGCCACCATGTCTAACATTAAAGAGCCACCATGTCGAACAATAACGAGTCACCATGTCAAGTATATTCGTGACTCCATGTCAAACATAAAAGAGCTACCATGAAGAACATTAAAGAGCCACCACGTAAAACATTAAAGAGCCACCATGTCAAACATTAAAGAGCCACCATGTCAAACATATACGTGACTCCATGTCAAACATAAAAGAGCCATCATGTCAAACATAAAAGAGCCACCATGTCAAACATAAAAGAGCCACCATGTCGAACATTAAAGAGCCACCATGTCGAACATTAAAGAGCCACGATGTCGAACATTAAAAAGCCATCATGTCTAACATTATAGAGCCACCATGTCAAACATTAAAGAGCCACTATGTCTAACATTAAAGAGCCACCATGTCAAACATAAAACAGCCACCATGTCAAACATAAAAGAACCACCATGTCAAACATAAAAGAGCCACTATTTCAAACATTAAAAAAACCCCGAATCAAACATAAGAGAGCCACCATGTAGAACATAAAAGAGCCACCATGTCAAACATTAAAGAGCCACCATGTCAAACATAAAATTTACACAATTTCAAACGTAAAAGTAAGCGTCATGCTAATTTTAAAGGAGCCACTATAGCTAAGGAAATTGTAGCACTAGCTACTTATTGTATGGTGGATGCTTACTATTTGGGGATGCTTGCTATCCGGGGGATGCTTGCTATCCGGGAGGGGGATGCTTGCAATCTGGGGGATGCTTGCTATCTGGGGGATGCTTGCAATCTGGGGGGTGCTTGCTATCTGGGGGATGCTTGCAATCTGGGGGGTGCTTGCTATCTGGGGGATGCTTGCAATCTGGGGGATGCTTGCAATCTGGGGGATGCTTGCTATCTGGGGGATGATTTCTTTTTGCATTACACTTTTTTGAGCAGTTTGTCTGTCGTCTTTGTGAAGGCTTTATTTGGCTGTCTTTTTGTTACTTGTAGAGAACAGAGATTCTATCCAGATGTCCCCCAACGGGGGGCGAAGATTGCTAGTATTGTTACTAATGTTTCTGCCATGTGTTTGCCTGAGTCACTACCAAAATGAGTAAATGTCCTCGATTTAAAAACATTATCTGCTACGGAGTCTACATATATACAATAACTATTTGGAAACTGCTGCGCCAAATTTTTGTGTTTTCAGTTGTTTCTTGTTGTTTGTGGTATTCGAGGGGAATATTTGTTGCTTCAAAATCGGCATATATTACAATTTTGCCGATTTTTGTCATTGTATTTTTTTGATTTTTGATACAATGTTTTTCATCCTCATACTTTGTATAATTAGATATTCTTTCGGGATGTGATGTTACTTGTTCATGGTACTTATAAATTAGTAAACACCATAATAAACACTTATTATCCATATTCTTGGGGTTTATAATTTTTGGAGATTTAAATCCTAAAAGCAGGTGTGATATTCCTTTAAGAATTTCTATGGGAACAATCTTTACTGTGGATGAATTACAAGAAACAAATACAAACCCTGATCCATTTTCTGTCATCTTATCTATCCATTCATCAAACTCTGCTTCTATCTGATCAAATTGATTGTCGTATGTTCCCATGGATAGAAGTGACTTATATGATTCTTGTGAAAAGGTATTTATTACTTCAATTTCTGAATCTGCACTAATCATATTTGGTTTTTTAAATTCTGTTTCAATTTCTATTTTATACTTAATTGGTTGTCGTTTGTTATTTGGCCTCATAGTATATCTATCTAGTGTGACGAGTTTATTTAGTTCGAGAACATGGGACTAATGCGCGTGCGCGTGCTGAGTCTTAGTTTTAATCTTTTCCTAGGCGTATTATTAATTTAACAGCTCAATTGCTAGTCTGGATAATGGCGGGTAGGTCAGAAACGGTATGGCAATGCCAACTATTTACCAAAGGGTAATCTGAGACGTTAATATAATGCTACTGCCGCCAAGCCTACGGGAGCTAAGACCACACACCGCGCGCGAGCAATCACACAAAAACTATCAAGAAGCAAATTTGAATAACCGCACTAATTGAAAATTAGATAAACAAAATTAAACTAAATGGGAAAGTAACTTAAAAATAGTTATAAAAATTAGACCAAAATAAATATAGTTTTAAATATTAATTGCAAAAAAACCTTAAATACGAAATTGAACATTTTCAATACAGAAGTGACGACGTTACACTAGTATGGACTTTAATTTTTCTTTCATTTGTTTAAAATATTCTTTATCAGCTGTATTTATTCCAATATCTGTATTTAGTACTTCAGCCCCATTTGCTGGTGGTTGTTCGATTTTATCTAATTGTCTTTGTATATGTATCTGATTTTCTGCTCTAACTCTAGCTTCTATTTCTGCCCTTTCGGCCATTAGCTGTGCTTCTATTTGAGCTCTAAGTTCTGGGTTGTCGATTTGGGCTAAAAGAGCTTCCATTTTATAGAATAAAATTTAGATAATATTTGACCCTTGCTTTTTTTAATTTTGTGTTTTATTGGTCTAGACCTTCCCCACTGGAACCTATTCGAGTTCCGCTTTTGGTAACAGCAATCCGCTGCCCGAAACGTTTGCATTTAAAAAGATGCCTGATCCTGCTTTTGGTCTCATTTCAAGATATAGTCCACTTCCATCATGTTTTTCAATTATATTAAAATCATTTCCCAATTTATTAAAAATCTTTTGAACAGCTGGCAAGTGAAGTGGCCTAAAGTTGGCTCCAATATTGTCAAAAAATCGCTTTGCTTTTTCAACAGTTTTTCCCAAGGTTTGACCGAATTCATGTAATTTATCTGCTACAATTCCACTTCCGTGGGCGTTCCTTTTAAAATTAAGCCATCGCCGTGAGTTTTTCCTTTTAATATTAAACCTTTTCCAGCTGCTAATCTAGCTTCCGCATTTCTTTTTTGCTCTGCTGTTACTGAGCTACTATTAATGGTATCTATTAGTTTTTGCTTAAATTGAGCATCCTGCGTTATTTGCTGTCTTTGAAATTCGGCATCTCTTTTAGCTTGTTCATCCGCTGCTTTTTTGTCATTTACGGCTTTTGCTATTCCGGCTGCTCCACCAGCGACTCCTCCAGCTGCGGCAATTCCTCCAAAAATTATTGGGAGCAAAGTTGCAAGTGGTAGTGCACCCCCCTGTTTTGCTTTTAATTCCGCTAACTGTTTTCGATTGTCATGAATTCTTTTGGCTGCTAATCCAGTTGCCCTGCCGCCCCGAGTCCTAAAAGAATGGGTAAAATGGATAACAGCCCACCGTCCTTTTTAGTGTGAGTCTCCAATAAGAATTTAACATCAGATTCTGTTAACCTATAGTTTTTACGATTATGCTTAAATGAAATGGGTCTGTCTTCTTGTGCATATTTTGCAGCGAGTTTAAAAGTATCAATATCATAATCCAATTTTTTACCTAATCGATCTAATCTTTTTAACATTGCGTGGCTATGTTTATTACGCTCGTATCATCTAAATTTAAAGTGTCTACTACCTCTGCTATGAAATATAAACTATTTTCATCATTAACTGGGTCCATTTTTATATTACTAAAACTTCTTTAATCCTTTTCCGCCTTTAATTGAGGTTAACATTTTATTAAAATCTTGGATATCTTTATTGCTCAATGGGTTACTTTTAGTAGGTGTTTCAGTAGGTTGTGCGGCTTGAGCAACTTTTTGTGCTAGCTTTAAATCTTTTATTGCTTTTATTTGCGAGAGGGTGTCGTTAAATTCTCTCAATTTCTTGAGCTCTTCTGCTGCCTTAGCTGATTCTATTCCACCCTTGACTGCGTTGGTTACAGAGCCTGCTGCTGAGCCTGCTTGTGCTATTAGTGGCATATTATCTTTTATTGTATTTGCTGCAGCGCCTATTATGTCGAAAAGACCCTCACCTCTGTATTCTACTGGGTCTCCTATTTGTAATTCATTCAGATTGTATACTTGCGTATGGTGTGTCATTTTTGTCTATTTTTAGTAACAGAAAAATGAGACGAAGTGGACACAAAAAGGGTAGACATAAAGATTGTTTATTTTTTCAATCCAAAGATAGTAATAACTTAGTTTGAATACAGAGATATTTTATATTTTACTTTTGTGAGCCTTTTTTAAGAGAGATATTTGTCAATATGTCATTGATTCTTTTCCTCTTTCTCAATCAACATTCATTGATTCGGCGCGACAGTTCAGGCAGGTTAATGCACCATTCACCGATGCTTGTAGGTGACACACTTGACATAGCATTACCCGACAACATGTCATACTAATGGGTGTGGTTGGTGGGTGGTGGCAGATTGGGCAGACTGGTTCCTTGTTTACTTGTGTGGGCTGATCTTGGTTTTGTGAAGTCATAGCTTGAGTTGGTTGATCTTGGTTTTGTAGAGTCGTAGCTTGAGTTGGTTCTTGGTTTTGTGGAGTCGTAGCTTGAGTTGGTTCTTGGTTTTGTGGAGTCATAGCTTGAGTTGGTTGACCTTGGTTTTGTGGAGTCATAGCTTGAGTTGCTTCATCTTGGATCTCTTCCATGAACTCATCCACTCGTCTCTGTGCCTCCTGACACGCTTGTGGCTGTTGATGATATTTCTAAAATATAAATTAGTAAGTGTTTATTAGCTAGATGTAGTTATTAAATGAATATGATTTTATTTATTACCTTTATTACGTTGATAAATCTTTCTTCGTTTCTCCACGTTGTCATTCTTACATTAATAAAATTATTAAGCTCGATGTAACGAAACATGGAGTTTTGGTGGTGCCGTCGAAGAGTTTGGGTTCGAGTTGCAAGTATTTGCCTGGCGGCTCTTAAACGCTCATTGCATTGAGGGTGCTATATGATGGCATTTTCAATCGCTGTGAGCATTAGTGGATGAATTCATTTTTGCGCTTCGTGATAAGATTGAGTTCTTTTTATAAGCATATATATAACATTTGGCTGCGTGGGTGGGGTGATGAATGCCCACATTCCATTAAGACCAGATTTTTTAAAACGAAAACCAAAACGAAAAATCTGGCCTTAATGGAATGTTGAGTGCGTGGGTGAGCTGGCTAAAAATAGCTTCTATTCTTTCTCTACCATTTCAGACCCTTTGCGCCTGCGGCGCGGACTGGGGTTAAGAGTGTTAATTAGTGTTGGAAGTGATGGTTAGTGTTTGGAAGAAATAGATGAGACTGAGAGTAGTATGTAAAAGTACGTTTATAGGACTGTGCACCAATCAAACAATGGATTTGAAGGTCTAGAGGGGGGATACGAGGGGGAAGATTCTGATGGGCAAACATGATTGGTGTGTTTATTGTGTTTTTTGATTTTTTCGATTGTTGGTGTGATTGGATGTGTTGGTTGGTGTTTTTTTGATTCCTCCTCGTATCCCCCCTCTAGAGCTTCAAATGTGCTGTTTAATTGGTGTCATCTGTCCTAGACTCGTACTTTTACATACTATTGTTGCTTTGTGGGAGTCGTTGCTCGTGGATAGTGCTATGTTTGCATTTAGTTTGTGCTGCTGTTGTTCTATCCACGTTGACAAGTCTTGTTCGGGCCACTTCTGGTCATTAGTTCCGGCGTGAGATGTTGATTTGAAAAGGGGTTGAACTATAGGACACGGTGTCTGGGTATCTTCGTCTCCCAGGATGCAGTCATCTAGCGTATCGAGTTGTCGGTCATACATATGGTATATTGAGTAGTTTTTAGAGGGGTTAAATTAAGTGTTGATATTTGAGTAAATAGTTAATGTGAGTTTCTAATTCTAGTGTGCTCAGCACGCCAACGAATGAATACGTAAATCAAATAGTCATTATAGTCTTTGTACTCTCCCCCCATCTCCTGACATCATTTGTCTGGGAGTATGGGTTTGCTCCTCAGATTGTACTTCTTTCGAACTGTGTCCGCGAGCGTCTTATCGTCAGCTTGTACGCCCAATTCCTTACTGAACAGTTGCCTGTGTTGGCGTTGCATTCTTCGCGGATCACTTGGTCGCAGATCGGGGAGCAGTACCTTGAGTGTTGGCGATGCTATTGGCTTTAGCCTGTCCGTGTGTACCTGGAAAGATTCTTGCGTCGGATCGTCGATTTTCCTTATTATGACGGACGTGGCATTGTTTCTTTTCACGATTTCGTATGGGCCCGTAAAGCTTGGTGCTTTCCCTGTCTCATTGGGATCTGTAGCATGACTCTGGTTCCAATAGCTAGTGTAGGGGCCATTCGATTTTTGTTAGCTCTGCTGGTATTTTTTTCCTGAGCCACTTTGAGGTGGTGTGGGATTGGGTACCATTTGTTAAGCTTGATCTCCACGTTAGGCTTAATGTGAAGCTCCTGTTTCGCTACGTCTGTGTATCCTAGTTCATCCTCGGATAGACAAAAGGCTTTCTTGTTGTCCCAAAGAACCTTAATCAGCTGTTCTTTCTGGGAT
Source organism: Macrostomum lignano (assembly GCA_002269645.1). Classification (NCBI taxonomy): domain Eukaryota; kingdom Metazoa; phylum Platyhelminthes; family Macrostomidae; genus Macrostomum; species Macrostomum lignano. The sequence continues at coordinate 68,155 of NIVC01001064.1, read as the reverse complement.
TCTGTCAGGTTGGATCCTTCGAAATCACTGGCGTTCTTAAACTCTTGTTCCGTCATCGTTGGGGTTTCTGGTTGAATTTTGGCTATTTCAAAAGCTTGGATTTCTGTGTCGAAAGATCCTATGTTGGTGTCTGGATATAGCGTCATAGGGGTTGAAGATTCGTTTGAAATGATGACTTGACCCTCTCCTGTCTCGTCAGGGTATACCAATTCGGGTGTGAGGCAGATGGGTTTCTTCTCCAGGATTCGTTCGTTGTGTTCGAAAAGCATGGCTGGAGGTAGTTTTTCTCTAGCGATGGCTTTTGCGGGGATTCGAGTTGTTTCCCATGGGTTAAGATTGACTGTGGAAACTAATCTGATGCAGTTAACGGGTTTTTTCAAAGTGATAGCAGGGATTTCATAGCATTTCCCGTTGAGATGGATATTCTGTTGCGGATAGTTTATGAGCATGCCCTGATTTAGTTGGGACAGGTAATCGATGCCTAATAAGTCTTGGTAAGTTCCGGAACTCAAATTAGGAAGAACATGGAAGAACAGGAAGAGCAAGCATGTAGGCTGTTAGTCGGCTCATTGTAGCTGGTGAGTTAGAAATTCACATAGGACTTCTTTGGTAAGCGAAGACTTCTCCTTTGTACGTCTTGAAGGCTGTGTATTGTTTGGACTCTTCTTCTAGCTCGATTTGTCAAAATCCATGACGTAGATCGAAGACTGTGAAGAGTGTTGCTGTGTTGAGTCTTGCCAGAAGTTCTGAAATCTTGGGTAGACTTTGTTGGTCTGTCGGGATGTACTTGTTTAGGACTCCAAAATCGCAGACAAGTCTTCTCTCGTTTGTTTCTTTCTTTTCTACAAGCAAGCATGGCGAAGAATAGGCTGAAACTGTTCTTTTGATGATACCGGCTTTGAGCATTTTCTCGATGATCTCGTCAAAGTGTTGTTGCAAGTGCTTCGCAATCGGATATGGTTTGCACTGAATTGGTTCCTGGTGTGGTAGCAAGGTGATCTTCTGTTTGATGTCTTTGGCTCGTCCAATGTCGTAGTCGTGGTGGCAGAAAACGTCGTTGTACTTCCATACAAGATCGTTAACTTGGTTTTTCTGTTCTTCGGTGATTGGACTTTGTGACAGATCGATTTGTTCTAGGAATTTTTGCCTTGGCAATGTTGTCGATGTTGATTTGAAGAGTTGATTCGAGGAGGTGATCAGTCACCCGAAAACTCCCACTTCCAGACCCTAAGCCTGGGAACAAAATCAGTGATCACTTACTGTTGCGGGCTCCTCTTCTTTGTCGCGCGTGTCTGTAGAGCTCGTCTCCGTAGAGCTGTTCCTCCTGGGGTGGTCTTCTTGAAGTCTAGAATCGGCCGAAAGCGAGAGCGTAACAATAAAATTGACATCGCAGTATTCCTCGAGTGCAGAAATCAATGTCAACGATGCGCCCTAATAACAAAATCAACATCTATAACAATACGAGGTCCTCCAGAAAGGGCGTCTTCTTCTAGAACTAACGGAATCGGAGTCGTGTGCTCCTATCGGTTAATCTAGGATAATCCAAAATCAATAACTCGATAATCCTCTAAGGGTATCGGAATCGGTCCGCAGATACTATCCAATCCCTTAGGAAAAGGGAGGCCTCAAACTCAATAGACTCAGTACAATCAACTGAACAGTAACGGCCGGCAATAACAATCGCTCTCAAATAATCAAAATAACGAAGACTCAATCAAAGCTTACCAATTGGTATTTAATCTCTTCCTCAGAGATATAGCCTCGTTTGGATGCTCTCTTGCAAAGCCCAAGATCTTTGGAGGCTGCTCCGAGTCTGAGATTTCAGCTCGGATTTCACGTTTGTATTTATACACCATTTGTCGGCCTTGAGTCGACCTTGAGCTCAGAACCGGTTTTTTATGAGTTCACGAAAGAAATTTTATTATTTGACAGGTGGGGTTTTTGAATAGAAAAGGGTGAGACTTGGGTCACATTTAGGTTAACATTTACCATATTTGGAAGTTCTAAAAATAGATGTCGAGAACCGGTTTTTCGAACAATTGATGTAACCACGCTCTGGTTGCGGGATAGGGCATGGGAACTTTCTCGAAAGTGCCTCCTATCCCGTGCACCCCCTGCACAGAGCTGTCGAGACTCGGCCAGGTCTCCGACCAGGCCTGGAGACTCCCGCTCTGCTGCACCCCTCCTGCTGCCTTGGTTCCGTCTCCCCTGCCGCCACACCTGCCTTTCCGGAGCTCCCCACCCCTCTCTGTATCTCCCCCTCTACCCTATCTCTTCTGTTTTTCGCCCTATTCTTCCTGTACTTTCCCTATCCCCCCTCTTTTCGTCTCCCTCTGCACTCTTTTCCTGTGTCTACACAGGATCTGCAGTGTCCTGTCCTGCAGTGTCCTGTGTCCCCTCTTTCCCTGTGTCTACTTACAGTATTTTGTGTGCTCACCGTCTCCCTATCCCCTCTCAAACTCCCAAACGGTGACGCAAGTCGTGTGACCCCTTCCCCCCCTCGGTGACTCATCGATGACTCATCCCCCTCTCTTGCGCAACCTTTTCTCACGCCATTGTTCTCCTTCCCAAATTTCTCATGCGACACCCACCCCACCTCCACTTCTATTGTTCTCGTTTTTGATTCTTTTGTTCTCTCGACCCCCACCAATTATCACATTTTCTCCGATTTTCTCTTTCTTTTGTTCTCGTTTTCGCACCTAATTATCACCTTTTCCTCAATGTTTACTTTTCCATTGTTCTCAGTTCTCCCCAATTATCCCCGATTTCCAATTCCTTTGTTCTCGACCCCAGCCCTATTGTTCTCAATGTTTGCTTGCGCAACACTTTCGCGACCACCCGCTGCGCCAATTATCCCCCACCCCACCTCCGGATTGCGCAATTTCCCGATTTCTCATGTTGCTATGCCGGTCTCATGCTTCTCATCATGACTCATTCTGACGTCATTCTGCCGGCAGCCAATCAGAGAGAGGGAGCCATGGTAACGACCTTGAGGAGGCGGCTGTGAGGTCTATAAAAGGAAGCGATTTCGGCAGGAGAATCCTCAACCTTTCGGCTCCTCGTCCTTCTTTGGACTTGCTGTCAGACTGAGTTCTGACCCATTCGTCTATAAGACGAATCCCTGCCGGTCCGCGGTCTGTTACCGCCAAGTTATCCTTAGCTCCCCAAGTGAGCTCGCCTATCGGCCAGCGGTCTGAAACCGCCCAGCATCATCAGCATCACCTGATCTACATCAGCGCCTCGTCGCTTCAGCGCATCGCCGCTTCACCGTCTGCCTGACTGCAGCCTACAGCCGCCCTCGGTCACTCCGCCTCTCTCTCTCTCTGTGCCGCTGCCGGTAAGTTCCTGTTACTAATTTGTGCTCTAATTACCTTTGCTTATCCGGGGTTTGCCTATTTTCCATTGTCTGATTAGAGAGCTGAGCCAATTGTGATACCGTAACTTATTGCTGTATTTTACTCAACAGTGAAGCCGCCTAATTGCCTGATTATTCGCCTAAGGGCCTAATTATTAACTATTAACTAACCCCATCATTATTCACTCTTTCACCATCATTTCACTCATGGCTTGCTAAGCCTTTCTCCCGGGGTGGCAAAGCATAAGGAAGTTTGGGTAAGCAAATGGCCTCTCCCCGTGCAAAGCCCGCCTGTGAGTGCGTGCTGCGGGGCCGCGTGTGCGTGCAGTAGAGGGATTAGCGAGTCTTGGCACAGAATGGCAGTAGGAAGGTTGCAACCCCATGCTGACGCGTCCCTTCGCCCTGAGCAATCTAAACTATAGACAGTACATGTTCGTCTCATACTACTCTTAGTAATCAAAGTCGCAAGTCAGCCTCGCTCACAGCCACAAAGGATCCCCTGCTGAGAAATTCTCCAGATTGAGCCCAGAGTTCCCGATCATGCCCCAAGCAGAGTCCCTGTACTCGGCTGCATGTGTCTCCCCTGTTAGCCTAAATCTCCTGGTAACCATCCCAGGCGGGGCTCTAGCCTCGAGAGGTCTGGTAGAAAGATCCAGGTGCGCCAGGTCACATAGAGTGGTGGCAGCCACTCAGTCATACTATGACCGAGTGACCAACTATTGCACCTTGGCTACAGGTGGGGTCCATGTGGGTCCTTGGCCCTCTGGTCACAAAGCGCTACCAAAGCTATCAATCATGTGGGCGGGACAGTCTGGTGCTGGAGGTCCGTCAGGTCATTGCCCGGTCATAGGCAGCCTACGGTCATTGCCCCCTCTAGTCATGCGTTCGTCTCTCTACGGAGCGGACAGGCGACAAGGGCGGTTACATCACAATAGCATAGTCACTCGCTGTTTACGTGATATTACAAAAAATAGAGTATGACGCATAGTTATTTTTTAATTTGTATTCATAGTTTTATCTTATTACTTTTAGTAGGCTACTATGTCTGGAGATCTCTACAGGTTCATCTTTATCTTCATCTTTATACATATTAACATGATTCAAGTTTAACTTCTGCTGCAACTTTTTGCGCTGCTCTACTTACAGTAGCATTTTTAATGTATCTCTGCAGTTTAATATATTTGTCATGCCGCAGCCCTGCACTCACTTGCTGTTGTTAAACGGGGTGCCTAGCAGTGCCGGGTGCTCGCGCACTGTGCTCCTTATTGTACTCTCTACCCCCGGCTTACCTCCCCCTTTTATTCCTGTTATGCCCACGTGGCCGCACATGAATGGCTGAGGAATGAAGGCCCAAATATATATAGGCGCTCTCGCCCTACGTGGAGGGCCAAGCGTTTTTGCACTGCAAATACAATTTATTACAATAATGAGCATCACTCAAGCAGGTTCCGATACGCGGTGATAATTTGAACATATATAAGGAATGTTCAAGCGACAGGCGAGAGGACAGGCGACAAGGGCGGTTACATCACAATAGCATAGTCACTCGCTGTTTACGTGATATTACAAAAAATAGAGTATGACGCATAGTTATTTTTTAATTTGTATTCATAGTTTTATCTTATTACTTTTAGTAGGCTACTATGTCTGGAGATCTCTACAGGTTCATCTTTATCTTCATCTTTATACATATTAACATGATTCAAGTTTAACTTCTGCTGCAACTTTTTGCGCTGCTCTACTTACAGTAGCATTTTTAATGTATCTCTGCAGTTTAATATATTTGTCATGCCGCAGCCCTGCACTCACTTGCTGTTGTTAAACGGGGTGCCTAGCAGTGCCGGGTGCTCGCGCACTGTGCTCCTTATTGTACTCTCTACCCCCGGCTTACCTCCCCCTTTTATTCCTGTTATGCCCACGTGGCCGCACATGAATGGCTGAGGAATGAAGGCCCAAATATATATAGGCGCTCTCGCCCTACGTGGAGGGCCAAGCGTTTTTGCACTGCAAATACAATTTATTACAATAATGAGCATCACTCAAGCAGGTTCCGATACGCGGTGATAATTTGAACATATATAAGGAGGCTTTCTTGTGAGGCCAGACAGACACAGGATATTCGAACAACTTCGCCATGTGTGCCAAGCAAAACACGTAGGACAGTCCTTCTATATTACTCTATTAGGTCGTTACTTCGGTTTAATTTTTTGGGAAAGCTAATACCTTCACGCATATGTCTCTACAACCCTTTAAATTATTTTGAGTACTTATTACAAGCAGTGTTCTACAAGCAGCCTGCCTGTGGAAGCCCTACCTAGAGTAATTTCAGCAGAGTTCAAGGATGCATCTGAGCATGCGTACTGAGCATGCGTATATGTTTGTATATTTGAGCATGCGTACTGACGGACAGAAAAGCAAAGACAGAGATTTATGCTTCACTAAATAAAAAGGTTTCGTATTATTTTGATTTTGGTTTCTTTTGGCGAGCTCAGGGGCTTTGCTGTCTGTAATTTTCCTTTGTCCTTTATGACACTTTAGGCTAATTGTTCAAAGTGGCTTTTTTATCTGTTTTTTGCACAGCGACAGCGGCATGACGACGGCGACATAAAGTCAGTGATTCGAATACAGCGACCTGAGGACAACGACTCAAGCACAGCGACTCCAGCACAGCGACTCAAGGACAGCAACTCAAACACAGCGACTTGAGGACAGCGACTCGAGCACGGTGACTCGAGCACAGCGACTCGAAGACAGCGACTCGAGGACTGCGACTCAAGGACTGCAACTCAAAGACAGCGACTCGAGGACTGCGACTCGAGGTCTGCGACTCGAGGACTGCAACTCAAAGACAGCGACTCGAGGACTGCGACTCGAGGACTGCAACTCAAAGACAGTGGTCTGAGGACAGCAAACTGTCCTGCTTATACTGTCCTCCGCTTTTTCGAGGAGGATGCAGGTGCTCATGCTCGCACAGCAGCAACCCCTCCCCGCTGCACTTTGAACTGGCTGCACGAAATCCCATTGGCGGAGGGGCAAGAAAATTTGTTTCTAAATTTGGAATCATTCCATCTGTTGAGAGAAAAAACGAGTGTTGAAAGACACTGGAGTCCGACAGTGTGATGTGCTCGCTTCACTATCAACTTTATTGAAATTTCTATCCAGAGAAAGACAATATCGAAAGTTTTCAGCAAAAAGCCGTTCGGCCATAAAAATGAACTGCGGATTTTCATTGAAAAACTGCAGGAGCGTTGGTCCTCGATCGAAAATCTTCTACCTGTTCCTAACAGTTAGTGCGGCAGCTGGTGTCGCATTCGTCTTACTGCTAATCTGTGTTCAGTCAGCAGCCTTCAGTTTTAAAGGTTTCAAAGCGCCTCACGCGCCACTCTCTGCCGGCACTGACTTTGGCATAAACCAGAGCGATAGGGCCTTTCAAGAGCAATACGGGCGTCTCGTCCGCCGCATGCGTGAGTCGCTGTACCGCTTCGACCGACCGGGCCGGCTGCTGCCGCTCATGCGGCTCTCCGAAGCCGAGAGGAGCCGCTCGCACCGGGTGGTGGCCGGCAGGGCGTGGCTCCGCAGCCAGTCGGTGATGGTGGCAGCCACCGTGCGCAACGGCATGGCCGGCCTGCCGAGCTCCATGCACAATGTCCAGCGCCTCAGAGCTCTGTTCAACGAGTCCTGGCTGGTGTTGGTTGAGAACGACTCGACGGACTCGACTCGAAGCTTTCTGTACAACACGACGCTGACCGACCCGAATGTGCGGCTGCTGGGCTGCGGCCGGGTCAACTCCCCGCTGCCGTGCCGCATCGACATCCGCTACAGCAGCGGGCGACGGCACGTGCCCGGCTCCTACATAAAGCGGAACTTTACCGAGGAGGTCGAGCGCGGCCTGGCCATGTCCGCCCTCCGCAACCTGTACCTGGACTACATCTACGAGCACCTGGCCGACCGGGTATCGCTCCTGCTGATCATCGACCCGGACATCACCTGGCAGGACTGGGATCTAGACAGAATCGCCCAGGGACTCTACTACTTTGCGGCCAAGCCCAAGCTGCAGCAGCTGTGCGCCCACACTACTCAGGACAGCCACCTCTACGACGCGTGCACGCTGAGCTTCCACCTGAACAAGCGCTTCGGCGAGGACACCAAGTACCCTGTGGTCAGCTACGAGAAGTCGCTTCGGGACGCGCCGCGCAGCCTGCCGCCGGTGAAGGTGGAGAGCTGCTTCCAGGGCGTGTCGTTCTACCGGATGTCGGCTCTGGCGGCCCGCAGGCTGCGCTACGAGAGGAGTCAGGGCGAGTGGATGTGCGAGCACAACACGCTATCCAGGCAGCTGGACGAGGTGTACATCGACCCGCAGATGCGGCTGCGAGTCAGGGCTGCTAACGTGGGCTGATGTGATGTGCTTTTGAGACCTACAATTGAATTATTAAACTGCCCCATACGCTTTTCTCAAGATTCACTCGGATTAGGACTAGAACCAGAACCAGGACCCGAATCTGTAGACTTGAAACCAAAGTTAACGAAATAATCACTTCAAGCACTGGTGGTGCAAGAGTGCATCAGGAAAACAGAGCGAAACTACTATATACTGACCGATTACTATAGGCTCGACTAGATGTACTTAGAGAGGAAACGGGATGTGCGAAATATCAGAACTCAAGGCCTAAAGTCGGAGTCCTTCACTTGCAGATAGGTGTACATTGGAGTAGGAGTGAGAGTAAGGCTTTTGAGCACGTCTTGGCACGACTCGGCCGGTGTACGCGGAAGAGAGTCGTGGGGACAGAGTGCTCAGGAAAATTTTCTCTCGAGTCAACCCTCACCTTGCGTACCTCAGCCTTAACTCGGCAAGGCCGCTAGTGCACACGCAGACCATACAGAAATGAGGCTGCAAATCTCAGGTCCAGTCCAGGCAAGATTTTGCACAAAAAAGCATCGTAAAAGTGATCCTACCTTCACCCACCCTATTTCGATCGATACGTGGCAGATGATACGTGGGTTTTCTTCCCTATCAAGCGCACTCAATTCTATACGGCTGCTATACAACCTTCTCGCTTTTATTTTCAAAGATGTCATGGTTATTCTAATCAATTTCAATTAAAGTCTGTTTGTTAATTACGCATTTAAAAAAATTAAAGTCCGAAACGGTAGTCAAGAGTATAACATAATTATATAATTACATAGTTTAAAATGGTTTCTGTTCCAGTCATCTGCGATGAGAATGCTGAGACTGTCCTCCGACCTCCGCTATTCAACTCTAATTCACTCGAATATTAAACACTCTAATTGCTATCGTTACCTGAGGATTTTGGGACTCGATTTCCAGTGCAGAAAGTGCTAGCAGCTGAAAAATTCGCTATCGAAACACTAACTAACTAACTAACTAACTAACTAACTAACTAACTAACTAACTAACTAACTAACTAACTAACTAACTAACTAACTAACTAACTAACTAACTAACTAACTAACTAACTAACTAACTAACTAACTAACTAACTAACTAACTAACTAACTAACTAACTAACTAACTAACTAACTAACTAACTAACTAACTAACTAACTAACTAACTAACTAACTAACTAACTAACTAACTAACTAACTAACTAACTAACTAACTAACTAACTAACTAACTAACTAACTAACTAACTAACTAACTAACTAACTAACTAACTAACTAACTAACTAACTAACTAACTAACTAACTAACTAACTAATTAACTAACTAACTAATTAACTAACTAACTAACTAACTAACTAACTAACTAACTAACTAACTAACTAACTAACTAACTAACTAACTAACTAACTAACTAACTAACTAACTAACTAACTAACTAACTAACTAACTAACTAACTAACTAACTAACTAACTAACTAACTAACTAACTAACTAACTAACTAACTAACTAACTAACTAACTAACTAACTAACTAACTAACTAACTAACTAACTAACTAACTAACTAACTAACTAACTAACTAACTAACTAACTAACTAACTAACTAACTAACTAACTAACTAACTAACTAACTAACTAACTAACTAACTAACTAACTAACTAACTAACTAACTAACTAACTAACTAACTAACTAACTAACTAACTAACTAACTAACTAACTAACTAACTAACTAACTAACTAACTAACTAACTAACTAACTAACTAACTAACTAACTAACTAACTAACTAACTAACTAACTAACTAACTAACTAACTAACTAACTAACTAACTAACTAACTAACTAACTAACTAACTAACTAACTAACTAACTAACTAACTAACTAACTAACTAACTAACTAACTAACTAACTAACTAACTAACTAACTAACTAACTAACTAACTAACTAACTAACTAACTAACTAACTAACTAACTAACTAACTAACTAACTAACTAACTAACACGCTATAAGTGAATAACACTGGGGAGTTCAATATAACGACAGTGTCTGAGCGCACAGAAATCCCAGTTTCAAACCGATGGGTCGGAGAACAGTCTCAAAGTTTCACTAGCAGGAGTTCACTTTCTTGGCGTCAGGAGTCTCGATTAGTTCTCTCTCTCTGATGGTGGTCGGATACGAGAGTAGTTCAGTTTACAGAGCAAGGCAATTTTATAGTCGAAGTCTAATTTATTTCTCGAGCCCTGAACTCAAACACAGAACATGCTCACAGAACAGTGCGTGCAGATTTCTGACACCAGCTAAAGCGAAGAATCTGTGCTGTCTATATTATTCTAGGAAATTGTTATAAAAAATCAATGAAAATCGAAGAGAGTTAGAACCGATTCAAATATTTTCATTAAAAAATGGGATTAAAATATCAACGGAAATCGGTCTCTCAAATCTGCATCTGCTCTCGCCGATCAAACAGACGTACAACAACAACAACAGAGTACGCTGCCAGTTCACAAAAGCAGCGTCAGATGGCGCGCTTCAAAGCTTGGGCGCGAACAAAAGCCGCACCGCCGGCAGAGTCCGGGGCGCCGGCGTCAGCCAGCAGACAGTCGACGTAGCGCCGAGTCCTCGCCTGTCCCCGCCGGTAGGGTGCCTGCAACGTAAGTAGCAGCACCTCCTGCACCGGCTCCGGACAGTAGGCCTCGGCGCGGATGACGTGGCCTGCCAGCTGGAGTCGCCGACGGCGCAGCAGATCGCTAGGACGGGCCAGGCCGGCGCGATGATAGAGCGCCGTGTTGGTGACTCGCTCGTTGCCGATCTTGAAGGCGGCGCGCAGCAGGCCAGCGTGCGCCGCGTCGACTTGAGCCTCGAGCGAGTCTGTCAGCGTCCAGGTCTCGGCGTTGTATAACAGGACGGTCTCGATCACCGCCTGGAACAGCGCCGCCCTCTGGCGGTCCGGTAGGGCCTCGGACTGCAGGACTGACCTTATAGAACGAAAGGCAGCCCAAGCAAGTCCTCGGCGACGCCGCAGATCCTCGCGGACGTCGGGAACCAGACCGCCGAGGTAGACGAACTGCTGACATCTTGGAAGCTCACTCGCCTGTCCGTCAGCGCCTCGGCAGAAGATTGCAGCCTCGGTGTCGTCCGGCACGCATAGCACGACGGTCTTCTGCGTGTTGACCACCAGGCCGACGCTCGCCGCAACGGCAACCAGCCTATCCAGCTGTCGTTGGGCGCCCTCGACGGTCGAGGACAGCAGGGCGAGGTCATCGGCGTAGCCAAGCACGCTGAGCCGTCTCTCCGGTTGGCGTCGACCCACGCGTCGCCGCAGCAGGAAGCCGTCGTCGTTGGAAGGCAGAGCAGTCCGTAGCACCCAGTCAAGCACCAGAATAAATAGGAACGGCGCTAGCGTATCTCCCTGGAGCACCCCGGAGGATGTCTCGAAGAAATCCGATAGGCCGTCCGGTGTTGAGACAGCAGCCGTCGTGCCGTGGTACAGCGCCATGACAGCAGAAATCAGCAGCTCTGGCACGTTGTACGCACGGAGCACCTCTGGGAGCGCGTCCCTCACGACCGAGTCGAAAGCCTTCCTGAAATCGACGAAGATCAGGATCAGGGTCAACTGGCGGATGCGCGCCTCCTCGATGACTCGTCGAAGAGCCAGGATCTGCGTCACTGTGCCGCGATGGGGCCGGAATCCGTTCTGCTCAGGACGCAGGTACGGGTCCAGCACAGGCTGTAACCGCGATAGCAGCATGCGGTTGAACAGCTTCGCGGCGCAGGACTGTAGGCAGATGCCTCGATGCTCCTCGAGCTTGGTGGTGCCCGGCTTCTTTGGAATGGCGACGATGTGCGCCGTGGTCCATTCGTTTGGCGCCTCAGCGGATGAGCGAGGCCGTGGAGGAGTTGGAGCGCTGATCGGACCGAGGCTGCAGCAGAGCTGTCGCTGCATCTCCCTGTCTTCTCGGCTGCTTCGGGTCGACGTCCGGCTTCGCGGCCGGAACACCCGCCTGTTCTGCGCGTATGCGCCGCCTGCTACCCGCTCCGATGAGGCTCAGGCCTTCTTCGAGCAACTCTCGGTGCGGGTGGAGGAGATGGCGCAACGTGACACAGTGGTCATTCTCGGAGACCTGAACGCAGTTCTGCGTAGGTCCGAGCGATCGCTGTTTGTGACAGCGCGCGAGAACGGCAACACCGGAGCGCTAGAGGACTTCCTGGAGAGACAGGACATGGTGTCGGCCAACACCAGATTCCGCAAGTCGCCGGGCAGGCTCGCGACCTTCGTGGGCTGCAAGCGGAGGCGGCGGAACGCGCGTGGCCGGAACGCTACGCGGAGGCTGGCACAGCTCGACCACGTGCTTGTGCGCTTTCGTGAGCGCCGCCGCGCCACCAACTGCCACACCATTACGCCGCTGGCTCTGCGGTCCGACCATCGGCTGCTCATCTGCGACCTTCGGCTTCGGGACCCGCTCTACCGTCCGCCAAAGCGGCCACCGCGGCGCTACTACCGCGCGCTCAGAGACGCCGAGACGCGACGTCGCTTTGCCGGTGCCTTTGTCACTGCGCTGGGCGACAAGCGTGGAGGAGCCGAGTACGCGGAGGTGAGCGCTGCAGTTCGAGCCGCTGCGGAGCAAGCAGTCCCGCTGATGCGACCGGCCCAGCGCGGGCAGCCGGTCTGGCAGGACGACCCCGCGATCGACGAAGCGAGGGAAGATCTGGAGAGGCTTCGTCTGAGTGGGCGGCCAACTCGCGAGGCGGAGGAGGCTCTGGCGGCTGTCTACCTGCAGCGGCAGCAGTCCGCTGTCGATGACGCCATCCAAGCCGTCTCTGCCGCAGGGCCCGATGCCAGAGGGCGCGTGGCCTGGTCCGCCATCAACACTCTGACGGGGCGAAAGCGGCGCATTGCGCTCAACCTGGCAGGCGACACTCCGGATGAGCGCAGGAACGAGCTGCGCGAGTTCTTCGCCGCCATTGTCAACGCGCCGCCCCCTCCGCTTCCAGAAAATCTGAGGCTGCCGCCGGAGACGCCGTTGCCGGCGGAGGAGAGCTTCAATGTTGCCCCAGTCAGCACAGCCGACGTTGTGAAGTTCGCTCGGCAGACGCCGGGCGGCAAAGCGCTTGGTCCGGACGAGGTGCCCACCGAGGCGCTGCGGATCCACTGCGTGGCCACTGAGGTCGCCAGAGTGATGAACCGCGTGCTTTTCGGTGAGGTGGCGCCAAACGAAACAGACGTACGCTCGTATTAGACGCATATTAGACGTATTAGACGTCGTGAGGCCGTTTTACGTGTGGCCGTTTTGACGTGCACCCGCATATATATAGATAACAGTAGTTGACAAATATGTACTTTTACATTACACCAACTTTTAGGCAACATATGATATCGTTATTCAGCGATGTATTGTAATGTCTTCTTTAAGGGACTGATCACAGTCTGATATGTTAGCTCGGATTATATTGTATTTATAAAAAATTTAGGCTTGACCTTAGGTCCTACTGGTTTCTTTTGATCATGGTTTTAACCTTAACACTTGACCGGTGGGGTTTTGTAAAAGGAAATTAGGAAAACTTCTGGAAATTTAGAGTCAATGTCAGTTTAATGTTTACCTTTATATAATTCTAAAATAGATGTTGAGAACCAGCAGGCATTCTAGCATTCACTGATTAGATGTTGCATGCATAACCGAAATTAGATTTGTTTCATACTGTTTACTTGATGAATAATTCTACTTTTTATTTTGCGTATTTCTATCTTACTACTTTTAGTGCACTAGACTACTAAGTTTGAAGATATTTAAAGATTTTGCATTATCTGCTCAGTGTAAACAGTAGGGCGTACTTAACAGATAAATGAACTGTTGCTGTTGTAGTGAAAGTACGCATATTTGGTCTATTCATATGCAATTGCTATAGCTCGGATAGGCACTAAAATCGATCACATACCCACATACTTACCGACAGACCATTTTTCGTATATATGGATAGGCACATCACATCCACTATACTAAAATTCTGCAGTTCTGCAGTGTAGCCGTTCGACACCTCGCTCAAAATTATTTAACTAGGGAAAATTTAAAAGGCCCGGTGCGGCGATAAACTGCCGCGTTGGTGACTCGCTTGTAGCCAATCTTGAAGGCAGCGCACAGCAGGCCAGCGTGCGTCGCATCGACCTGCTGTTCGAACGAATCCGTCAGCGTCCAGGTCTCGTCGGTGTTGAACCAACAGGACGGTCTCGACCACTGCCTGGAACAACGCCGCCCTCTGGCGGTCAAGCAGGGCCTCGGACTGCAGGACAGCTCTCATAGAGCAGAAAGCAGCTCAGCCAAGTCCACAGCAACATCGCAGGTCCTAGCGAACGTCAGGCACCAGATCGCCAAGGTAGACGAACTGCATGCTGACGCCTCGGCAGAAAATAGCAGCCTCGATGTCGTCTGACACGCAGAGCACGACGGTCTTCTGCGTGTTGACCACCAGGTCGACGCTCGCCGCAACGCTCACCAGCCGGTCCAGCTGCATGGCGCTGGGCGCCCTCGACGCGGTCGTCGTTAGAAGGGAGAGCAGTCCACAGCACCCAGTCAAGCGCCAGGACGAACAGGAACGGTGCAAGCATAGAGGTTGAGATAGACGTCAGGAAGGTAGGCCAACGTCGCCGACGTCGAAAATTGCTGCGGCCAGGAAAGATGTTGGCTGTTACGGATAAACTTATTAGAAGTGTTAAAATATCAATGCAGAACCAAATAATTAAACGCAACTGGCTATTGGTCAGGGAAAGAATTCTGGTCGGGATTTTGGTAAATTGGGCTTACAGGTACGGGACCTCGGGTATTGGAAATTAAGACAAGTGCAGGTTCATGCAATTGTTCGATCCACACAATAAGGCGGGATGGGGATTCTACGTGACGATCGTCTGGCCAAGGCGGGGCGAGCACAGAATCTTTTAAAGACTGGACGAGCCACCAGGTGGAAAAGGGGTTCCTGGATCGAGGATCGAGTCCTCCTGAGTCAAAAAAGGGGAAAGAGAGGAGTAAAAGGGGAGAGAGGTGAGAGAACATTTGAGAGTAAAGATGAAAGATGAGAGAGGGGAGATGAGAGATCAGAAACGAGAGTGAACAGACGAGAGATGGGAGAGTAGAGAGAAAAAAGGAGAACTATAAGAAATAAAAGATGAGAGGTGGAGACAAGGGAGAGATAAGAAGTGAGTGAGGAGAGAGGAGGGGAAGGGAGAGAATCGAGAGGACAGGGGAAATTGGTGAAAAGGACGAGAGAGGAGAGGAAAGAGGGAAGAGATTAGAGAGAAGAGAGATAGGACAGGAGAGAGCAGAGAGATGAGAGATGAGAGAGAGAGGGGGGAGAGGAGAGAGAGCAGAGAAATGAGAAAAGATAAGAGAGAGAAGATAAAAGAAGAGAAATGAGAGATAAGAGAGCAAAGACGAGAGAGGAGGTGAGGGAAGAGACGATAGAAGACATGAGAGGAGAGAGTTGAGAGAAGAGAGGAAAAAGGAGAGAGTAGAGATAAGGAAAGTGTTGAGAGAGGGTAGAGTAAGGAGTGAGAAGAGAGGTGAGGGAAGAGAGAGTAGAGAGTAGAGGGAAGAGAGAGTAGAGAGCAGAGAGAAATGAGAAGAGATAAAAGAGGAAAAAGGAGATATGAGAGACCAGAGACCAGAGAGAAGAGAGGAGAGGAGAGAGAAAAGAATAGAGGGGAGAGGGAAGAGATGAGAGAAGAGACGAGAGAGGAGAGAGGACAGAGGAGAGAAGAAAGAAAAGATAACAGGAGACAGAGAGAGAAGAGACGAGACAGAAGATAGGAAACAGAAAAGAAGATGGAGGTTTCAAAGGATGCAAAGGACATAGGGAGAGGCAGAGGTAGAGGCCTGAGTTTACCTAACATTCTGCGCAGCACCCCAGCCAACAATATCAATGTTTGCCTCAAATCCTAATTTTACATGAATGTACACTTTTTTATGTTTAACTCTTTCCTAACTATTAACAAGTTTTTATTTGAGTTTGACCTCAGATTTTAGAATACATGCAAAAATAATTCCGGGGATTGGAATTCCCCGGGTTCAAAATCCGCGGGTTTCAACAGCTTGTGTACTCCTATAGTAACAGCTTGGTAGCAGTGGTGGGATTATTCAAGTAGGCTTTTTGTAGCCGCGTATTCCGGAGTTTGAATTCCCGCCAACTATAGAAGACTTCGTTAGTCAAAGAAACTTGATATATTTGCTTGCCAGCTTGCTTGAATTTATAGACTTGACCGCGCGGGGGGAGGCAGGGTGAAAGACGCAGCTTAGAAAATCCTAACCAATCGTGGATTTCTCCGACAGGGTAGGCACTAAGCACTCCATTCGTTAGGGTTCGTTATTCACGCGTTTACAGCCAATCAGAAACGAAAAGAAATTTCGCGAAAGACTAGATACGCAGCTGCTTATGTAGTGATTTCCCGACAGATATTCAGGGACAGACAATTCAAATAAACGGGTGTTCTGTCTAACAAAGATGCTCAATGCAGACTGTACTTTAACCATCTTTTTACGCATTTGTGAGCTTTCTTTATATGTAAAAGTTTTTAATTTTTATGGTCGAATTTGGAATGGGCGTGTAACCTCGCGGCTAAGCTACTGGTTTCTGTGCTGAGGATTTTCTGGGTCTCCCTAAAACACGCACCGCACCGCCCCGAACCGCTACACATTATAACATTTTTTGTCAATGCAGTATCTGATTGCAAAGAAAACTATTTGTTGTACGAGTAATTGATTAAATATCTTTAATTATTATTATAAATATTATTATTATTTTTTATATTCTCGTTTCATTATTAAATTATGTTATTAATTTTTTATTAATACTATTATTAATATCACTTATTATTCACCGAATTTTATATTTCATAGTAAAAAAACTTAATTTAATAAAAACTTTGAAGCTTAACAGAAAACGCATTTTGAAGTGTCTTCAGTTATAGTCCAATTTGTTTTAATGTGTAGCGCTGCAGGGCGGTGCGGGGCGTGTTTTAGGGAGACCCGGATTTTCTGGTGGAATTCCTGGTTATACTGGTTGAGATAAAATGAGATTGGTAGATTCGCTGCCACCAGGTCCGTGAGTTCCCTAATTCTAGTGTTAGATATTAAAGAATCAAGTCAGGATACCAATAAGTTTAGTTAACACAAGTTTAATAAAGAAAAGAATATGTTACTTGTACAAAAGTTGGTTTGGTACATTAATCCCTTATTCTCCCTATGTGCTCTGGGCAAGACTCCCAATTAGTTTTAGAGGCAAGACTCCTCTGTGCGTTTCCTAAATTATATTTCCCCTTTTCTTCGCTCTTTAGTTTTCTTACCAATTCCTTGAGTTTTTAGAAATTTCGCATATGCAAGATCACAAATGGAATCTCCGCAGGATGCTTTCCCAAGAGCCCAACTGCTCTGTAGTTTGTTATTTGTCCCGCGTCTATTTCCATCCCTAAAATAATGCCCTACTACAAATTAAAGAAAAACTGTAAAAAAAACTACAGTTTAGCAACAAAAAATTTTGCATTGTTTCAACTCTGCTTTAAGTTTAAAGGGATTTTTACAAATTTTATAATGATCCTTTTGAACAGAAATTAATTTCTACACCTTTATGCCCATCTCAGCAACAAGGATATGTGTCACAGATACTATATTGTGCTTCCTCTAAGCAGCTTTTTTCGTTTAATGCATGATTGTATACTTCCTGCTCAACTCTAAGTCAAAAAAGACTCCTGCACATTCAATTGAAGCTTTTCATATTGTCTATTCCATTTTCAAAATCAGTTCCCAAACCATGTTCTGGTTCTAGAATTTGGATTGAGAAAATTTCTTGATCAATTTTCATGTTTACACTTTAATAGTAAAATAGATTTGAAATTGTCAATTTTTTTATTATTGATATATAAATATTCCATTTTTTGTCATATCCATTATTCAAGAAGAAACAAAGTCAACAAAAGACAAAATTAGGCCTAAATTATAAAGACTGGCAAACATATAATGGGTTCAAAGCTTTTCATTTTCCTACCAATTCTGGTTCTTAAATTGGAATTATTTTGGTTTTAGAACTAATCTTTGTGAAAAGCCTATTTTTCCTTGATTCGAATTCGAATTTCGAATAGTAAGATTCAAATTGAAGTTAAGTCACCCCTATCACAGTTTTTGTATAAGTTATTTTTGGGATAAAATAAATTATGCCCTTGCAACATGTGTCGTCACAATTATATGAGGAGTTGTTTGGTCAAATTTAACAGCCTAAATATTATTACTCACCATTTTGCATTTTTATTATATTGTAGTAGGGCCTAATGACAATGTAGTTGTTTCTTATACTGTAAATAGAAGAAAAAGATAAGCATAACTTTATTAGTATAACTATAACTATACTAAATATTATAATTTTAATACTGTTGTCACTTTTTGTAGGGCATGAGGCATAGAATTAATATAGAATTCTGGATTCCTAGAATTCTAAATCTATAGAATTAAATTTTATTTAGTCAAATAAATTTGTATCAATCAATAACTGTCTGTAATCTCTAGTGAATATGATTAGAGACTCAGTTAATTTTTTATTTATATTTGTAATATTGTATAATGTATCTATTTTGCTGATTATAGTTTCTTCCTTTTTTCATTGATAAATCTTATTTGCCATTAAATTTTAGCAAAAAATAAGCCAACTATAATGTCTATAATATAGACATTGCTAAAATCTAATAAGCAAAGGATCTATAAGAGAGTTGCCAGCTGAATATATAGACTATATATAGCTTGATTAAATTATCATTACGATAATTTTAAATCTTAATAGGCCCATCTCTACATATAAAAATCAAAACTCTGTGTGTGTGTTTGTGGACAATTTTGTTCGCTATAGACTCCCAAACCGCCCAACCAAATGCCACCAAATTTTGCACCCGCCCTAAACCTCACTACGGAGAATGTCTTAGGCTACCTTAAAATTTCCTAAATTTGAGCCTTCCTACCTAAAAGTGCAAAAAACTGCTCAAAATGCGCGATTTTTTCACTAAATCCTCCATAGCGCCATTCCACTTCTACCGATCCTCTTCAAATTTGACACAGATAATCTTAAACTATTTTGGCACAATCGTGTAAAATTTCAAGTCTTAAAGTTAATCCTGAGCGGTGCTATGCACTTTTAAAGTTAGGCAGTTTTTTTCAGCGTAGCAACCACCTCAACCTCCGCCCGCCTGCTTCTCTTTCCAAATACCGATCTGGGCCCAGATGTGTAAAAGGGGTTTCAAAATTGACTAACTTTCGGCTGCCATAAGTTTGCTCCACATGAAGCGATTGACTTTAAACTTGACACAATTCTTCATTGACTCATTCTCTATCTAAATGTAAAGTTTCAACTCTGCAACTCAACCGAAAAAGAAACTGTAAACATGTGAAGTTTGTCTGCTTTTTCTGTTGTTTGTGCCACCCACTCACTCATTCCCCCAGAGCCAGACGAAAGGTCAGGCAATAGGACTGAATGTACATAGCAAATGTACAGTGTTTTGGAATAACTTTATTTATAGCCTTCTCTGCACCCCGAGAGTGGAGAGGCTACGTTTGGCCATAACAGTTTAGTGAGAAATTCTAACCATTGCCCTCCCTTCTGTATTGGCAAACTCTGCAGCAGTTTAACAGTGGATGGCAAATCAAGGTAATCCAGCATGGTTTGTAAAAGCGAAAGATTTATGAAAAGGCGATGCAATGCAATATAATCCTACTAAATTAGTCACATCATGGAAATTTAAGGTTTCTCTTAAAGGTACTTTAAAATTTAAATGGCCTCCTAAGAAATGCATATTTCCTTGGTTGTTAGACTGATGCAGACTGCAGTGGAGCTGAAGATATACAAATTCTTTTCAGGGCTTGCAAATTGGCAAGAAAGATAACATGATCAAAGCATGAGAACAGCCATGAGAGTACTACGTCCCACAAACTGGCTTTCCAAGCAGGAATGGGCATACTTTTACCTCAAAGGCCAGAAAAGAATCCTGCTTATGGCTGAGGGGCAGTTGAGAGTGGAGAGAAGAAGGAATAGACTATTCGAAAAGAGAGGAGAGGTGTGAGAGAGAATAAGATAAAAGATAATAGGAGGGATGAGGGAGTGAGGACGATGAGAGGAGAGAGTAGAGGAGTGAGTAGAGAGGAAAGAGTAGAGGAGCAAGTAGAGAAGAGAGAGTAGAGGAGTGAGTAGAGGAGCAAGTAGAGAGGAGAGAGTAGAGAGCTGCAGATGAGAAGAGAGCAAAGAGAAGAGCAGAGAGGAGTTAATAAAGAGGAGAAAGGAGAGATGAGAGATAAAGGAGGAGAGTGGAGAGAAAAGAGACGAGACAAGAGAGGGAGAGAGTATATAGAAGAGGGAAGAGAAGAAAAGAGAAGAAAGGAGAAAGGAAGGTGAGGAGACAAAAGAGCAGGCGCGTAACCAGGATTTTGTTTCGGGGGGGGATGCAAAAGTACTTTTGAAAACGATTGCACTCTATTTTCGTTTTTCTTTTATCCTTATTGTACTCGTATAAAACAAAATTGATGAGGACCGGACCTCTCCAAGTTTAACTCAATTAAATGTTGCTACTAAGGATGAGACATCAACATCAATCATTGTTTATTTTATTGAGCGTGTAAAAAGTCGACCAGCTATGCATTCTATTCCAGTTAATTAGCTAATCAGATAAGCAAATTCAAACTTGGATAAGTAGGATAATAATTTGGATAAACTATTAAGTATTAAACTATGAGTATGAATAATTCACCAGACATTCACCACTACAATTTTACGTTTACATGTACATGTAAATCAGAAATAACAAGTAGTACAATAGGCCATAGAAATTAAAAAATAGAAATATGATTGATACAAGATGGCAAGTTAGAAAATTTTTAGTAAAATTTAAATTTAAATTACAATATTACATTACTTTTGCATGATTATGAGTCATTGAGTCCATGGCTTAAAGTAGACGGAGCCGCGGGTCAAACCTCCGTGAGTACTCCTCGACTACTCGATTGTAGTCAAGCAGGATATCTTTGTGAACAGCCAGTAGGGCAAGTCCATTAAGCCGGCGTTCGCCCATGGTTGATCGGGTATACGTCTTCAGAAGGCGCAAGGTGCTGAATGACCTTTCAGCAGTGCATGTTGTGACTGGAGTCGTAAGGAAGATTGTCAGCAGTTTGCAGACATTTGGCCACAAGCTAGGATTGCACCGCTTGATTGCTTGTGAGATGGTCATATCATTTCGCTCAGTTTCTGGCAAATCGCAGCAGAATGCTTGCCAGCATTCGAATTCTGCCAGGCAAACTGCAGGCATATCTAAAAATGCCGCATACTCCTCGAATGCTTTGGCTGCTGCTAGAGTAGACTCAGCTGAGTCAGGGCCTGCACAAAAAGCCAGTAGCAGCTTTGCCATTTGCATGGCAACCTTGGCCGACTTAGAAAAGCACTCGCTGAGTTCAATAATTATTAGATCAAGGGCTGGATACCAGATGTTCAGCTTGAATGTATCAGAAACACTAGCGCCTTGGGCATTGCTACGATGTTGGCTGCGATGGGATGCTGATGCCCGATACTTATCTGGAATTGGCTGATCTCCGTGGTGCTTCTTGTGAAGTTCCTCAGCTGCGGCAAAGACTTCCTTGAATTTGGCATCTTCACAGTCACTACGCCAAGCCTTCAAGAGATGGAGAATGCGATCGGCCTCCTCACTGGCAGCAATAAGATCCATTGCCTTTCCCTGAAATAAAGATGCATAGACAAAGCATATATAATTTAGTATTTGCTTGTTTGCTGTACCTTGAATATACCATTGTAAGTACCTCAAATATGTACATGTTATGTACTGCTACTACGTAATCAACACTCTCATGTAAAATATACACCATACATACTGGTATTATATAAGCTAGATATTGATAGGTGAGGAAACCAGTACTTTATATTTGATATTGTTATTGATACACATAGCACATACATGTATTTTATCTGTAAAATTATATTTTTATTGCATTTGTTGTAGGTGCCTCTTACCTGAAGCACAACTGCAAGACCGCGTATTGCACCAAGCAAGGCCTGAAGAACGTGCAGTGCCACAATTGTCACCGGATTGACAATGTTATTGTACACTGACTGGTCAGCATCATTGAAGTACTCTACTGCTGCATCAAAGAGTTCGAGAAAGTTAAACACACTATCCAGGCCATCAATGAAGTGCGTGGGACAGAACCGCTTTAGTCGTGTTTTGTTTGTTGAGTTATTCTGACTTCTTGCCACAACTTCAGAAAATTGCTGCGTTCTTACGGAAGAATGTGAGAAGTGATTTGATGCAGCATCAATTGTTGCAAATGCAGCCTTGAGTTCTCGAATGCCGTGCCGGCCATCCACTGCAGCCTTAATGCACAGGTTCAGGCAGTGACTGAAGCAATGTACATAGACTGCATTTGGACAAGTTCTTCGTATCCGGCCCTGAACTCCTCCTTCAGCACTCATGACAGAGGCACCATCATAGCCTTGGGCAACAAGCCGATCTTTGTCAAGCTGAAGAATATCGAGCTTCTGGTTAATGGCATCGACAATTGCCACTGAATCTTGCTTCTTGAGTTCAACGAAACCAATAAAGCGTTCTTGGACATTTCCACTTTCGTCAACATAGCGTATGTTAATCGACAGCTGCTCCTTATGGGATATATCGCTAGTTCCATCAGCAATTATGGCGTAGAATGACTTGATTGGCTTAACTACGTCATGAATAACTACAGCTTCAATACACTCAATCATCCTGTTCTGTACAACAGGTGACAGACCAGTAGAGTTTAAAGGCCTATTTTGGAGCAGTGTAGCCAGCTTGCTATCCTTTAGAGCATCTCTCTGCAAAAGGGCACGTAGATTACCTTGTGTGTAATCAACAAGTTCGGGTGCATCTGGAAGCCTAAGCCACCCAACATCTTCTCGATGGCTACGAAGACCCTGGTTTGTGCGACCAAGGTACTCAATAGCATGTAGAACAGCCTTGAAGATGTACCTGTTGTCCTGAAGAGCTGCATGGGCAGTTGTCTTTAGCTGCGCCGATATATCACCAGATTCTTCTTGCTGCAGAACTTTTTGGAATGCGTCACATGCTTGCGCATGGTACTGGCAGTCTCGATGCTTAGAGTAGAAGTCAGTGATCTTCTTAAAGTTAGTAACTGGAATAGTGACCAGTCTGCCTAACTCTTGATTGTTCTTCTGGCCTGCGCCAGTCGATGGTGCAAAAAGAACACACGGCAGGCAGTAAACACCTTGTTTCCTTGGCGAAAAGTAGAAGCAGCTGTTTGCCCCATTAAGGTGATGGTGATTCAGTCTAAATTTCTGCTTTGCTCCCTCTGTGAAAGGTAGCTCGTATTCCACAGAAACCTTTAATGTTTCTTTCATGAAGAGCCGTCGAATTTCGGCAGTCAGCTTGCCTTGGATGCGCAGTTGTACAGCATCATCAATATCACGAGAGGCAATTCCAGCTAATCCTGTAGCTGTAGGCTCTATAGCTGCTGCTGCTGGTGGTTGTGCTGGTAGGTCTTGGCATTGAGGTTCTGCAGTTGCAGTCGCAGAAGTAGAACTTCTATTAGTACTGTCAGTGTCACTATTAGGATGGCAGTCACTGTCATTGTCGTCATTGAGAATAATCTCTTCAGGAACAGGAGCTGATTGATGTTGGTCCTCGTTTTGTAATTGTTGTTGCTGCATAGGAGCCGGAGGAGTACAAGCTCTAAAGAACTGATCAAGCTTCAGTTGTTTGCTTGGAGGTGAAGCCATATTGGTTAGCTTTTTAATTCGTGGTTTGTGCTAGGCCTGGGCTGGGGCAGGGCCTTTAAAACATGTTAACCACAGCTAAGCTAGCCCACAGATTGGAAGGAAATGTTAATGTACATACATAGTATGATAGTACATATAATCTATAAGACAGGGCAGGAATTGAAAAATAGCTAGCTTCCTTCCTTCAACCCTCCCCCGCCCGTCCCCTTGCCCCTCCCCCCGGCAAGGAACTTAGAGTTGAGGAACTTAACTCTAAATGAAGGGCAAGGGTCTTTTCAAATCTCATTATGCCATCTGTATTCTCACTATTCTGTAATCTGCTCGTACATTTACTGGCAGTGGCACTTGGCAGGCAGGCTCCCGTCACTCCAGTCACTGATAAAATAAGCAAAAGTGTAAAAAATTCATTACCTAAATTTTTTTTCTTCAGCCCTTCGGGGGGGATGTATCCCCCCCATCCCCCCCCCTTGGATACGCCACTGCAAAAGAGGTGAAATAAAAGAGTACAGAGGACAGAATGAGAGATCATATAAGACAGTAAAGATGACAAATGAAAGAGGGGGGATAAGCTGAGAGCAGAGACGAAAATGAACAGCCGAGAGATGGGAGAGTAGAGAGAACAGAGGAGAGATAAGAGAGACGAGATTACAGTGACGAGAGGAGAGACAAAAGGAGAGAGAAGTGAGTGAGGCGAGAGGAGAGAAAAGAGGAGAATGGAGGGGAGAGAGTAGAGAGGAGAAGAAAGATGGTAGAGGAGAGATAAGAGAGAGAGGGGAAGCAGAGAGAGAGGGGTGAAGCAGAGAGAGAAGGGGTGAAGCAGAGAGAGAAGGGGGAAGCAGAGAGAGAAGGGGGAAGCAAAGAGAGAGAGGGGAGGCAGAGAGAGAGGGAGGAAGCAGAGAGAAATGAAAAGAGATAAAAGAGAAGAGAAAGAAGAGAAAGGAGAGATCAGAGAGCAAATAAAAACGAGAGAGAAGAGAGGTGAAGGAAAAGACAAGAGAAGAGTGGGAGGAGAGGAAAGGGAAAAGAAGAGAAAAGAGATGAGATAAGAGAGATGAAAAAGAAGAGAAATGAGGGAATATAAGAGGGGAGAGAGGAGAGACGAGGGACAAGAGAGAAGAGAGGAAACAGAAGAGTAGATAGAAGTTTCAAAGGATCCAAGGGACGTAGGGAGAGTCAGAGGCAGAGGCCAGAGTTTGCCGATACATGTTTTAGAGTCAGACAGACATTAATTGCCTATTTAAAGTTAAAGGCACCCCAGCCAACAATATCAATGTTTACCTCAAATCCTAATTTTATGCAAATGTGCTCCATTTTGTTTACCTCTAACCCATTAACTATTAACAAGTATTTGTTTTGAGTATGGGCTCAGTTTTCTGAATACACGCAAAAGTAGTTCTGGGGATTGGAATTCCCCGGGTTCAAATTCCGCGGGTTTCAACAGCTTGTTCCATATAAGATGGACATATTTGGAAAATAGAAAAAAGTTAATATTTTTGCTTGTCATTGCCTTATCAGCCAATTTTTTTACCAAATATTTTTTGTATGTAATATATACAATCTAAGAATAAATAAATGATAAAATGTTGGATTAGTATGTTATCAATTGGCAAAAAGTTATTTTTGTAAAAAATTGGACATTTTCTAAGCAAAAGACATCATTAAGTTTATGTACCTTTTAAAAACAAATAGAAAGCTTTAGAAGGTTAAAACAAACTATATATAAAATTATAGTACTTACATCATCAGATAAAAACATTAGCAACCATATAATCTATTATAGTTTTAATATATTAGTACTTCAAAGTTACTGAATTGACAGAAAAAAATATATTACAACCATAAGGCTGCCTTTTCTTTTGTATCTTTGTTGCCTTTTTGAGTTTATATATTCTAATAAAAAAGTATGACTTCTAAAGATGTTCTTAGTCAAATTAAAAAAAAATTATTGCAAAATATCAAAAATGAAAAATGTTATAAGACTTTTACCTTTTAGTTTCTATATGTCAAAAATCTTGTTGTTACAACCATAAGTGCCATTCAAGGTTTAATAGCATCTATACTAATGATGATATCTATATGAAACTTTATAAACATATTCTTGACAAAATAATCTTTCATTCAAAATATTGGTTTAGTATATTCTATTATTAGATTTGATTTTATAAGTAAAAATAGTCTGTCATGTTACGACCATAATTATATAGAATGGCTTAATAATACCTAGTATGATAATTTAGTTATTTCTTATCTTTCTTTCTCCCTTGCCACCTTCTGATTGGCTTTCCATTCTTGCCTCTTTCCTTAGTCCCGCATTCCACCCCACCCCTATCTTATCTTTAGTTTATTAACTTGAATATATATGTTTGGGCCCTGAGCTACTCTGCTCTGGTTTGTGTTTCATCTTGCTATGGTTTTGGTTAAATCTCTTACTGTTTATTATTAGTTTTTATAATGTCATAAGTAGGTCATAGCTACTCATAGAAAAGGTAGCCAATAGGCTAGTTAGCTTTGTATATGATTTAATAAATGCTCTAGTCATGAACTATCCTGAGTTATAAGATTATAGCCACTATATGGGCATTACTAGTCAAACTCAAATTGATTTAAATATTGAATAGACAATGCTCCTAGAGTCCCATAGATCTATTAACTCTATATTTTTATTATTTCTCATTATTTGTCTTTTTCATTCATTGCTTTACTGCTTCATATAAAATATACTAGGCAACATATTTAAGCTTTCACCCTAAAAAATAAAACTTAATTTTTTTTAAATCTTAGTCCCAAAATGATACAAGTCCCACCATGTCTATAATTCCTAGCTTAATTATGAGCAATGATTTTTGGCTAGTGAAGATAGTCAAAATTTATTGCATAAAGTTAGATTTAAACTGCCACTTTTTGACCATAGCACTATTTTTGCAGTGAGTTCTTAATATGTTGCTAGGTATATTTCAACTTGATTTGGCCTATCTTTTTTACTAGTATGATTTTTTTGCTTAGAAAAATTTAGACTAAAAACATTGTTATAAAAGATCATGTGGTCTTTGATAGCAACAATAGAGCTAAACTGCACTGTATTTTGCCAAAACTATGACCCAGTTTGCCCAAGAAGAATGTTTATTTAGAATTCATTTAATAGTGGATGAACTAAAAAGAAACAGTAAGCAATAAGCATAGTATTTGTTATACAGATTCACAATAGACACTGAAATGAAAGAGATGTCAATTAGTTATCGTGCAGATAAAGATGCTTACCAGCTTTAGACACCTCTGAAAGTACACTTGAATATGGTTCACCCACTGAATGCATTTCTTTCTTCTTTTGAATGCACTAACATGTGATGCTGTTCCATCATAGCATTCGCTGCTTAAGACAAGTTTTTGTCATTCACTTCACATTGGATGGCAGTGACCTGAATTTTCTGGTTTACTGCCAACTTTAGTGCTGATGCTGCGCACTCAGCTGGATTGATGAGGAAGGGTGAATATAGCGGCAGCTAGTGGCAGAGGTCGCAGTTTTGGCAAACTAGATAGCAAAAGGTTAAAATAGTATTTACGCCTTTTAACACACATTTGCTCAGACGGAGATTCAGTAGTAAATTGGTTTATTTACTTCAACTGGCAACTCTTTTACAGATCCTTTGCTAATTAGATTTTAGCAATCGGATTGAATCGCTTGAAGCAATGGGCAGCTCAGACGGGCGGGTGATTGTCATCACTGGTGCCAATAGGGGCATCGGGTTCTGCCTTGCCCGCAAGCTGATCGCTGATGCAGCCAGCGAATCTGCCTCCTCAGCCCTGGAGAAGCCGCCACAGCTGACTCTGTGTCTGTGCTGCAGAAATTTGCAAGCAGCTCGAGCTGCCGCGGAGTCGCTGCGCAGTTTGGCTGCGGCTGCTTTTAATTCTGCTTCTAGTGGTAGAAATTTAACATCAGATTCTTCTTGGTGTCGCATTGACCTGTGCAAACTGGACACCAGCGATTTCGATTCTGTTCGCGATTGCACGCAGTGGCTACTTAATCGGTTGGCTATTTTTGCACTTTGTACTTTTGGTGCTTAAGTTATGAATTGTAGATTGTGCTGTACTTCGGTTTTCCCTATCTGTGTTTTTAGTTAGTGTGCTGCGTTTGTGCTCTGCAGTTCTAGTGTAGCTTTGTTGCACTTTCTGAGTTTTGAGTGTACTTTAGGTATGACTTTGTACTTTCTCTGTGTTTTGAGTGCACTTCAAGTATGACTGTATGTACTTTCTCTGTGTTTTGAGTGCACTTCAAGTATGACTGCATGTACTTTCTCTGTGTTTTGAGTGTACTTTAGGTATGACTTTGTACTTTCTCTGTGTTTTGAGTGCACTTCAAGTATGACTGTATGTACTTTCTCTGTGTTTTGAGTGCACTTCAAGTATGACTGCATGTACTTTCTCTGTGTTTTGAGTGTACTTTAGGTATGACTTTGTACTTTCTCTGTGTTTTAAGTGCACTTCAAGTATGACTGTATGTACTTTCTCTGTGTTTTGAGTGTACTTTAGGTATGACTATCTGTGTTTGTAGTGTACTTAAAGCATAACTGTAATTTCTGTGTTTTGATTGCACTTTATGGCTTTGTTGCACTTTCTGTGTTTTGAGTGCACTTTAAGTACCCCTTTGTTTGTACGTTCTGTGTGTTTTGATTGTACTTTAAGTATTCCTTTGTACTTTCTGTGTTTTAGTGTACTTTAAATATGGCTTTGTTTGCACTTTTTCTGTGTTTTGAGTGCACTTCAAGTATGACTGTATTTTCTGTGTTTTGAGTGTACTTGAGCAGGACCTTGTTTGTACTTTCTGTTTTGAGTGCACTTTATATATGGCTTTTTTGTACTGTCTGTATTATCAAGAGTACAGGTATTTAGCTACTCAGTAATTCTACTGCCATAAGTGTTATAATCGGAGGTACTAGGTAGGGTCCAAGTACTCAAATTCCAGTAAACCCAGGCCGCAAGAGTCTTCCTAACCCGCAGGTACAAGCGAATAGATATGCTCTACCTGAATGCCGGCATTCTGCTGGTCAGCCGAGTCGATTGGTTTTATCTGATCCGTAATTTCATCAGCCGGGAGGCCTGGTCCATGCTCACCACAGGCCTGGGCGTTCTCGTGCAGGCCGACTTTGACTGCCAGGACGGCAGGCGGGGCGTCTTTAAGACTAACGTTGGCGGCCACTTCCTGCTCACCATGGGGCTGCTGCATCCGCCTGATGGCGCGCCATCGCCTCTTGGTCGGCATTCCGCAACGGGTCAGGTGAGAACAGGGGCCGGAGCCTGAGAACTTCCTGGGAATTGTCTCTGTACCTGTGTTTGAGAATCCCGTTTGAACCATCTGAATCAAAATTAAATAGGCCTTGAATCTCCACAGAATCGCCAATTAAGCTCGCCTTAAATCTCCCCAAGAATCGCCTCTAAATTTCCCCAAGAATCGCCCTGAATCTCCCCAAGAATCGCCCCTAAATTTCCCCAAGAATCGCCCTTTACCATCGCCCCTGAATCTTCCAAAGAATCGCCCATCAAGATCGCCCCTGAATCTCCCCAAGAATCGCCCATTTAGATCGCCATGAATCTCTCCAAGAATCGCCCATTTAGATCGCCATGAATCTCCCCAAGAATCGCCCATTTAGATCGCCCTAAATCTCCAAGAATCGCCCTGACAACCCGCAACAGGCCAGTCGAGTTGTGTGGACTTCATCCTGCAACGCGTCGCGCCGTCACTTCAAGCTGTCCGACCCCGAGTGCCGCCACTCCATGGCGCCCTACGCCGCTGGCAAGCACGCCATCGACCTGCTGTGCCTGCACCTCAACCGGCGCTACCAGCCTGCCGGTGTGCAGTTCTGCCCGGTGGACCCGGGCCTGGTGGTCACCAACCTGGCTGAAGGCATCGTGTCGCTGTGGTTCTGGTACCTGGCCTGGCCGCTGCTGTGCCTGCTTCGCTTGCTGGTGACCAGCTACAACCTGACCGCGGAGAACGGGGTGCACGCGCTGGCGCAGGTGGCACATCCTGGCGAGCGCCTGCGGCCAGACTGCAAGTACTTCAGCCGGACCGGTCTGCTGGGACGGCCCTACATGGGCGTCGAGCCGATATCTGGCAGCCAGGATGAGTCCGAGATGCTCTACCAGAGCTTGCTGGATTATGCAGAGCTGCGGGACCGGGTGTCTTAGAGATCTAACCCTGTTCTTAACTCTAGAGAGTGACGCTATTGGGCTTGTAGTATTATCAGATTGCCCTTCTATGTTTGTCCCAGACAATTTCTTGCTGAACATCTATATTTGTTAATTAGTTTGCTTTTCTTAATTCTGTCTTACGTCCCCTTTCTCAATCCCGCTAAATACCCTACCCAGTATTAACCCCCCCCCCCTAGCTGTCTTGTCTTAATCCCGTCCAGTCCCGACTTATTCCTCTCCAGATCCCCTGTCTTAAATTCCCCCATCCCAGATCCTCTATATCTTAATTGCCTCTCGATCCACTGTATTAATTCTCCCCAGACCCACTGTCTTAATTCCCCCCTTCAGATCATCTTTGTCATAATCCCCCCAGACCTTCTGTGTCTTAATTCATTTCAGATCCATTGTCTTAATTCCCACAGATCCCCTGCGTCTTAATTCCCCCAGATCCTCTGTTTCTTAATTCCCCTTGGATCCACTGTCTTAATTTCCTTCTAGATCGCCTGTATATTGATTCCCCTAGATCTCCTGCATAAATCCTCTCCATATCCATTGTGTTAATACCCTACAGCTCCCCTGTCCTAGTTCTCCCCTAGACCCTATCTCAATTGCCCCCGAAGCCACTATCTTAACTCTTCCATTTTTATTATACAATGTTGTAGTTTGTTCCGTCTGAGTGTGCCTGAACGTTTGCTATATTTTTGATTTCCTGCTTATTTTAACCTGTCCAGATATTCTTGTTTCCAAGCGCTTTGATTTGCCTTCAATTTTGTGCTTTATTAGCTTTAAATCTAGCCAGCAGTCATATTGATTTACGATTTGCCAAGTTTAATAGTTAGCTATTTTTTCAATGGATGCTTGTAAGCTAGTGCAAGTAGTTTTGTAAGGATTATATGATTGGAATAAATAGTAATTCCCAGAAAACTGGTTTATTAACGATCGTTTATATTGTAAAAATCATTTTCAACAAGTGTGTCAGGGGTCGGATAAATACCCTAATTTTTCTAGATGTCACCAATTGGACCCAATCTATCTCAGCCAATGAGAGAGCAGTTAGGAGTAAGACCAAAGTCACGTACAAAGCTCAGTCTAGGGGACAGGCCCGATCTGGCTCAGCCAATAAGAGAGCAGTAAGAAGAGAGGCCTAAGTCAGATGTACGAAGCTCAGCCTAGGGAAGGGGCAGGCCTAACCTGGCTCAGCCAATGAGAGAGCAGTAAGGAGAGAGGCCGAAGTCAGTCGGACGAAACTCACCCTAGAGGTCGGGCCCAATCTAGCTCAGCCGAGCAGTAAGGAAAGAGATCAAAGTCAGACACAAGCAAGCAAGAGGAAAACCAAACTTTTTATCGGCCTGGTTGGGGGCTGGGGCACCCCTTTTCTCTCTTGCTTGCTGTGAACAACGCACTTGGATTTGTTTTAAAATTTTCCGGCACTGCTAATTTAATGAGTCTGCTTTTAGAAAGCCAGAAGCGATTATTGCAGCTGCAAAAAGTTTAAAAATTTGTGAAATTAAATTTCTTAAAATTTACCATTAGAAAAGCAGAAAACGCTAGATTTTCTACTAAAAACAGTAGATGAAGCGCATTTTTGCTAGTAGCATTCAGTTATTCCAGACCTGAGTGCTAAGCACGCGCAATAAAGTACAATATATGTACTTCGCGAAGTCTAGTTTTTTTCTTTATATTATCTTGCAGCCAAAAAGAATTGTTGCCAATCTGAAATGAAGCGCTGCACAGCAGACATACTGAAGGCCCTGCGCCAGCTCATGTCCCGGCACCAGCTCAACGCCTATCTGGTGCCCTCTGAGGACGCGCACATGTCCGAGTACGTGGCCGACTGCGACAAGAGGCGGGCTCAGCTGACCGGCTTCACTGGCAGTGCCGGCACCGCCCTTGTCACCGAGGTGAGATATCCATCAGTTTTGGCAATGGTCTGCTGCTGATGTTTTTTTCGATACATATTGTCTCGTGAGAGTCCAGATACTTGAGAATTAAAAGTAAATTTCTGGCCAGGAGGATGAAGGGCAGAAATCAGGAAGAATGAAGGTTCGGAAGCAGAGGAGAATGAAGGGGCGGAAACCGAGGAGAGTGAAGGGGCGGAAACCGAGGAGAGTGAAGGGGCGGAAACCGAGGAGAGTGAATGGGCGGAAACCGAGGAGAGTAAAGGGGCGAAAACCGAGGAGAATGAAGGGGCGGAAACCGAGGAGAATGAAGGGGCGGATACAGAGGAGAGTGAAGGGGCGAAAACCGAGGAGAATGAAGGGGCGGAAACCGAGGAGAGTGAATGGGCGGAAACCGAGGAGAATGAAGGGGCGGATACCGAGGAGAGTGAAGGGGCGAAAACCGAGGAGAATGAAGGGGCGGAAACCGAGGAGAATGAAGGGGCGGAAACCGAGGAGAGTGAAGGGGCGGAAGCCGAGGAGAGTGAAGGGGCGAAAACCGAGGAGAATGAAGGGGCGGAAACCGAGGAGAGTGAATGGGCGGAAACCGAGGAGAATGAAGGGGCGGATACCGAGGAGAGTGAAGGGGCGAAAACCGAGGAGAATGAAGGGGCGGAAACCGAGGAGAGTGAATGGGCGGAAACCGAGGAGAATGAAGGGGCGGAAACCGAGGAGAATGAAGGGGCGGAAACCGAGGAGAGTGAAGGGGCGGAAGCCGAAGAGAGTGAAGGGGCGGAAGCCGAAGAGAGTGAAGGGGCGGAAGCAGAAGAGAGTGAAGGGGCGGAAGCCGAAGAGAGTGAAGGGGCGGAAGCCGAAGAGAGTGAAGGGGCGGAAGCCGAAGAGAGTGAGGGGGCGGAAGCCGAAGAGATCGAAGGGGCGGAAGCCGAAGAGAGTGAAGGGGCGGAAGCAGAAGAGAGTGAAGGGGCGGAAGCCGAAGAGAGTGAAGGGGCGGAAGCCGAAGAGAGTGAAAGGGGCGGAAGCAGAGGAGAATTAAGGGGCGGATTTACCGAGGAGAATGAAGGGGTGGAAGCAGAGGAGAATTAAGGGGCGGATTTGCCGAGGAGAATGAAGGGGCGGAAGCTGAAGAGAGTGAAGGGGCGGAAGCCGGAACTCTGTCACCCACCCCGCAGTCCGAGGCGCTGATGTGGACAGACGGGCGCTATTTCCTTCAAGCCGAGCAGCAGATGGACTCCAACTGGACGCTGATGCGCGCCCTCGCCAAGGACGTGCCGACCCTCACGGAGTACCTGGCCAACCGGGGGTTCGCCCGGGTTGGCTTCGACCCGACAACGCTGCCTTTCGGCCGGTTCATTGAGATGCGGGACAGCCTGGCCGCGGGCGGCACCGAGCTGGTCGGCCTGCCGGACAATCTGGTAGACGCCGTGTGGACCGGCCGACCTGAGAGGCCGCTGGGCAGGCGGCTGTTCCTGCTCACTGCCGAGGAGGCCGGGGCCGGACCGGCTGAGAAGCTCGCGCTGGTGAGTTCGGCTGAGTCCGTCTGCTGGAAGCGATTTCTTACTGTGTTCTGCTGTCTCTTGGCTTTTGCTTTCTCTTCTTTTCTCCTCTCGGCTCCTTTGCCTTTATCTCCCCCACCTCTCCCACCTTCTGCGCTCCCACCTATTCTTCTGCACTCTCACTTCCTCTCTTTCACTCTCACCTCCTCTCCTTCACTCTCACTTCCTCTTCTTCACTCTCACCTCCTCTCCTTCACTCTCACTTCCTCTCCTTCACTCTCACTTCCTCTCCTGCACTCCCACCTCCTCTCCTGCACTCCCACCTCCTCTCCTGCACTCCCACCTCCTCTCCTGCACTCCCACCTCCTCTCCTGCACTCCCGCCTCCTCTCCTGCACTCCCACCTCCTCTCCTGCACTCCCATCTCCTCTCCTGCACTCCCATCTCCTCTCCTGCACTCCCACCTCCCCATCTGCAGCTCCGCCAGGAGATGCAGAAGTGTAAGGCCGGCCTGCTGATCCTGTCCGCCCTAGACGACGTAGCCTGGCTGTTCAACTACCGCGCAGTCGGCGTCATCCCGATGTCACCCGTGCTGTTTGCCTACGCCGCGGTCACGCCCGACTCGGCGCACCTGTTCGCCGACTTGCACGAGTCGGCCCTGGCCGAATTCAAGCAGCACGTGGCCGAGACCGGCGTCCAGCTGCACGCCTACGCCAAGTTCCAGTCCGAGTTGGAGAAGCTCGTTGCCGGCAGCAGCGGCAGGGTCTGGCTGGACCATCGGGCCAGCGCTGCCGTGGGACTGCCGGTGCCGAAGGCGCGAGTGTACACGGCCGACTCGCCTGCGTCTGTGCTGAAAGCGGTACGTCATTGATGGGTCTTGATTAGCTCTTCTAGGGGAGCTCAGTTGGGGAAGGGTCGAGAGGACAAGTGAGTCAAAGTGAAGGCAGATTGGGCTGTGAAAAGACAGGTGAATTCTTGAGAGGACAGATAGATCAATGAGAGGACAGGTGGATCAATGAGAGGACAGGTGGATCAATCAGAGGACAGGTGGATCAATGAGAGGACAGGTGGATCAATCAGAGGACAGATAGATCAATCAGAGGACAGATAGATCAATCAGAGGACAGATAGATCAATCAGAGGACAGGTGGATCAATCAGAGGACAGGTGGATCAATCAGAGGACAGATATATCAATGAGAGGACAGGTCGATCAATGAGAGGACAGGTGGATCGATGAGAGGACAGATAGATTAATCAGAGGACAGGTGGATCAATGAGAGGACAGATAGATCAATGAGAGGACAGGTGGATCAATGAGAGGACAAGTGGATCAATGAGAGGACAAGTGGATCAATGAGAGGACAGATAGATCAATCAGAGGACAGGTGGATCAATGAGAGGACAGATAAATCTATCAGACGACAGGTGGATCAATGAGTGGACAAGTGGATCAATGAGAGGACAGGTGGATCAATGAGTGGACAAGTGGATCAATGAGAAGACAGGTGGATCAATGAGAGGACAAGTGGATCAATGAGAGGACAAGTGGATCAATGAGAGGATAAGGGGATCAATGAGAAGACAGGTGGGTCAATGAGAAAACAGGTGGATTAATGAGAAGACAAGTAGAATAATGAGAAGACAAGTAGATAAATGAGAAGACAGGTGGGTCAATGAGAAGACAGGTGGATCAATGAGAGGACAAGTAGATTAATGAGAAGACAGGTGGATCAATGAAATCCCAAATTACCCCTCACCCAGGTAAAATACGCCCCGGAGCGAGCCGGCATGGCCCGGGCTCACGTGCTGGACGCGGTGGCGCTGTGCCGCTACCTGCACTGGCTGGAGCTGCAGCTGGCCGCCGGCTCCCCGGTCACCGAGCTGTCGGGCAGCAACCAGCTGGACCAGCTGCGCTCCGAGATGGAGGGCTTCGTTGAGATCAGCTTTGAGACCATCAGTGGGTCCGGCTCCAATGGGGCTATCATTCACTACCGGGTCACGCCGGAGACCGACAGGCCGATCGTCCCCGACGAAGCCTACTTGGTGGACAGCGGTGGGCACTACAGGTGAGATTTCCAGTTTTAGAGTGAGATTTTTGGTATTTGGATGAGATCTCTGGTATTTGGGTGAGATCTCTGGTATTTGGGTGAGATCTCTGGTATTTTGGTGAGGTCTCTAGTATTTGGGTCAGATCTCTGGTATTTGGGTGAGATCTCTGGTATTTTGGTGAGGTCTCTAGTATTTGAGTCAGATCTCTGGTATTTGGGTCAGATCTCTGGTATTTGGGTGAGATCTCTGGTATTTGGGTGAGATCTCTGGTTTTAGGGTGAGATTTCAGTTCAAGGGTGAGATGCTTGTTTTTATAAGGGTGAGATATTCGATTTTAGGGTGAAATTTGTAGTTTTAATGCGAGTTTTGAGGTTTTAGGGTGAGATTTCCGGTTTTAGGGTAATATTTTTGGTTTTAAGTTGAGATTTTGAGGTTTTGGGGTGAGATTTCCGGTTTTAAGGTGAGATTCCCAGTTTTAAGGTGAGATGTCGGGTATCTGACTGAGATCCGGTTTTAGGATGCAATCTGGGGTATCAGGATGAGATTTCCGACGTGAGGGGGATATTGGGTTGTGGTGAGATTCCGGGAATTCAATTAAGAAGATTTCATCAGAAAAATGAGACTTCCCTGGTGAGTGGGAATGGGATTTCCGCATAAAAATGATATTGAGTATGGAGATTTAGATTGACTATTTTTATTTTTTTTAATTTATAGTTTTCTATAAATCGCCCATCCCCGCAGGTGCGGCACAACCGACGTCACCCGCACGGTGTTCTACGGCGCGGCGCCGGGCGCCCAGCTGAAGCGGCACTACACCCTGGTGCTGCGGGGCCACATCGCCCTCTCCCGCCTCACCTTCCCCGAGAACGTGCTGGGCTCCCGGCTGGACACCCACGCCAGAGCCGCGCTGTGGACCGCGGGCCTGGAGTTCCAGCACGGCACCGGGCACGGGGTCGGCGTGTTCCTCAACGTGCACGAGGGGCCCTGCGCTATCAGCGGGTCGCGGGCCAATCCGCACGAGATCGGGCTGAAGCGGGGCATGATTGTCACCATCGAGCCCGGCTTCTACCTGGCCGGGCAGTACGGCATCCGGGTGGAGAATGTCGTGGAGGTTGTGCCCCAGCCGGGTAGGGTTTGCTGCTGGACTTCTCACTGCATGTCTGAGTAGCTTACCATTGCGTCTGAGTAGCTTACCATTGCGTCTGAGTAGCTTATCGTTGCGTCTGAGTAGCTTATAATGCGTCTGAGTAGCTTATCATTGCGCCTGAGTAGCTTAGCATTGCGCCTGAGTTGCTTAGCATTGCGTCTGAGTTGCTTAGCATTGCGCCTGAGTTGCTTACCATTGCGTCTGAGTAGCTTACCATTGCGTCTGAGTAGCTTAGCATTGCGCCTGAGTTGCTTACCATTGCGTCTGAGTAGCTTACCATTGCGTCTGAGTAGCTTATAATGCGTCTGAGTAGCTTATCATTGCGCCTGAGTAGCTTAGCATTGCGCCTGAGTTGCTTAGCATTGCGCCTGAGTTGCTTAGCATTGCGTCTGAGTAGCTTATCATTGCGCCTGAGTAGCTTATAATGCGCCTGAGTAGCTTAGCATTGCGCCTGAGTTGCTTAGCATTGCGTCTGAGTTGCTTAGCATTGCGTCTGAGTAGCTTATCATTGCGCCTGAGTAGCTTATAATGCGTCTGAGTAGCTTATCATTGCGCCTGAGTAGCTTAGCATTGCG
This sequence comes from Macrostomum lignano, assembly GCA_002269645.1. Classification (NCBI taxonomy): domain Eukaryota; kingdom Metazoa; phylum Platyhelminthes; family Macrostomidae; genus Macrostomum; species Macrostomum lignano. Next base: position 31,251 of record NIVC01001064.1, on the reverse strand, counting down.
CCTGAGTTGCTTAGCATTGCGTCTGAGTTGCTTAGCATTGCGCCTGAGTAGTGTGACTGAGTAGGATCAGATGTGACTGAGTAGGATCAGATGTGACTGAGTAGGATCAGATGTGACTGAGCAGGATCAGATGTGACTGAGTAGGATCAGATGTGACTGAGTAGGATCAGATGTGACTGAGTAGGATCAGATGTGACTGAGTAGGATCATTAGTATCTTAGTAGAGTTGCTGGTGTCTCGGCGTGGTTCGCCTCATGGATAAGCTGCATGACAGACCGACATTTGACATCAAATTTGCAGGCATAGCCGAAGGATTCGACGGGTTGCAGTTCCTCACCTTCAAGCCGCTGACGCTGGTGCCCATCAGCACCAAGCTGGTGGACCGCAGTCAGCTCGCTGACGAGGACGTGGCCTGGCTCAACAATTACCACGCCGAGGTCCGGCAGGTTGTTGGCGACGAGCTGAAAAAGCGAGGCTTTGCCGAGACCTACGAATGGCTGGTGCGGGAGACTGAGCCCATCTGATGGGGCCGTCGGCGCCGTAAACTGCGACTTTGATGGGACTGTGGAGTTGGTCATCGGTTTAAAGTAGTTTATGCAAGCTAGTTTTGATTTGTCCGGGACAGGCGTGTCCGAGTGCGTAAACAGATGTGTGTCCGAGTACAGAGACAGGTGTGTGTCCGAGTGCAGAGACAGGTGTGTGTCCGAGTGCAGAGACAGGTGTGTGTCCGAGTACAGAGACAGGCGTGTGTCCGAGTGCGTAGACATGTGTGTCCGAGTGCAGAGACAGGTGTGTGTCCGAGTGCAGAGACAGGTGTGTGTCCGAGTGCGTAGACAGATGTGTGTCCGAGTGCAGAGACAGGTGTGTGTCCGAGTACAGAGACAGGTGTGTGTCCGAGTGCAGAGACAGGTGTGTGTCCGAGTGCAGAGACAGGTGTGTGTCCGAGTGCAGAGACAGGTGTGTCCGAGTACAGAGACAGGCGTGTGTCCGAGTGCGTAGACATGTGTGTCCGAGTGCAGAGACAGGTGTGTGTCCGAGTACAGAGACAGGTGTGTGTCCGAGTACAGAGACAGGTGTGTGTCCGAGTACAGAGACAGGTGTGTGTCCGAGTGCGTAGACAGGTGTGTGTCCGAGTGCAGAGACAGGTGTGTGTCCGAGTGCAGAGACAGGTGTGTGTCCGAGTGCGTAGACAGATGTGTGTCCGAGTGCAGAGACAGGTGTGTGTCCGAGTGCAGAGACAGGTGCGTGTCCGAGTGCAGAGACAGGCGTGTCCGAGTGCAGAGACAGGCGTGTCCGAGTACAGAGACAGGTGCGTGTCCGAGTGCGTAGACAGGTGTGTGTCCGAGTGCAGAGACAGGCGTGTCCGAGTGCAGAGACAGGTGTGTGTCCGAGTGCAGAGACAGGTGTGTGTCCGAGTGCAGAGACAGGTGCGTGTCCGAGTGCAGAGACAGGCGTGTCCGAGTTATTGGTTTTGGTTTCCATCTGCTATTAGATTTTTAATTTGCAATTTCCCAAAGCACTGCAGATTTGTTAGTCTATTATTAATTTCAAGGCCGGTGCTTCTCTAACGAATTCCCGCTATTGACAGTTTAGTCTTGAATGAATTTGTGTCTTTGTCCACACATTTTGATTTTTCCTGTCCTTGATTTCTAATGACTGCTTCAGCTTTGCCTTTTTTTGTAATTAAATAAATTAAACAAATGTTAGCTAATGAAAATTGATAGTGGAGTCACTGTTTAGTATTCAAATTAGAAATTCAAAAAATTCAGAGTTCTCATCTGACTTTCTGCTAATACTTATCCGTGTAATTTTTTGATGAAAAATTTATATAGTAGTAGTTGACAAAAGTTGATCAGGCTCTCGGTCTCTTGTTTGCTGGCCTCTGCTCGGCCGCTGGGCTCGCGGAGATGGTCACCCTGTCCAGCCTGGTGTTGATGGCCTGCAGGCGGTGGGTTCAGGAAAACTGATACCGTAAAATTCCCCTACAGACAACTACGATATGAAGTGAAGCTATGACTTCAATAGGGCCTTTCAATTTCCCACATACTCAGCAACAGCACCGGCCCGAGCTCCCAGAAGTTTTTCATTCCGTCGGTGATTCAGAAATGTGAGAAGGCTGCCACTGCCAGAAGCCAGCGCAACATGCTCAAGTTTCCACCCCGAAACCAGAAGTCAACAGGATGTTAAAATGTTAAACCTGAGAGGCTGTGCAAATTGTGCAGTGATAACTGATACCCTTTCGATGGCTGCATAAAGTTTATTACATCAATATTGATTTTTATGCCGTCCCCATTCACCCACCTCAATTCTTATCTCATGTTTACCTTATCTACTCTTGTACAATTCGTCTCACCGGTTCACACTGTCGTCAGTAGCTTCGCGAGGTCACATATTATTCAAACCAATTTTAAAATTAAGGCTCTGAATTAACAGTAGAACCACCAAGAGGGGGAATTCCCCCCCCCGTGACGATTCTTGCTGCTCTGGAACGGAACACGGGCTGGTTTTGTCTTCTTGAAGTTGTCGACGGCGTCCGGGTGATAACTAAATGCTTGGGAGACTCGCTGAGGATGTCCAGCAGTCGAGGCTTGATCAGCGAAGCTCGAGAAATTCGCATCAAGGTGTTCCTGGTCACATGGTGCCACCTGTGGAAGGTCCAGAAGCTCCGCCTGGGTGAAGGCCAGTGACCAACGAAGTCAGAGCTGATGCAGATAAATGTGGTCTACGTGCTGATGAAATTTGGAGGCTTGGCAAGGCTGCATAGGCGCACAGGGGTGTACTGAATACACTGGCGCTTATTGGAAAAATCCGACCTTCTGGCAGAATCGTCGAATATCTCGACGGTCCGGAGGGTTGGCGACTTGATTCTTGTTTGAGAAGGTGCGCAACAAAAAATTAGGACGTTTTATTGAATTTCGTGTGCCTGCGTTGCTCGTTTTGGCGCAGCAAAAAATCTTCCGGGGGGAATTCCCCCCCCCCCCTGTTGCTATAGTTCGACGGGCGGAAAAATGACTTGGTATTCCTACTGTTAACTGTATACATTGATTTGAGCAAATTGGCGTGGCCCAATTGGTTTTCACGATGTTTTAAAAGTACATTGCTCGCAGAAAGTACAACCAGTTCGACCAGCTTCCCTCACCCGCATAGTCCAGACCAGCCGCCGGAGTTTTCGCAGCTCAGCGCATCGCCGAGCGCGTTGCCACTCGGCCTCGGCCTCCTGAATGCTGGCTGCCAGCAGCCTGGGGCAGCAGACTGCGCACCTGCCGCTTCCAGCTGCAGGCCGTGCGCTTCTGGTTACCAGGCGCCTGTCAATGCGCGAGGTTACATTGGCATAGTAGGAGCAGGACTTGCAGGTGCAGCGAATACTCAGCGGCTGGCAGGCAGCAGCCGCAGTTGGTTGTTGGCTCCCGCTGGCAGAAGCAGCCTTCAGTGCTGGTTTTCTTTTGGGCATGGCGCCTTGCTGAGAGCGCGTTCAATTTTACAACTGATGTTTTTAATTCAATTTTACTCCTGCGTGTATTTGTAATTAGAAAGGCTGAGAGACAGCAACTGCAAGAATTATCTATGGTGAAAGCGGGAATGCGTGATACTCTTGCGGATGTCAGCCAAATCAGGCCTGTGTAAATTCTATTAAATTCGATTATAAACAACTGAAGTGATCTATTTTCGGCCCTAAAGTTTCCATTCAGGTTTGAGTGAATTATCAACCAATGAAAATCAAGCAAAGCTGAGGATATTACGACCTCAGTGTCCGCCAATAGGAAGCAGTATGTACCATTGTTAAACCATGCAAACCATAACGTTAGGACCCCTCTGCGCTTTAATGGGACCTCCAGGTCCTCAAGTTGAAACCGGTCTCGTCTAAGTAGACGGTGTGAACTTCTGGAGCTAAGTGGAACATGAAGTTAGCGTATTAGCTTCTTTCGACTCAGTTGCTGCATTTGGCGCACATCCGTCCCCCTTGGTAGCAAGTTTGACCGTAAAGAGCAAACCTCTTTGAAAAGCTCAAATCGTTCCTTCTATTTTTTCTCATCGTTACATATTGCATGACAAATTTAGCTGTCTATGCTTGCTGTCTCGAGTTGATTCAAACGCTGGGCCATAGAACTCTATGGGCCGATCCGTTTCGAATGTCCCCTATTCAACATAGCATGACAAAAGCAATAATTGCACTTTAATTAACCATTTAATGCCTTCTACACGTAAATGCGCTATATGCTACTTACTAAATAACAAATAAGTAAACGCAAGCCATCATGCTTTCGATCCTTTGATATGGTACAGGTCTGACCGTGGGGATTAGACCATAGACAAAACTGAGTGCCTCTGGCTGGCTTAGTGATCTGTATGCATGCACATGCAGCTATAGTCTATGGCCAAATGGCACGTGTACATGATTTAGAAAAGCCGCAAATGCTATACAGCTTATTGCGCTTATTGAAACTTATTGCACTTGCAATTCAAATGAACTGGACCAGAAATTGCACACAGTTGGTCTATAATTGTATTTATTAACTTGGAACTTTACAGCCCCGTCACAGCTGCCTGATGAAACAGCTGGCTGCATTTATTCAGCATACGATTGGTCTGATTGGCCGGCACTGGCAACAAGCAAAACTTATGATTTATGGCACATTGACAACTATAAATATTCTAAGAAAGCATAAGACTGCATCATCAGCCAATCATGAGCCGCTTCCGGCCCCTGGCTCGCACCTCATCCAGCTTCCTGAGCACAATCTTGCCCTGCTTGCTCAGCCGCCTGTAGGTGTCCAGCACCGCGGCAAACTGCGCCTCTGTGTTGGGATGCGAGCTGATGAAGGCGCGCTCCAGCACGTACAGGTCCACGGCCTTGTCCTCGACATCGGCGGACACGAAGGACAGGCCGAAGTCGATCATCGCCAGGCTGTTCCAGTCGGGAAGCTCAGCACCGCTATCGGGCGCCGGGGTAAGCAGCATGTTGGAGGTGGTCAGGTCGCCGTGGACGATATTCGCCGCGTGCATGCTGGCCAGGGTCTGGCCGAGCTGGAGGCTCAGCTGCGGTGCGGGTTGGAGGGATGGCTTTTGGATGGGGCTCTCCTGCATGGTCAGACAGACAGACAGACAGACAGACAGACAGACAGACAGACAGACAGACAGACAGACAGACAGACAGACAGACAGACAGCCGGTCTCACCCGAGCCAGCGCGGCATCCCTGGCGCTGACAGACGGGCAGCCGATCGTCCTGTTGACGAAGTCGCGCACGGTGAGGCCGCCTTCGATCAGCTCCAGGCAGAGGCGCCGGCTGCCGAGGTCCAGGTGGAACACGGCTGGCACGCGGATGCCGGCCCGGCGGCAGCGCAGGAGGCTCTTGGCCTCGCTCTTGGTCCGCTCCTTGGCCAGGTGGTCGTCCAGCTGCGGGTGGCGGTACCGCTTGGCGAACCGCTCCTTGACGATGGCAGGGCGGCCGTAGAACTCGGCGGCGTACAGGCGCGCCTCGGCGCCCTGCTGCAGCAGGCGGAGACCGGAGAGGCCGGCTGGGCCAGCGAGGTCCCCGGAGGCCATGGCTGGGTCGGCAAGAAACTTCTTTAATTTAGTAGATTTGCTTTTTTATTGCTGATAGAGCAGCAATGACAGATTAAGGTGTGGCCTTGACCTTCAGGTGTGACCTTAAGGTGTGATCTTCAGGTGTGACCTTCAGGTGTGACCTTCAGGTGTGATCTTCAAGTGTGATCTTCAGGTGTGACCTTCAGGTGTGACCTTCAGGTGTGACCTTCAGGTGTGACCTTCAGGTGTGACCTTCAGGTGTGATCTTCAAGTGTGATCTTCAGGTGTGACCTTCAGGTGTGACCTTCAGGTGTGACCTTCAGGTGTGACCTTCAGGTGTGACCTTCAGGTGTGACCTTCAGGTGTGACCTTCAGGTGTGACCTTCAAGTGTGACCTTCAGGTGTGACCTTCAGGTGTGGTTGAGATTTTGATAGAGACTCAAATAGTGAGATTTTGAGCCTATAATGGTGAGATTTTGATAGAGACTCAAATAGTGAGATTTTGAGCCTATAATGGTGAGATTTTGACAGACTTTACTGGTGAAAAATTGAGGTAGAAAGTCTGAACGACTCAATTTTTAAATAAAGACTTAATAACGGACTGATTAATACAGGACAATGAATGGTTTAAAGCAAAAAAATTATTTAAAGGCTTTAACAAAAGCTAATAAATTAATTTTTAGGCACTTTTTATTTATAAACATATTTCCATAAATACGTATCATCTGCACTGACTAACGAAAAGTACATTTAAGCAACTGGCATGTAGGTGAGACTCAACGTGCAGACAGAAATAGATAAATTGCCTGTCAATGTTTGATGGCACTCTGCCTATGGGACACTAGAGCCGATATGTTGCGTAAACAACTTTGTCAAGCGCAATTTAAAACTATTATTTGGGCGATAAAATTATTGGAAGACAGACATAAAAGCATACTTAGATATGCAGGACAGGGTCAGAGGGAGGAAGAGGTACCACTGCACCAGCTTATTACTGGCAAGTGCCGATATGTATAGTAAAAGGCTTAACTGATGAGACTTTGCAGTAAAACAATACGAATAAAACACGAAGTTCAGCTGTAATTTCTGCCAGAAGCAACTGCGATTCATTGAAATAATTTATAAATAAATCCAGATATAAAAACTATTTTCGAGACTTGGCCGATGCAGAAATAAAAATATAAATTTTCATATTCCAGTGCCAACACTGATTGCCACTGAGACAATGCTGACACGAGGGACTGGATATCATTCTGTAATAGTATTCTTGTAAAGAATCTGAAAATTTTCCAAGCAGTTCCGCTGCGCGTTATTATCAGTAGGCTAGACCGAAAATTTAGGCTAGAATAAACGGACACAGCAAAAATGGTTTTCAGTGTTGGTGCCTCTTTCTCTCTCATCTCCCCTCTCTTATCTCCTATCACATCTTCTCTCTCATCTTCTTACTTTCATCTCCTCTCTCTCATCTCCCCTCTCTTATCTCCTATCACATCTTCTCTCTCATCTTCTTACACTCATCTCCTCTCTCTCATCTCCCCTCTCTTATCTCCTATCACATCTCTCTCATCTTCTTACTCTCATCTCCTCTCTCTCATCTCCTCTCTCTCGTCTCCCCGCTCTCATCCCTCAGCAGCGACAGCAATAGCGCAGGAAAAGCGGTCAGCAGAATGAAATAAAAATCAGTGAAACAACTGAATTAAACAAAACACTCAAACTAACAAAAATATCTATAAGAAAATATTTGGCCGCTAAGTAGGAATTTTTTAAATCCGGGTTCCGGAAGACAATATTTAGTTTCGGCGGAAGCACTATGCTATGTACACAAAAAATATGTTTATAAAATTTGAACTGGTCGCCAGCAAGTTTGCATAAGATCGAACTAAACAGATCTCCAGCGCATTCGTTGACCAAATCCTAGCACTCATTCATTCGGCTGTCATTTATTTGCAATGGCAACTGAAAATTTGGTTTGAAATGTAAACCGTTACATTTAAAAAATTAATCGATACCTTAACTTGTAAATGGTACAAAATATTTTTCACCTGATTGGCCATTCTCATGATTGACTGAGGTGATTAGCCATCACCCCACGTCTCCTGATTGGCCATCACCTGCCCCCCGTCTGCTGATTGGCCATCACCTGCTCCCTGTGTCCTGATTGGCCATCACCTGCCCCCCGTCTGCTGATTGGCCATCACCTGCCCCCCGTCTGCTGATTGGCCATCACCTGCCCCTTGTGTCCTAATTGGCCATCACCTGCCCCCTGTGTCCTGATTGGCCATCACCTGCCCCCATCTCCTGATTGGCCATCACCTGCCCCCCGTCTCCTGATTGGCCGTCACCTGCCCCCTGTGTCTTGATTGGCCGTCACCTGCCCCCCATCTCCTGATTGGCCGTCACCTGCCCCCTGTGTCTTGATTGGCCATCACCTGCCCCCCGTCTCCTGATTGGCCGTCACCTGCCCCCTGTGTCTTGATTGGCCGTCACCTGCCCCCCATCTCCTGATTGGCCGTCACCTGCCCCCTGTGTCTTGATTGGCCGTCACCTGCCCCCCATCTCCTGATTGGCCGTCACCTGCCCCCTGTGTCTTGATTGGCCGTCACCTGCCCCCCATCTCCTGATTGGCCATTACCTGCACCCCGTCTCCTGATTGGCCATCACCTGCCCCCCGTCTCCTGATTGGCCATCACCTGCCCCCCGTCTCCTAATTGGCCGTCACCTGCCCCCTGTGTATTGATTGGCCGTCACCTGCCCCCTGTGTCTTGATTGGCTATCACCTGTCCCTGTCTTTTAATTGGCCATCACCCCCGTCTCCTGATTGGCCATCACTCCCCTCTCCTGATTGGCCATCACCCCGTCTCCTAATTGGCCGTCACCTGCTCCCACCTTCTGATTGGCCATTACCTGCCCCTGTCTTCTGATTGGTTATCACCTGCCCCACCTTCTGATTGGGCCTCTCCCACAGCCAACAATTCATTTGCAAAACCTCACCAATAATAATTATGATGAGAATGGCCACAATCACTCCAATGATGATCATCATCTGAAATGAGTCAGATGCCAATGTGAGCTCAAATGAAAGCAACAAGAAGATTAAAGCCTGACTATGGCTCAACAGACAGAGTACGGAACGGAAAAAACAACAAAAAAACAAAAATTGAGGAATCCTTTATGCCAGGATTGGGATTAATCTGATTAAGCAAGGGTAACCAGTCTATGTGCTAATACAGTATCTAATAACCAATTGACAGACTAAACTGAGGAACGCAAGTAAACAGGTAATTGGATTATTGGGTAAAGACTAAGAGCGCAGCTGTTTTACCTTGACATTCTGCCAAAAGTATTTCCGCTGAATTCGCGTTGTTGTGGCCACGAACTGCTGAGAGCCAATGGACAGCTCGGCTGCGAGATGGGCAGCAGGGAGGCGAGGTTGGGGGTTCGAATTCGGAACTTCGGAAGCCAGTATGAATTGAGATTAATTAAGGGCAGGTAAAGGGGTCAATTAGGGTTGGGTAAAGGGGTCAATTAGGGTCAGGTAAAGGGGTCAACTAGGGTTAGGTAAAGGGACCAATTAGGGTCAGGTAAAGGGACCAATTAGGGTCAGGTAAAGGGACCAATTAGGGCCAGGTAAAGGGGTCAATTAGGGTCAGGTAAAGGGACCAATTAGGGCCAGGTAAAGGGGTCAATTAGGGTCAGGTAAAGGGGTCAATTAGGGCCAGGTAAAGGGGTCAATTAGGGTCAGGTAAAGGGACCAATTAGGGCCAGGTAAAGGGGTCAATTAGGGTCAGGTAAAGGGGTCAATTAGGGTCAGGTGAAGGGGTCAATTAGGGTCAGGTGAAGGGGTCAATTAGGGTCAGGTAAAGGGGTCAATTAGGGTCAGGTAAAGGGGTCAATTAGGGTCAGGTAAAGGGACCAATTAGGGCCAGGTAAAGGGGTCAATTAGGGTCAGGCAAAGGGGTCAATTAGGGTCAGGTGAAGGGGTCAATTAGGGTCAGGCTTTAATAGGATCGATAAGGCACAAGTTATAAAGTTGGGTCAAACAACATCAATTTTTCCAGATATAAGAATCTAAACAAACATCCACAACATAAATGCTTTACAAAACGCAGTGGTCAATTACAGATCTAAATATCCTACAGTAATTTTCGCAATACCCATATACTAACTATGTTAATTTGGCACACACGTGAATGCTACGAATAGATAAAAAAAACTCGCCCACTCACCGGCCCGATCGTCCAAGCTCGAAATTTTGGCGTCTCGATCGAGCACTTTCTCCACATTGAGTCGCATAATGTCCACAACCTGCGGCCCAGGTGTTGGGGTGAAGGTGCTCGAGTGTCACTAATAAACAAATTACACTAGGGCATGAGAACTAATAACACTAGGATATCAGAAATCATGATCCCAGGATATGAGAAATCAAAATCGCGGGCATAAGAAATCATGACCCAAGGACATGATAAATCCTGAATTCAGGACACGAGAGCTATGACCCAAGGACATAATAAATCATGAATTAAAGACACGAAAATCATGAATTCAGGACATGAGAGCTTATGACCCCAGGAAATAACAAATCATGACCCCAGGACATGAGAAATCATGATTTCAGGATATGAGAAATCATGACTTCAGGATATGAGAAATCATGACTTCAGGATATGAGAAATCATGGGTTCAGGATATGAGAAATCATGACTTCAGGATATGAGAAATCATGACTTCAGGACATGAGAAATCATGACTTCAGGATATGAGAAATCATGGGTTCAGGACATGAGAAATCATGACTTCAGGATATGAGAAATCATGACTTCAGGACATGAGAAATCATGACTTCAGGATATGAGAAATCATGACTTCAGGATATGAGAAATCATGACTTCAGGATATGAGAAATCATGACTTCAGGACATGAGAAATCATGACTTCAGGATATGAGAAATCATGACTTCAGGATATGAGAAATCATGACTTTAGGAATCAAAGATCATGAATTGAGGACATGAGAAATCATGACCCCAGAATATAAGAAATCAGCAATAAATAAGAAATCTTTTTCAAATACGATATTTTCTACAAATGGTTTAAAAAATTTTGAATCGAAGCTTTACCTCATCTACCTGGGCCCGCGTTTGCTGCAGCTGCCTGTTGGGCTGATAACCTGAGCTTGAGGCTTCATTAGGGTGCCCGCCACTTTGAGGCCTAGGAGGCAGAAAATATATTGATTAGAAACCAGCAATAATTCGATTTAAATTCAGTCATCTACTTGGTATTGATTCATAGTCAAGGGGTGACAAACAACTTACAATGGAGCCCCAGCAGGATGTTGTGGAGGATAAGCAGCCATAGTATTTAATTACTTTTCACTGAAATTGAGATTATGTATCTTTTTTAAATGACTATGAATCATATGATGCAAGGAAGTAGATAGATACCAACTAGCAATCAGCGCCCCCCATTGGGAAGCCAAAAAAATGCAGTACAAGTTGTTTTAATAAACTACATGTAGTGTCTCTTTGCATTTTACCCCAGCAGTCCCTTGTAAGCCTTGACATGTCAGCAATTCCCCCCACAAGCCTTAACATATCAACTCCCCCCTTGACATCTCAGCGATGCCCCCATAAGCCTTGAAATCTTAAAAAATCTGTCTACTTTCTAACCCTAGCCTAACCCTAATCCTAACCCTAAACCATTGACATTTCAGTAATACTCTCCGAGAGTAATTATAGCACTACAGCATTATAGCAATTCCCTGCAAGCCTTGACATCGTATGGATTCCCAAATGAATCTCTTAACTTTGACATGAAGCTTCTTTTATTTTTTTACATTACACTTTTTCTATCAGCGATCCCTCCCGTGAAGAGCCAACAAATAATGTAATAAAAAGTTTTCAATAAACTACATGTGCTTCTGACTTTAGCCTTGATATCTCATTTATACCCCCGTGAGCCTTGACATGTCAGCAATGCCTCCCATAAACCTTTGAAATATAAAAAATCCCCTGTTAACCTTGAACATACATGCGCAACAGTCGGCCAAGTCGGCCAATCTGGCCAACCGATTTGGCGGCCAACCAAGGAAGTCGCAAAAATGCCCACCCAAAATAACACCCAAGTAGTAGTACTAAGTAGCTGACGAGGCATTTTGGCTTAATAAGTTACTCCTGCCGTTTACCCAAAGTTGCGTTAATTTTGCTTTAGGGTTTTTTCGCATTTTTGTTAAAACTAAGTCGCACGGCCGACCGAATTTTGGAGGTTGCGCATGTATGACCTTGAAACCCGCTAAAATCTAATCCTCAACCCAAACCTGACCTAAACCTAACTTTAACCCAACCTATAAAAGCCTTGAAATCTCAGCAATTCTTTTTTCCTAAGCCTTGACATTTTAGTGATTTCTTCTTTAATAATCACAGTACTTATAACAATTCCCTCCAAGCCTTGACATCGTTGCAATTCCCAAATGAATATTTTAACTTTGACATGACTTTTATGTATACATAGTGCTTCTTTTCTTTTTTACATGACTCTTCTTCTATCAGTGCCCCCCCTTGTGGCAAGCCAAGAAAGAATGTAATAAAAAAATTGAATAAAGTATATATACTTGAATCTAAAATATGCTCAATTTATTACTCTAATAGCCATTAATCAAATGAATATCTTTTCTATAAATATTTTTCTATTTTTGATAAACTGACAAAAACTATAAGCAAGTGAGAAGATATTACAATCTACTATACTAAAACTAAGTTGTGTATCTATCTAAACTGTAGGGATCTAATAAAACAAAAAATATATTGATAAATATATATTTGCTACAGATTGATCAAAGGCCAAGGGTGCATAACAAAATTGCCAAATGCAATATTGCAATACTAAAAATGATTATACAATATACAGTATGTCATTTAAATATAAATAGGCCTATCTTTACAAGCAAACTTATAGAATAGAAAATTACAATTTGTTATTAAATGCCTCTATCTGCCTAGTGCAGTAGTTAGAATGTCAGATTCATGACTGAAAGGATGGATATAACTTTGTCTGATTGGTTTTTACATCAATTGTTAAAAATTATTATAGTTTGTTTACAAACTTTAAAGACATAATTGATCTTGCATAATTTAGCTTTTATTTGAACTGTGATTTTAAACTTTAAATTTAAGCTTTACAACATTTTGTAGCATAACCTTTGAAAATATGATGAATTTTAATTCATTGCACTGCACAGCACTACAAGAAATATACAGAGAAACTATATGAACTTTGTACTTTGTACAAAATTTCTACCAAAATATTCATTCAAAACTTGAGATAAATCTATATTCATTAAAAAAAGTAGTACTAAATGGTAAAAATGCTTTTTTGCCACAAATACTACTCTTTGCACTAATATATACTTCATAGCTTTATTGCTAAGGTGTAAGACCAAGATGGCCACACACCAAGATGGCCACAGCTGAGGTGGGGGTCACGAAAAATGACAGCTGGTTTACTATTGGATAGCTTCGGGTGGGGAGATGTGGGGTTGCAATGGGGGGGGGGTTTAGACAGGCAGTCAAGATTTTATTAACATATTGCAGGGCTAAAGACAAAAATGGTTACGAGTCTTAATTTCCTACTTATAGTAGGGCCCTAAGAGGTTTAAACGTATTTCGCATTAAACAAATCTCTTCTTCATATAAAATCTGGTGTAGCTTTTTTCCATTTCTCTTATTGGTCGAGACTAATTTACTTGTTTAAAGGGATAAAAACTGGGTAAATTTCATGCCCTGTTCAAAATTCATCTGTCTCATTCACTGACAGCAGTCTAAGCACTTAGATACAAAATGGCAGGCGTATATCCATGTGTGGTCTGTCTGCAGCCAGTTTGCGATGGACAAGAAGCAATTGAGTGTTCTCAATGCTTGAATTGGCAGCACCGCATGTGATAGTCGCGTCACAATCGATCAGTATTCTGCAATGAGAAATGTCGGTGAGTTTTTCTGGCTTTGCAATCAATGCAATAGACAGGCTCCTACAGGTAACTTAGCAGTGTCTCAAGCTGCAGATGCTGCAGTGGTACATGTACAAGCCCCGAATTCTGGACCAGCGGCTGTTCCTCTGCCTGCTGAAAATCCAGAACCAGTGCATCTGATTCTGGCACAAGCAGAAAATTTTCTTTACCAGTATCCAGATTTCAATGACCCTGATCCAGCTCTGGAAGAATCCATTCAAATTCCTCCAGCAGAGCTTGCACCGCCCCGCAGCCCACCTCCCCAGCCCTTTGAGATTCTTACAGGTGCAGGATGCAGTCACGGAAAAGACCAACGAGACCTTGGCCATCTGATGGATGAAAAAACGCGGCGAAATGGCAACACGTACTATCGCTGCACTAAGCGTTTATCACTGCACTGTCATGGCTCCGCAGTCCGCCGTGCTGATGGAACCATAGAAGCCCTTGCTCCGCACACGTGCGATCCAGTTGATCGGCCAGCTCAGAAGAGAAAGGCAGCAAAGGACGTAAAGGAGGGAGCAAAGGGCATGTTGTCATCTATCCATGCCACACGTACCTTATTGCCATTTCAGATCATAACGAGTTAAAAAAGCCAAAAAATCCGCACTTACCTAGTTGCTGCACCCAATATAGCCCTGGAGCATATTTAAGAATCACCGTGCACATTTCTTGCCAGATATTACACTTTGTTTTACGCTCAAATTTGGGATGGGGGGTTCATTGCGTCGCACTTACAGAGCAAGCAGCCTTTACTTGGGCTAGTCACTGCATGTATGTGTGACTCAGTGCACTTCTGCCTCCGTAATTCATCATCATCCCCATCATCCCCATCATTATGCATGATATTATATGAGCTACGTATACGAGCTATTAAAATGCAGATATGAGATACCTTTTGCACCCACGTTCGGAGAACAGGCCTGATGAAAGATTTCATAGAAAAACAATTTATTCATTGCTACAAACTGCTGTCAATCCGTTGGTATCTAGAAATAATATGAAATATCGTGAATGGGTGGCAACTGATGCAGTTTTTTTTATTTCCACTTGTATTGAGTTTACATACGAGCCGTATTCTGTTGTTTAAGTTGAATACAAAAGGTAGGCGGGGTTGCTGTCAATTCAAGCTTGAATGAGCAAAGAGTTAATATTTATGGTCAAACAGTCCTCACACTGCTCCCCTAGTGGTGGTGATGCCTCACGGATCGTTACACTCAAGCCAACCCTAGAGCAACTTTTTTTTCAATCTTGGCCTATACTGATACGATACGATTGGAAGTCATAAATACAGTCTAAATAAATGACTGGCTTGCGTGGAGATAAAAATCTATCTATATAAAACAGCTCACCTCAAAATCAGCCATATCGTTATTTTTCGTTGCAATCTTTTTTCAGTTTTAACATTTTTAGCCAACTGCTATGGTTGGTAACCATGATAACAATTTGGCTCGTAAATAAATAACTCAATATAGTGACTTTGCATGCAGCACTTAGCATGAAGCCTCAGATTTATTTATGTAAATATCATTTGTACTCTTTATGCACTGCGGCAAATTTGCACAGATATGAGATGCATGTATTTTTCAGCAAGTACTGATACCCAAGAAACGCAAGGCTTCAATCAAAGTCTGACAATTCTGAAATCTCGTCAAAATAAGCCGAACCTCTAAATACATGTACAGATACAAGTCTGATACAAACAGAAGAGAGAAGAGGATATCTCTATCTCTCATAGGAGAGATGAAAGAGGAGAAAGGAGAGATGAGAAAGCAGAGACGAGAAATGCGACAGTAGAGCTAGAACAGAGGAGAGAGGAGAGGGAAGAGATTATAGAGACGAGTGGAGAGAGAAGAGAAATATGTGAGAGCAGACATGAGAGACAATGGAAGAGAAGTGGAGTGAAGGAGAAAGGAGAATAAAGGGGGAGAATCGAGAGGACAGGAAGAGAGGGGAAGGGATGAAGAGGAGAGATGAAGAGATGAGAGGAAATAGAAGAATGGAGAAGGGAGAAAGTAGAAAGGAGAAGAGATATGGGAGAGCAGGAGAGATGAGAGGGAGGAGAGAGTAGAGAGGGGAGGTGAAAGAGTAAAGGGGAGAAAGTTGAGAGAAGAGTTGGGAGAGTTGGGAAAAAAAGAGGAGAGATGTTAAAGGAGAGTACAGATGAGAGATGAGAGAGAGGAGATAAGACAGGAAATAAATAATAGGAGAGAGGGTCGAGATGATAGAGGAGAGAGAATTGAGAATTTCGCACTGACCTACGAGGTGCGAACAAACACGAGAAATCAAACTGAAATGTGCTAATTTCAACAGTCCCAGACTTCCATTGTTCCTACAAAATTTTAAACAGCGGGGCAGGACCTCCTGCGGGGCAGACCCATAGAAATTTTTCCGGTTTCCAAGATATTATTGACTTATAGGGAATAAACACATACCGTACGAGCTTAAATTTGAGCTCAAAGTTCGAGCTCAAATCCTAAATATTTAAACATCGCCACATGAGCACGGAGTCACAACATAGTTTGAATATAATGGAAAGCGCACGTAAATAAGCGAAAAGCGGTATCCAACGGGGCAACACGAGCAAACTTTCAATACGCTAATTGGGAGGGGATTAAGCAATCACGGCTGACTACCATTCTGCCACTCAGCGGGGGTCGAACGGGAGACTAACTCCTCCACGCTCCTTCCAGTGATTTTTTTAGAATAGTTTTTGGCTCTTAGCAAAGACAGCGCACTGCCCCTATCCACCAGAAGGTGGGTGGGCATATTCTCGATTGGATATTCTACAACAATATCTCTCCCGCGTTGCCTTCTAGCTGGCCTCAGCTGGTACAAGTCGGGCACTTTTTCAAACATAGGCTTCTTTCCTATGTTTGCTATCTATCTTTCCTATCTTTCCTTCTTTCCTAAGGGGAGAGAGTGGAGACCAGAGATAAATGAGAAGAGAGAGCAAAGATGAAAGAGAAGAGAGGTGAGGGAAGATCGACGAGAGAGATGGGAGAGAGGAGATAGGAAAGAAGAGAAGAGAGAGAGAGAGAGAGAAGAGAGAGAGAGGAAACAAAAGAGAAGATAGAAGTTTCAAAGGATATGAGGGACATAGAGAGACAGCAGGCCAGAGATTTTGACGATACATGTTTTCGAAAGACAAGTTTTTGTTTGAGTATGACTTCAGATTTTAGAACTAGATATAAGCTGAGCTGAGAGAGAAGATGAAAGTAGAGGCTGAGAGTAGAGAGAGGCTGAGAGCAGAGAGGGGCTGAGAACAGAGAGGGGCTGAGAGTAGAGAGGGGCTGGGGATAGAGGTTGAGAGTGGATAGAGGCTGAGAGTAGAGAGAGGCTGAGAGTGGAGAGGCTGAGAATAGAGAGTTTGAGAGTAGATAGAGGCTGAGAGTAGAGAGATTGAGAGTAGAGAGGCTAGTTCACGTTGTTCTCAATCCCATTCCACTATACATGTAGTTTTTATCTAATGTGACTAAGCCAGGTGCTTTTAGTGCAGGGGTTGGCAAACTTTTTACCTCGATTGAGAACCCAGCTCATGACTGCCCTTCTAGTCCGCTTCGTTGGCCCCCAAAGCGAAGCGAGGAGTCCTGATGACAGAGCGGGCCAGAGGTGAGGAGAGAGGGTAAGGAATAGAGAAGAGAAATACAAGCATAGGATAAAGGAGAGGCGAAGGAATAAAGGAGAAGAGAGTTGATGAGAGAAGAGATTAAATACGAGCGGAGAGAGAGGAGAAGGGAGATTAATGGAGAGGAGAAAGGAGGAAAGGGAGAAGAGAATGAAGAGGAAAAGGAAGATGAGAGCAGAGGTGAGGAGAGAGGAGAGAAGAGAGGAGAGGAGAGAGGTGGGGAGAGGAGAGAGGAGAGGGCAGAGATGAGAGAGAGAAAAGATGAGAGGAGAGGGCAGACATGAGAGAGAAAAGATGAGACAAGAGGGCAGACATGAGAGAGAGAATAGATGAGAGAGAGAGAGGGCAAGAGATGAGAGGAGAGGGCAGAGATAAGAGAGAGAAAGATGATACAGGAGAGGGCAGAGATGAGAGAGAAAAGAGAGAAGAGGGCAGACATGAGAGAGAATAGATGAGAGAGAGGAGAGGGCAAGAGATGAGAGAGGAGTGGGCAGAGATGAGAGAGAGAAAAGATTAGAGACGAGAGGGCTGAGATGACAGAGAAAAGATAAGAGACGAGAGTGCAGAGATGAGAGAAAAGATGAGAGACAAGAGGGCACTCCAATTTTTGCTTACTTCTATCATAACTAATAACTTTACCCTCTGCCTTTAACTTTTAACATATACAAACAACACGTCAGTTTTAGTATATTGAGATAGGTTTGAAACTATTATCCATGATACAAAAATTAAATGTCTTGTGCTAGTAGTGCTACTATAGCTTTAGTAGGTAGTAATACCTGCTGTAAAGGGAAGTGTTTTTTGTTTTACTTAGTCTAATTTCACCAACGAAATCTGTTTTCTCCGAGACTTGAAGCTACGTCATACCCCACCCCAATCACAGCCAATAGGAAATGAGGAAATATATAGGTACCTATTCCTATCCAAGTAGCCATTCAGAGCTGTGGCCATCTTGGTCATGTGCCATTGCTAAATATTGTTTTCATTGGACATAATAGCAAACAAACTATCTACCTTAGCTAATTTGCATAGACCTCCAGCAAACAAACCAATAGCAGAAAAAATGACCTATACCTAAATATAGGCCTAGCCAATGCATATCACGAACTAAGCAAATGGCATGATTCCATTGATGACGATGACCTACTTACTTTTCATCCCTTGGTTAGTTATTTTATTCTACTTGTTGTCCAGTGTATAGCCACCCTATTCCTACTATATATATTTTAATAATGATGGTTTAAAATTGTTAAAAATAAAGTTATATAAAGAATATAATATAGTTGGGAGTTTGGCAATATAACCCTGAAATGATAAAACAATGCAACTACTAAGTTAAGTAAGGTATATGAATCTCTATAAAATTCAAAAGTAGGCCAAGTATTCAAAACAAAATAAAATTAAAATTTTGTCCAGGGGCCAAAGCACAAGGGCTGCAGGTTATGCCATGCCCATAAATATGCAATTTTTTGACAGTATCTGTACCAGCTATACTGTTTTTCTATTCTACAAAGCATTGTTTATTAAAATTATTATAGGAATTTTTTAGATTTAGCATTAATGAATGAAGTACTGAGTATGAGGCAGTATATTTATAGGCCTAATAGTAAATAAAACTTGGTCTATTTAGGCCTGGGCCGTTTGGCGCCTGGTACTGGTACCATAGGCATAGCCGCATAGGCATAATAAGCCAAGAATAGGGCCTAGGCCAACACTACAACACACGATAACAAGATTGAATTAGATTGATAATGACATTTAATGAAGGTAAATTTACCTTCGCGGATTTCAATTTGTATAAAAACGTATATCTATTAGTAAACAAGGCCGAGGACTTATTGTATTGGCATATGATATTGTATTGACGGCCTGACGGGTTGGTTCAGTGTTGAGTCGACTACTGGCGGATTTGACCGATGATTCCAAGAAAGTGATATTTTAAAAATTACGCAAAGTTAACAAAAGGGCCAATGAATTAAAATCCTATATGAAAGCCTATAGTTCAAAATAAAAAGCAGAAAAATTAACCTTAAAAATTTTTTGCGCAGTTAAATATGGACCGCTGTATACTTCAAGGCGTTGGCTTATGACAAGACGCCTGATAAATTGATATGCTAACATTTTTTAGCTGATGAAATTCTATCACGTCACAGTGCACGGACTACTTAAGTAGATATAAACGACAATTAAGTAGTCCGTGTCACAGTGATGACACGAAAATTTAATGCATGCACAATCTTGCGCGTGAGTGGTCAGTGCAGTAAGTGAGAGAAGCCCAGGAGGTAAGACCCCAGAAGGAGGCGGAGGGGCCACGAGGTTTGCTGCAGCATAAAAAACCGAACTCAGGACGAATCTAATCATATCTAATTCAAAATTTAGATTTTGTATTTTCTTAGAATTTGCATTTTGAATTTCCAAATTTTGGATTTTTCTCCAAATCCAATCTTATGCAGTTGTCTACATTTGATACATAAAGAATATCTGTCGTTATCTCTGATTTTTATTTTATTCCGCACTGTGGCAGAAAAAACATTTTGAATACAGAAGTTACTACTGGGCTGCAGTAACCGACGAGGGCCAAAGTGCAGAAATCCAGTGGGTTGGGCAGTTAAGGCATTTCAATTCTGTAGTTGAGGCACTCCCTGTCCTGTAGTTGAGGCACTTCCAGTCCTGGTACATGTAGTTGAGGCACTATCAGTCCTGTAGTTGAGGCACTCCTCAAATGAGTAAAATTGATGTGAAAAGGCTCGAATTTGCTTCAACATGCCCTCAGTAGTAAGACAGGAGGTTTTCAGAGGCCGTGGAACTTTTCAAAGATATTTTTAGTTCTGCTTTAAAGTCAAAGTTAGCGCGGCAAAAAAATTTTTTTAGGGAACATGTGATCCCGCATTTCAACGTGAGGGCAACTGACCCCCTTGAACTCTGGATTATGACAGAAATCTCCGAACTCTGTGCATGGATTTGTCCAGGATTTTTTACAACACAGGAAAAGGAAATAAACATTTCATGAACTGTTCTCGACTGGAGATTGCCTGCAGCAAAATTCTTTCTTCAAAGATTATTATTCATCAAAAATTGTTGTTGAAAGCACGCGGTTATGCCTGTCGCTTGTTTCAATGATCTCAACCAGCATTTCAAATTTAATTAGATAAGAGTCAGGGGCTGTGTGCACCTTGGTGCACTTTACTTTAAGCGACATATTGCCACTGCCAACCGGCAGGAGGCATTACTGCCCATACGCACAGGCACACACTCACAACACAGGAGTGTTCAGCGGCCCTATTAACTTATCGTTAGGCACGTATACGAGTACACTTCACTGTGCCTTGGTGGGATTAATTAATTAATGAAATCTTAATATTATCATTGAAAAGGGTCTACGACGTTTGCCTGCGGGACGTTTGCCAGCCGACGTTTGCCTGCGGGACGTTTGCCAGCCGACATTTGCCAGCCGACGTTTGCCAGCCGACGTTTGCCTGCGGGACGTTTGCCAGCCGACATTTGCCAGCCGACGTTTGCCAGCCGACGTTTGCCAGCGGGACGTTTGCCAGCCGAAGTTTGCCTGCCGGACGTTTGCCTGCGGGACGTTTGCCAGCCGACGTTTGCCAGCCGACGTTTGCCAGCCGACGTTTGCCAGCCGACATTTGCCAGCCGACATTTGCCAGCCGACATTTGCCAGCCGACATTTGCCAGCCGACGTTTGCCAGCCGACGTTTGCCAGCCGACATTTGCCAGCCGACATTTGCCAGCCGACATTTGCCAGCCTACGTTTGCCAGCCGACGTTTGCCTGCCGGACGTTTGCCAGCCGACGTTTGCCAGCCGACGTTTGCCTGCCGGAAGTTTGCCAGCCAAAATTTGCTAGCCAATATAAAGCCAGTCAGTGAAAAATTTGATACTGAAACATTCGCAGTTTAGCGGTTTGACAAAAACCATTTTTACTCCAACTTTTTGACGGTTATTCGCATGTATACAAGTTTGAAAGCAAATCTATAAATTATGCAATTATGCATTATGCAATTTATATATTATGCAATTTATATAGATTTACATCTAATATCCAGTTTAACAACGATTTTCTTTGAATGTGAAAATATTGTTTACTTTTGACAATTGTGTATCGTTTTTCCCAGTTTGAGATGTTTGATTTTTGATGTGCGAAAGAAGACGCGCAGATTACAACGGGAATCTCCAGCGATTAAGTTATGAGGCAAACAAAAAGAGCTGCTGAGCGGTAATTCTGGCTCATATATTTCTCAGTTCATGGGGAGATCCAAAAGTAAGCAAATTGATTCCAAGTCTGTTGTATTACTACTCAAGTAAGCCAGGAAACCGCGATCTCAACGTACATGTGTAGACGAGTCGAATGCGGTACGTTTTTATAGTAAGCTATATAGCTGAATAGCCAGACAAGCCGCCAGTAGCAAGCTAGTAGAATAGCAAGCGCTAGACACTACGTATGCAAAGCTTAGTCACGCCAAGGACTACTAAAGTAGAAGTACGCAGCACTCGAAATCTATGAAAAATGTTTTGAAGGCCATAGGGAGATAGGAAGTTTTCATCTTTTCAGCACAACAATTGTTATTGCTTTCATACGAGGCAAACCCAATGTTCATCTTTTGATATGTTGTGCCAAAATCGTTGATAAAATAGATATTAGACGTTAGACTGATGAACTGCATAATTTATAGATTTGCTTTCAAACTTGTATACATGCGAATAACCGTCAAAAAGTTGGAGTAAAAATGGTTTTTGTCAAACCGCTAAACTGCGAATGTTTCAGTATCAAATTTTTCACTGACTGGCTTTATATTGGCTAGCAAATTTTGGCTGGCAAACTTCCGGCAGGCAAACGTCGGCTGGCAAACGTCGGCTGGCAAACGTCCGGCAGGCAAACGTCCGGCAGGCAAACTTCGGCTGGCAAACATCCCGCTGGCAAACGTCGGCTGGCAAACGTCGGCTGGCAAATGTCGGCTGGCAAACGTCCCGCAGGCAAACGTCGGCTGGCAAACGTCCGGCAGGCAAACTTCGGCTGGCAAACGTCCCACTGGCAAACGTCGGCTGGCAAACGTCGGCTGGCAAATGTCGGCTGGCAAACGTCCCGCAGGCAAACGTCGCTATCCCCATTGAAAATGCACTAATGTCAGTTTATTTTTCCTCATATCAGCTTGATTGCGAAATCAGTCCATACGAGCCCTGTGGATGTGAATTGCGTGCGTCACTTGGGGCTGAGATCTGAGGAAAGTTGACCACTGGTTTTGGGGTGGAAACTTTAACATGTTGCTGTGTGTATATCTGATATTGGCCTAAATCAAATTTCTCCAACTTATGAATAAATCTCTTGCCAGCACAAAACCGAGCCAAACACCAATAGGCCAGGGATCTGCAAACTCCGGCCTCTCGTATCCGGGCCTCGGGTCCTTTGGAACTTCAATAGCAATCCGGCCCGCTAAAGGCTTGTCCTTGTCCTCTTTTCACCTCTCTTCTCTGTTCAATTTCTTCTCTTTTCTCTTTTCCCCTCTCCTCTCCTCTCCTCTCTCTTTGCTCCTCTATCCTCTCTCCTATTTCCACTCCTATTTCGTCAGTCCTCTTTTCTCCTTTATCTTTATCTTTATCTCCTCTAGCCTCTACTTTCTCATGAGTCGGGACTCGTGGAACAAACTAACTGGGACTTTCATATCAACTTTCAAAGAAATTCCCATATGTTTAAAGCGATCCCGCGATGCCAAGCATAAAAGGAGCCTGTATTAAAGCTTGAGAAGAGTCGGGAGAGGAATCGTGCGGGGCCAGTAGGGGGGGGGGGCAGAATGGCAGCTGGCCACTCCATTGGATGGGAGAATTCTGCAGCAGCCAATGGGAAATTGCCGCCTGAAACTGCGATGAAGAAGACCCAGCGACCGCGCAGCCTCCCCAATCCCGCGCTCCCAACTCCGTCAAAGCTGGGAGACAAGTGAAATTTCTGCTGCCACAGAAGGAATTTTGCTTTCGCCAAGATTGTCGACTCGATTCTCTGAAAGCAGCAGAAATTCTTGAGTTGCACCGGCTCGGAATGACCTTGAGACCGCCCGCTATGGAGGCCTTCTCTTTGCAGGTGAGTTGCGATGGAAAACTCACTAAGTTTCTTTTTCTAAAATTTATGCACAATGGCTCTCTTCTAATTCGTATTGTATACTGTTTGTTAACTGCTCCAATGCGGCGAGTGAGCTGAATTGCTATATCAATCCTCCATACTACAAGCAGAACTGGCACCTATCGCTGATTCTTAGAAACAGAACTGGCTCCCATCGCTGATTCTTAGAAACAGAACTGGCTCCTATCGCTGATTCTTAGAAACAGAACTGGCTCCTATCGCTGATTCTTAGAAACAGAACTGGCTCCTATCGCTGATTCTTAGAAACAGAACTGGCTCCTATCGCTGATTCTTAGAAACAGAACTGGCTCCTATCGCTGATTCTTAGAAACAGAACTGGCTCCTATCGCTGATTCTTAGAAACAGAACTGGCTCCTATCGCTGATTCTTAGAAACAGAACTGGCTCCTATCGCTGATTCTTAGAAACACAACTGGACTCTGTCACCAATTCTTAGAAACAGAACTGAATCCTGTACCTGATTTTTAGAAACAGAAATGGATCCAGTCACAAATTCTTAAAAACAGAACTGGGATCCAGTCACCGATTCTTAGAAACAGAACTGGGATCCAGTCACCAATTCTTAGAAACAGAAATGGGATCCAGTCACCAATTCTTAGAAACAGAAATGGGATCCAGTCACCGATTCTTAGAAACAGAAATGGATCCAGTCACCGATTCTTAGAAACAGAAATGGATCCAGTCATCGATTCTTAGAAACAGATCCAGTCACCAATTCTTAGAAACAGAAATGGAATATGTCACTGATTCTCAGAAACAGAAATGGATCCAGTCACCAATTCTTAGAAACAGAAATGGATCCAGTCACCGATTCTTAGAAACAGAAATGGATCCAGTCATCGATTCTTAGAAACAGATCCAGTCACCAATTCTTAGAAACAGAAATGGAATATGTCACTGATTCTCAGAAACAGAAATGGATCCAGTCACCAATTCTTAGAAACAGAAATGGATCCAATCACCGATTCTTAGAAACAGAAATAGAATATGTCACCGATTCTTAGAAACAGAACTGGGATCCAGTCACCGATTCTTAGAAACAGAACTGGGATCCAGTCACCGATTCTTAGAAACAGAAATCGATCCAGTCACCGATTCCTAGAAACAGAAACTGTATTCTGTCACAGAATCTTAGAATTGAAATATTCTTAGTCACGGACAAGCTCTCAGAACTTATACTCGCTTTGAGATGGAACAAATCTTGCATTAGAACTGTTCCAATTATGTCAGTTTATTTGAAACACATTTCAGGTAAATCTATGTAGAACTATATGCGCTCTTTGGCCCGAACATTGAGGTCTTAGAGTCACATTAAACAACGCGCCGCATGGATCAAATGTGTTTTGATGAAAAACATCCCGAAAACAATCTTATAAGTTAATACTCGTACTTCCCCGTCGAAAGTGGGGGAGCTTCATATTTGTGTTGGAACGCGGCAAATTTGATGCTATTGATTTTAATCCTAGAGGCGCGGCTGATAGTGCGGGGGCCATATAAATTAATCAGTGCCACCCCTGTGGGAGGCTTTCTTGACTTCCCGGCGCCACGCCGGCTTTGTTGCGCCAACCCGAGCCCCAATAAGTCACTTCGATTCTCCCAGATGTTGCGCAATCGCGCAGCAGTTCTGCCGCCGCACCGAGCAACCATGGTAATGCGCGGCCATCCCAGGCTTCTGAATACCCGATCCCCCAATCAGTGGAGCTTTTTACGACCTGCGTCTCTCTGCAGGTGGTTTCGCGCGGGACAGGGGGAACCAGCACAAAGAATTGGTCTTCTAGGAAAGAAAGACAGCCATGCGATGGCGGAGTCAATAAAAATAATGAATCTGCAGCCGGCCCTGTCTCCAGCCTCTCTCTTCATCATCACTCTTCTCCTCTACATCAAGACATTCGTATTGTCTTGCTTTCCCTGTTTCTTCACTATATTGTGGGTCCTTGGCCCCTCCCTCGCGGCCAGGCCCATGGCAACTAACTGCATTCGGACCCAGGGGCTTAACAAGGAGCCTGGACAAAGTTTGATGATGGGCCGAGGGCCGCGGAGACACGCGCGCTGCAACTGCAGGGGACGAGAGAGAACCGACGGACGCTCCCTGCAGCCCCTCCGATCGGAGAATTAAGTGACATTCAAGACCTTGTCTTCGCTTTCAGTATAGGGGAAAGGGCGCGACGTTAATTTGTAGTTTCTAGGAAACCCGGGTGTTTACGGAACAGACGGACTGGGGAGGGCCTTGCAATCCGAACAGATTCGGGAGACAGGCCGATGGGCCGCCGGTTCTGCAGACGTCCACTGAAGCTGGCGCGGAGTCACTGGACCGGACGGAACTCTGGGGATTTTGCAGCAACATCGGAGCGATGGGACAGCGCGGGGCAAAGAAAACAGACCGACAGTGCTGCAGACAGCCGGACCTCCAGTTCAAGATTCATCGAAGACAATTTCTGGAAGTCTTTATAAATTAATTCTCCTGCAGTTCCAAGGCGTCATCAAAAGCTTAGAATTTGTACAATCAAATTTTATCAAAGAGCTTATAGGAAGTGGGGCGTCTAGTTAGCAGAATCCAGCAGGTGTTGTGTAGCAAAACCCGGCCTGCGCCGACGTGTTCAACTTTTGAATTGGTTCCACAGGCGATAACAACACTGGCTAAAGATGTGTCCGGAAGCGAGTCCTCATCAACAAAGCTGTAAATTCTTGAACTGAAGTTCGCTTCAGTCCTTAGGGGAGCGACTGCTGCAACCCGGGGCGAATCGAAAAGCAGAAAATGTCGACCTTAAAAAGAATTTCGTTTTGCCTGAGACACGTGCAGAGGTGTCAGGAGGGACACAAGCGAAAACAACAAAGTCAGTAGGCAACAGGCCGCACAGCAGGCCAAATATAAGACTAAATATCGATAGATTAAACAAACATTTCGTTACATGCATGGGGAGTTGGAGTTGGGATGCCGGCAGGACCGCTGCATGCACCGCCGTGTTTATCCCGGCGTGAGGGGCTGTATCGAACCCCTTCAGACCTTGTAGGCACCTGTTGGAACGCAGGTAAAAAAACAGAATTATCAGCCACGCGTGCGAACGAAATCGGATGTCCCAATTCCAGCCGAAATCAATTTGATATTTATTTATGCTTATTCGGGCAAGTCTTCATCATTTCAAGTCTTCAGCTGAAGCTGCGTCGTCCGCACCGGAGTTCGTTGTCGTGGTGACGGAAGCTGCCCTTCTCCCTCGACTTTGGCCGCATTTGATCGCGTGACTGCGGCAAGCAGACGGTTGCTGTGCCATCCAGCAGTTGCCATGCTCAAGCAGTACTTGGCCGCGAGATATCCTACTCCCCAGTCTCCTTAGATTTAAAACCCTCCCGTCTTGCCGACAATTTCACAACTCCCCGCTGCCACTCGGCAGGTGAGAAAACTGCAGCATGCCTCTCCCAAAGCAGTTGTGGCAGGAATTTCCTCTCCCGCAGTCTGCACGCGGTGCCAGAAAAAATGCTAAAACTCGGGGCGAGAGAACGGCGCAGGGATAAAGAGACCGGCCGCGGGTCCAGCGCCGATAAGCGCCTATCCGTTGCCATCCCAGTTGCCCGTGGTTGCCAGGTTGCAGGCTCTGGCGGCTCCCGGAAGCAATTATGCCATGCCAAGGCTGCAACCGATCACCTTCCCACGCCCAGCACCCCGGGGCGGTACAAGACAAGTTGACAGAACAGATCCCATCCCGGCCTGATAGATGGCTGATAAAGCCCCGCTTACTCGTTGCTAAGTTGGGGACTGTGCAGATTTAAGGGGCTGGCAGGGCATTCCCCCGAAACAAGGCGGAACACGAGAGTCTGAAGAGGTCCAAGCCGCATGGATTTTCATTGACATCAATATTGCTCCGTGTGTTCCAGAAGTTCATTGTTTTCCATTTCTACCTTTAAAAGCATTGGGTTACCTCTGGGTTTCCGCTCTCGCCTCGGCACTGCAGGCCCTCCGAAATGCCCACTGCTGTATGGAATCATTGAACTGCATCCAACTCAGCGAGAGAGCGTGGAACTGCACCTGCACCGCCACCCACCGGAATCAAAATATCCTTGGGGAGTAATGTAGGGACATTTCTGCCTTGACCAGCGCCTGTGATTTATCTTGTTTACCTAACCTTTGCCATGGGAACCCGACCAGCACCTCCGCCTCCTCTGGCTATCTATCTATCTATCTATCCATCTATCTATCTATCTATCTATCTATCTATCTATCTATCTATCTATCTATCTATCTATCTATCTATCTATCTATCTATCTATCTATCTATCAATCTATCAATCTATCTATCTATCTATCTATATATCTATCTATCTATCTATCTATCTATCTATCTATCTATCTATCTATCTATCTATCTATCTATCTATCTATCTATCTATCTATCTATCTATCTATCTATCTATCTATCTATCTATCTATCTATCTATCTATCTATCTGTCTATCTATCTATCTATCTGTCTATCTATCTATCTGTCTATCTATCTATCTATCTATCTATCTATCTATCTATCTATCTATCTATCTATCTATCTATCTGTCTATCTATCTATCTATCTATCTATCTATCTATCTATCTATCTATCCATCTATCTATCTATCTATCTATCTATCTATCTATCTATCTATCTATCTATCTATCTATCTATCTATCTATCTATCTATCTGTCTATCTATCTATACATCTATCTATCTATCTATCTATCTATCTATCTATCTATCTATCTATCCATCTATCTATCTATCCATCTATCTATCTATCTATCTATCTATCACACAACAGCACCACAGAGCGATCAGTATTCTCATCAGATCACGAGCTTCAGTGGGAAATAGTTTAGAAAAAAGCCAGCAAAATCTGCATGACAGAGGCGGGCAGCTTCGATACAAGCCTAATTGCCAAACTGCGAAATTCGTCAGGCAGAGCAGCCTGGGCTCGCACATCACATGTGTCAGTGGCAGGCAGCCGGGGGGGGGGCGCAGCAGCAGTTCTTCAATGTCACTATCGCAGCTTCCGGGGCTCATTAATCGCTTTTTTCTCATTATCCAAATCGGGGGATTTCAGGGCAGGCCGGGACTGCCACCGCCCTCCTTCCCAGCCTGCTGTAACCTTCTCCGCCACACCCACTCGACTTTCTGTGACCGAGGGGAGGGGGGCAGGCGGGGATTGTAAAGGTGTCATTAGCTTAAGGCGGAATAAGTGGAGCCGAAAGCAGTTCAAGATCGGCCCGCAGTGATTGGAAGCAGAGCTGCTGCAGATTTCTAGAAAATAATAGGATGTTGGGAACCGGGCATGAGGAATAACAAGGTGGAACGGGCGGCTTGTGTGCAGTCATAACAGCAGATGACAGCCATGATGCCGACAAGTAGGCGGTCTTCAGCGGAAACTCTTTCAGGGGAAGAAGTGGCTGGGATTTGGATTGAGGGGAGATTTTTACGGTGAACCGGGCAGGCGCAGGGACACGCGCGGCCGGCATCACTTGGGGTTCGGGTTGCGGGATTCTCTCAGCCTTTAATCATGATTTATCCCGCTCGCCAGCGGAGGCCACCGGCCCGGCAAAGGCGCCTTCCGTGCCAGGAGGAGGGCTGCTGCTGCTGCTGCTGGAAGCGAAAGAAATCTGCGGAACAAAAATTGGAACCACGAAGATGCTGATGATGATGATGCTTATCCAGCGAGAAGGCGGGATTTCTCTCCCAATCCTCTCCAACCCCCCCCCCACGTCTTGGTCAGCTCGCGCGGCAAGACGCGCCGGGGCTCCCGTCAGGTGCCGCAGCCATCGCTAGATGGCATCAAGATCCCGCCAGCTTGATTGGCAATATAAAAAGAGCCCAGCCGCGGTGCGGGGGGGGTCCAGTTGTAGACTGTTAGAGACGCAATCAATTCGGAGGCCGGTGTTGGCCCCAGAAATTCCGAAGCCGGCCTTCAATCTCTTTTGCTGTTTCCTTGATTTCTTCTCTAATCCGCGGGCCCGGCCATCACCGGTCACTGGGGGCCTCTCGGTTCCGCGCCGGTCGTCTTGTTTTCGCTGCCAGGTTCCCAGGTCTTAATGAGGTCTCCTCGCGGCCACTACAGCACCTTGGCCACGAGTTCGCACCCCCCTACCCCCTACGCATTCCCAGATCCCGCCTGCCCGAGCGGTGGAAAAACTTGTCGGCTCCCCTTCTATTTTTCATTCTGAGGCAGCCACTAGAAGAGAGAGAGAGGGGATAAGGCGGGAAACTTGGGGATATTTTCTTTAGGGAAAAGCTTTCGAGCCGCGCAGTCATAAATGTGCAGTTTTTCATAAGCGCCCCCCCCCCACCTACTAAATAAGACTGGCACGGAGGCCGCGGTTTTTAATATCCGAGCGCGACTCCGCGGAGCGCAACCTGTTGCTGAATAATCCGGCCGGTGTCCCCCCGCCTCCCGCCTGCCGCTACTTCAAATTAAAGATTTCGCAATTTGGCTGAACCGCCCCTGGCCTAAGGATGAACTCCCGACTTCTGCTCCTGATTGCGAGGGTTTGCCCTCCGCCTCATCTGCTGCTCCTCCTTGCCGTCCCACAGACGAGGGGTGGCGGGGGGCATAAAAAGTCGAATGCGGAAGCATTTATCATAATATCCCCTGATTGTTATGCGGGACAGGCCTGCGGGACACCCGGCCCGTGTCTCTCTGAGTCGGGCGCCGGCTCAGTCGTAAAAAACGGCACCCGATTCCCAGAGCCAGCGCCAGGGATTGGGAGGAGGGTAGGAAGACGCCAGAATTAAGATGAGGGATTCCCAGAACTGGGGGGAGGAGGCTGGGCCGGAGGAAAATCGAACACTTTCGGTCTCTCAGCCGCAGATGGCTGGAGCACTGGCATGACATGCAGCGGCCTGCCGGCCAGTTGGATGAAAAGCCGCGATTTTTTCAGCTCCGGGTGGCGAAAGACGTGAGGCGGCATCAAGTGGAGGCTGAGCTCCATCTCAAGGTGGCCACTTAGCCGCACAGGAGGGTCTCCCCGCGCCCCCTCCCGCTAAAACAATTAGCGTGAAAGGCGGGTCCTAAATCTGCTCCCGTCTATGGGAGTATCGGAGGCTGATCCCAGGGATATTTCTCCCACTCTGGGTTCGACATGGCCGTGTCATAGCCGGGCCACCGAGCTGCTCCCAGATCCCCTTCGGGCTCCGGAGCCCCCGCCACCCTCAGTCAGGCAAAATTATTCCCAAGAGGCTGGTGCCGGCTGAGACGGGAATTAATCCCGGCCGGCACCCTCTCCACATCGCCCAGCCACCAAGCCTCATCAGTCATCCGCGCGGGGTCCGGCTGCCTCATCCTGCAGCAGCCCGCAATGCCCCGCCCGACAACAATCTGTGCGGCGGGGAGAAGATCTCCTGACTGATGCCGCGGCTGACCTTGCGACACCGCCGGAGTCAAACATTGATACAGCGGCGGGAAAGTAGAGAGAAAAAAGCAGAGAAGCCGCCAGAAGATGCTGCAAGTGGCTTCATCACAAATCTCTTGGCTTAATCCTGCCCGCCCCGAACTCCGATCTGGAGAGCGAAGGCGGTGTTTGCTCAGTTCAATTATCCGGGCAAACACTGCGCCTGCTCAGCCCTCTGCCGCCACTCAATTGCTTGCATACTTTCGGGTTGAGCAACTGACGCTGGCAAACAGCGGGGGTGCCAGGGATTAAGGGCCAGATTGTCAGAATCTGTTAGTTTTTTCTCTCTATCCGAAAATCCGCAGGGCCTGCGATGCCAGAGCGCCGGCTGCGGCTGCGACCGCTTCAGCCCGGACGGCCGGCACCCGAGACAGTGCGACACCTGCCAGCACGGCTGGATCTACCACGGTGAGGCACCGCGGCCTGCTAGTGTGTCACTGAGCACTGTCATTGAGAAAGTGTGTCACTGATTGAGAAAGTGTGTCACTGATTGAGAGAAAGTGTGTCACTTGAGAGAAAACACTGATTGAGAAAGTGTGTCACTGA
>NIVC01001063.1:72500-223784 GCA_002269645.1 Macrostomum lignano | reverse complement strand
CATCCCAACTCCAACTCCCCATGCATGTAACGAAATGTTTGTTTAATCTATCGATATTTAGTCTTATATTGGCCTGCTGTGCGGCCTGTTGCCTACTGACTTGTTGTTTTCGCTTGTGTCCCTCCTGACACCTCTGCACGTGTCTCAGGCAAAACGAAATTCTTTTTAAGGTCGACATTTTCTGCTTTTCGATTCGCCCCGGGTTGCAGCAGTCGCTCCCCTAAGGACTGAAGCGAACTTCAGTTCAAGAATTTACAGCTTTGTTGATGAGGACTCGCTTCCGGACACATCTTTAGCCAGTGTTGTTATCGCCTGTGGAACCAATTCAAAAGTTGAACACGTGCGCAGGCCGGGTTTTGCTACACAACACCTGCTGGATTCTGCTAACTAGACGCCCCACTTCCTATAAGCTCTTTGATAAAATTTGATTGTACAAATTCTAAGCTTTTGATGACGCCTTGGAACTGCAGGAGAATTAATTTATAAAGACTTCCAGAAATTGTCTTCGATGAATCTTGAACTGGAGGTCCGGCTGTCTGCAGCACTGTCGTCTGTTTTCTTTGCCCCGCGCTGTCCCATCGCTCCGATGTTGCTGCAAAATCCCCAGAGTTCCGTCCGGTCCAGTGACTCCGCGCCAGCTTCAGTGGACGTCTGCAGAACCGGCGGCCCATCGGCCTGTCTCCCGAATCTGTTCGGATTGCAAGGCCCTCCCCAGTCCGTCTGTTCCGTAAACACCCGGGTTTCCTAGAAACTACAAATTAACGTCGCGCCCTTTCCCCTATACTGAAAGCGAAGACAAGGTCTTGAATGTCACTTAATTCTCCGATCGGAGGGGCTGCAGGGAGCGTCCGTCGGTTCTCTCTCGTCCCCTGCAGTTGCAGCGCGCGTGTCTCCGCGGCCCTCGGCCCATCATCAAACTTTGTCCAGGCTCCTTGTTAAGCCCCTGGGTCCGAATGCAGTTAGTTGCCATGGGCCTGGCCGCGAGGGAGGGGCCAAGGACCCACAATATAGTGAAGAAACAGGGAAAGCAAGACAATACGAATGTCTTGATGTAGAGGAGAAGAGTGATGATGAGAGAGAGAGGCTGGAGACAGGGCCGGCTGCAGATTCATTATTTTTATTGACTCCGCCATCGCATGGCTGTCTTTCTTTCCTAGAAGACCAATTCTTTGTGCTGGTTCCCCCTGTCCCGCGCGAAACCACCTGCAGAGAGACGCAGGTCGTAAAAAGCTCCACTGATTGGGGGATCGGTATTCAGAAGCCTGGGATGGCCGCGCATTACCATGGTTGCTCGGTGCGGCGGCAGAACTGCTGCGCGATTGCGCAACATCTGGGAGAATCGAAGTGACTTATTGGGGCTCGGGTTGGCGCAACAAAGCCGGCGTGGCGCCGGGAAGTCAAGAAAGCCTCCCACAGGGTGGCACTGATTAATTTATATGGCCCCCGCACTATCAGCCGCGCCTCTAGGATTAAAATCAATAGCATCAAATTTGCCGCGTTCCAACACAAATATGAAGTCCCCCCACTTTCGACGGGGAAGTACGAGTATTAACTTATAAGATTGTTTTCGGGATGTTTTTCATCAAAACACATTTGATCCATGCGGCGCGTTGTTTAATGTGACTCTAAGACCTCAATTTCGGGCCAAAGAGCGCATATAGTTCTACATAGATTTACCTGAAATGTGTTTCAAATAAACTGACATAATTGGAACAGTTCTAATGCAAGATTTGTTCCATCTCAAAGCGAGTATAAGTTCTGAGAGCTTGTCCGTGACTAAGAATATTTCAATTCTAAGATTCTGTGACAGAATACAGTTTCTGTTTCTAGGAATCGGTGACTGGATCGATTTCTGTTTCTAAGAATCGGTGACTGGATCCCAGTTCTGTTTCTAAGAATCGGTGACTGGATCCCAGTTCTGTTTCTAAGAATCGGTGACATATTCTATTTCTGTTTCTAAGAATCGGTGATTGGATCCATTTCTGTTTCTAAGAATTGGTGACTGGATCCATTTCTGTTTCTGAGAATCAGTGACATATTCCATTTCTGTTTCTAAGAATTGGTGACTGGATCTGTTTCTAAGAATCGATGACTGGATCCATTTCTGTTTCTAAGAATCGGTGACTGGATCCATTTCTGTTTCTAAGAATTGGTGACTGGATCCATTTCTGTTTCTGAGAATCAGTGACATATTCCATTTCTGTTTCTAAGAATTGGTGACTGGATCTGTTTCTAAGAATCGATGACTGGGTCCATTTCTGTTTCTAAGAATCGGTGACTGGATCCATTTCTGTTTCTAAGAATCGGTGACTGGATCCCATTTCTGTTTCTAAGAATTGGTGACTGGATCCCATTTCTGTTTCTAAGAATTGGTGACTGGATCCCAGTTCTGTTTCTAAGAATCGGTGACTGGATCCCAGTTCTGTTTTTAAGAATTTGTGACTGGATCCATTTCTGTTTCTAAAAATCAGGTACAGGATTCAGTTCTGTTTCTAAGAATTGGTGACAGAGTCCAGTTGTGTTTCTAAGAATCAGCGATAGGAGCCAGTTCTGTTTCTAAGAATCAGCGATAGGAGCCAGTTCTGTTTCTAAGAATCAGCGATAGGAGCCAGTTCTGTTTCTAAGAATCAGCGATAGGAGCCAGTTCTGTTTCTAAGAATCAGCGATAGGAGCCAGTTCTGTTTCTAAGAATCAGCGATAGGAGCCAGTTCTTTTCTAAGAATCAGCGATAGGAGCCAGTTCTGTTTCTAAGAATCAGCGATAGGAGCCAGTTCTGTTTCTAAGAATCAGCGATAGGAGCCAGTTCTGTTTCTAAGAATCAGCGATAGGAGCCAGTTCTGTTTCTAAGAATCAGCGATGGGAGCCAGTTCTGTTTCTAAGAATCAGCGATAGGTGCCAGTTCTGCTTGTAGTATGGAGGATTGATATAGCAATTCAGCTCACTCGCCGCATTGGAGCAGTTAACAACAGTATACAATACGAATTAGAAGAGAGCCATTGTGCATAAATTTTAGAAAAAGAAACTTAGTGAGTTTTCCATCGCAACTCACCTGCAAAGAGAAGGCCTCCATAGCGGGCGGTCTCAAGGTCATTCCGAGCCGGTGCAACTCAAGAATTTCTGCTGCTTTCAGAGAATCGAGTCGACAATCTTGGCGAAAGCAAAATTCCTTCTGTGGCAGCAGAAATTTCACTTGTCTCCCAGCTTTGACGGAGTTGGGAGCGCGGGATTGGGGAGGCTGCGGTCGCTGGGTCTTCTTCATCGCAGTTTCAGGCGGCAATTTCCCATTGGCTGCTGCAGAATTCTCCCATCCAATTGGAGTGGCCAGCTGCCATTCTGCCCCCCCCCCCTACTGGCCCCGCACGATTCCTCTCCCGACTCTTCTCAAGCTTTAATACAGGCTCCTTTTATGCTTGGCATCGCGGATCGCTTTAAACATATGGGAATTTCTTTGAAAGTTGATATGAAAGTCCCAGTTAGTTTGTTCCACGAGTCCCGACTCATGAGAAAGTAGAGGCTAGAGGAGATAAAGATAAAGATAAAGGAGAAAAGAGGACTGACGAAATAGGAGTGGAAATAGGAGAGAGGATAGAGGAGCAAAGAGAGAGGAGAGGAGAGGAGAGGGAAAAGAGAAAAGAGAAGAAATTGAACAGAGAAGAGAGGTGAAAAGAGGACAAGGACAAGCCTTTAGCGGGCCGGATTGCTATTGAAGTTCCAAAGGACCCGAGGCCCGGATACGAGAGGCCGGAGTTTGCAGATCCCTGGCCTATTGGTGTTTGGCTCGGTTTTGTGCTGGCAAGAGATTTATTCATAAGTTGGAGAAATTTGATTTAGGCCAATATCAGATATACACACAGCAACATGTTAAAGTTTCCACCCCAAAACCAGTGGTCAACTTTCCTCAGATCTCAGCCCCAAGTGACGCACGCAATTCACATCCACAGGGCTCGTATGGACTGATTTCGCAATCAAGCTGATATGAGGAAAAATAAACTGACATTAGTGCATTTTCAATGGGGATAGCGACGTTTGCCTGCGGGACGTTTGCCAGCCGACATTTGCCAGCCGACGTTTGCCAGCCGACGTTTGCCAGTGGGACGTTTGCCAGCCGAAGTTTGCCTGCCGGACGTTTGCCAGCCGACGTTTGCCTGCGGGACGTTTGCCAGCCGACATTTGCCAGCCGACGTTTGCCAGCCGACGTTTGCCAGCGGGATGTTTGCCAGCCGAAGTTTGCCTGCCGGACGTTTGCCTGCCGGACGTTTGCCAGCCGACGTTTGCCAGCCGACGTTTGCCTGCCGGAAGTTTGCCAGCCAAAATTTGCTAGCCAATATAAAGCCAGTCAGTGAAAAATTTGATACTGAAACATTCGCAGTTTAGCGGTTTGACAAAAACCATTTTTACTCCAACTTTTTGACGGTTATTCGCATGTATACAAGTTTGAAAGCAAATCTATAAATTATGCAGTTCATCAGTCTAACGTCTAATATCTAGTTTAACAACGATTTTGGCACAACATATCAAAAGATGAACATTGGGTTTGCCTCGTATGAAAGCAATAACAATTGTTGTGCTGAAAAGATGAAAACTTCCTATCTCCCTATGGCCTTCAAAACATTTTTCATAGATTTCGAGTGCTGCGTACTTCTACTTTAGTAGTCCTTGGCGTGACTAAGCTTTGCATACGTAGTGTCTAGCGCTTGCTATTCTACTAGCTTGCTACTGGCGGCTTGTCTGGCTATTCAGCTATATAGCTTACTATAAAAACGTACCGCATTCGACTCGTCTACACATGTACGTTGAGATCGCGGTTTCCTGGCTTACTTGAGTAGTAATACAACAGATTGGAATCAATTTGCTTACTTTTGGATCTCCCCATGAACTGAGAAATATATGAGCCAGAATTACCGCTCAGCAGCTCTTTTTGTTTGCCTCATAACTTAATCGCTGGAGATTCCCGTTGTAATCTGCGCGTCTTCTTTCGCACATCAAAAATCAAACATCTCAAACTGGGAAAAACGATACACAATTGTCAAAAGTAAACAATATTTTCACATTCAAAGAAAATCGTTGTTAAACTGGATATTAGATGTAAATCTATATAAATTGCATAATATATAAATTGCATAATGCATAATTGCATAATTTATAGATTTGCTTTCAAACTTGTATACATGCGAATAACCGTCAAAAAGTTGGAGTAAAAATGGTTTTTGTCAAACCGCTAAACTGCGAATGTTTCAGTATCAAATTTTTCACTGACTGGCTTTATATTGGCTAGCAAATTTTGGCTGGCAAACTTCCGGCAGGCAAACGTCGGCTGGCAAACGTCGGCTGGCAAACGTCCGGCAGGCAAACGTCGGCTGGCAAACGTAGGCTGGCAAATGTCGGCTGGCAAATGTCGGCTGGCAAATGTCGGCTGGCAAACGTCGGCTGGCAAACGTCGGCTGGCAAATGTCGGCTGGCAAATGTCGGCTGGCAAATGTCGGCTGGCAAATGTCGGCTGGCAAACGTCGGCTGGCAAACGTCGGCTGGCAAACGTCGGCTGGCAAACGTCCCGCAGGCAAACGTCCGGCAGGCAAACTTCGGCTGGCAAACGTCCCGCTGGCAAACGTCGGCTGGCAAACGTCGGCTGGCAAATGTCGGCTGGCAAACGTCCCGCAGGCAAACGTCGGCTGGCAAACGTCCCGCAGGCAAACGTCGTAGACCCTTTTCAATGATAATATTAAGATTTCATTAATTAATTAATCCCACCAAGGCACAGTGAAGTGTACTCGTATACGTGCCTAACGATAAGTTAATAGGGCCGCTGAACACTCCTGTGTTGTGAGTGTGTGCCTGTGCGTATGGGCAGTAATGCCTCCTGCCGGTTGGCAGTGGCAATATGTCGCTTAAAGTAAAGTGCACCAAGGTGCACACAGCCCCTGACTCTTATCTAATTAAATTTGAAATGCTGGTTGAGATCATTGAAACAAGCGACAGGCATAACCGCGTGCTTTCAACAACAATTTTTGATGAATAATAATCTTTGAAGAAAGAATTTTGCTGCAGGCAATCTCCAGTCGAGAACAGTTCATGAAATGTTTATTTCCTTTTCCTGTGTTGTAAAAAATCCTGGACAAATCCATGCACAGAGTTCGGAGATTTCTGTCATAATCCAGAGTTCAAGGGGGTCAGTTGCCCTCACGTTGAAATGCGGGATCACATGTTCCCTAAAAAAATTTTTTTGCCGCGCTAACTTTGACTTTAAAGCAGAACTAAAAATATCTTTGAAAAGTTCCACGGCCTCTGAAAACCTCCTGTCTTACTACTGAGGGCATGTTGAAGCAAATTCGAGCCTTTTCACATCAATTTTACTCATTTGAGGAGTGCCTCAACTACAGGACTGATAGTGCCTCAACTACATGTACCAGGACTGGAAGTGCCTCAACTACAGGACAGGGAGTGCCTCAACTACAGAATTGAAATGCCTTAACTGCCCAACCCACTGGATTTCTGCACTTTGGCCCTCGTCGGTTACTGCAGCCCAGTAGTAACTTCTGTATTCAAAATGTTTTTTCTGCCACAGTGCGGAATAAAATAAAAATCAGAGATAACGACAGATATTCTTTATGTATCAAATGTAGACAACTGCATAAGATTGGATTTGGAGAAAAATCCAAAATTTGGAAATTCAAAATGCAAATTCTAAGAAAATACAAAATCTAAATTTTGAATTAGATATGATTAGATTCGTCCTGAGTTCGGTTTTTTATGCTGCAGCAAACCTCGTGGCCCCTCCGCCTCCTTCTGGGGTCTTACCTCCTGGGCTTCTCTCACTTACTGCACTGACCACTCACGCGCAAGATTGTGCATGCATTAAATTTTCGTGTCATCACTGTGACACGGACTACTTAATTGTCGTTTATATCTACTTAAGTAGTCCGTGCACTGTGACGTGATAGAATTTCATCAGCTAAAAAATGTTAGCATATCAATTTATCAGGCGTCTTGTCATAAGCCAACGCCTTGAAGTATACAGCGGTCCATATTTAACTGCGCAAAAAATTTTTAAGGTTAATTTTTCTGCTTTTTATTTTGAACTATAGGCTTTCATATAGGATTTTAATTCATTGGCCCTTTTGTTAACTTTGCGTAATTTTTAAAATATCACTTTCTTGGAATCATCGGTCAAATCCGCCAGTAGTCGACTCAACACTGAACCAACCCGTCAGGCCGTCAATACAATATCATATGCCAATACAATAAGTCCTCGGCCTTGTTTACTAATAGATATACGTTTTTATACAAATTGAAATCCGCGAAGGTAAATTTACCTTCATTAAATGTCATTATCAATCTAATTCAATCTTGTTATCGTGTGTTGTAGTGTTGGCCTAGGCCCTATTCTTGGCTTATTATGCCTATGCGGCTATGCCTATGGTACCAGTACCAGGCGCCAAACGGCCCAGGCCTAAATAGACCAAGTTTTATTTACTATTAGGCCTATAAATATACTGCCTCATACTCAGTACTTCATTCATTAATGCTAAATCTAAAAAATTCCTATAATAATTTTAATAAACAATGCTTTGTAGAATAGAAAAACAGTATAGCTGGTACAGATACTGTCAAAAAATTGCATATTTATGGGCATGGCATAACCTGCAGCCCTTGTGCTTTGGCCCCTGGACAAAATTTTAATTTTATTTTGTTTTGAATACTTGGCCTACTTTTGAATTTTATAGAGATTCATATACCTTACTTAACTTAGTAGTTGCATTGTTTTATCATTTCAGGGTTATATTGCCAAACTCCCAACTATATTATATTCTTTATATAACTTTATTTTTAACAATTTTAAACCATCATTATTAAAATATATATAGTAGGAGTAGGGTGGCTATACACTGGACAACAAGTAGAATAAAATAACTAACCAAGGGATGAAAAGTAAGTAGGTCATCG
Source organism: Macrostomum lignano (assembly GCA_002269645.1). Classification (NCBI taxonomy): domain Eukaryota; kingdom Metazoa; phylum Platyhelminthes; family Macrostomidae; genus Macrostomum; species Macrostomum lignano. Next base: position 215,843 of record NIVC01001063.1, on the reverse strand, counting down.
TCATCAATGGAATCATGCCATTTGCTTAGTTCGTGATATGCATTGGCTAGGCCTATATTTAGGTATAGGTCATTTTTTCTGCTATTGGTTTGTTTGCTGGAGGTCTATGCAAATTAGCTAAGGTAGATAGTTTGTTTGCTATTATGTCCAATGAAAACAATATTTAGCAATGGCACATGACCAAGATGGCCACAGCTCTGAATGGCTACTTGGATAGGAATAGGTACCTATATATTTCCTCATTTCCTATTGGCTGTGATTGGGGTGGGGTATGACGTAGCTTCAAGTCTCGGAGAAAACAGATTTCGTTGGTGAAATTAGACTAAGTAAAACAAAAAACACTTCCCTTTACAGCAGGTATTACTACCTACTAAAGCTATAGTAGCACTACTAGCACAAGACATTTAATTTTTGTATCATGGATAATAGTTTCAAACCTATCTCAATATACTAAAACTGACGTGTTGTTTGTATATGTTAAAAGTTAAAGGCAGAGGGTAAAGTTATTAGTTATGATAGAAGTAAGCAAAAATTGGAGTGCCCTCTTGTCTCTCATCTTTTCTCTCATCTCTGCACTCTCGTCTCTTATCTTTTCTCTGTCATCTCAGCCCTCTCGTCTCTAATCTTTTCTCTCTCTCATCTCTGCCCACTCCTCTCTCATCTCTTGCCCTCTCCTCTCTCTCATCTATTCTCTCTCATGTCTGCCCTCTTCTCTCTTTTCTCTCTCATCTCTGCCCTCTCCTGTATCATCTTTCTCTCTCTTATCTCTGCCCTCTCCTCTCATCTCTTGCCCTCTCTCTCTCTCATCTATTCTCTCTCTCATGTCTGCCCTCTTGTCTCATCTTTTCTCTCTCATGTCTGCCCTCTCCTCTCATCTTTTCTCTCTCTCATCTCTGCCCTCTCCTCTCTCCTCTCCCCACCTCTCTCCTCTCCTCTCTTCTCTCCTCTCTCCTCACCTCTGCTCTCATCTTCCTTTTCCTCTTCATTCTCTTCTCCCTTTCCTCCTTTCTCCTCTCCATTAATCTCCCTTCTCCTCTCTCTCCGCTCGTATTTAATCTCTCTCTCATCAACTCTCTTCTCCTTTATTCCTTCGCCTCTCCTTTATCCTATGCTTGTATTTCTCTTCTCTATTCCTTACCCTCTCTCCTCACCTCTGGCCCGCTCTGTCATCAGGACTCCTCGCTTCGCTTTGGGGGCCAACGAAGCGGACTAGAAGGGCAGTCATGAGCTGGGTTCTCAATCGAGGTAAAAAGTTTGCCAACCCCTGCACTAAAAGCACCTGGCTTAGTCACATTAGATAAAAACTACATGTATAGTGGAATGGGATTGAGAACAACGTGAACTAGCCTCTCTACTCTCAATCTCTCTACTCTCAGCCTCTATCTACTCTCAAACTCTCTATTCTCAGCCTCTCCACTCTCAGCCTCTCTCTACTCTCAGCCTCTATCCACTCTCAACCTCTATCCCCAGCCCCTCTCTACTCTCAGCCCCTCTCTGTTCTCAGCCCCTCTCTGCTCTCAGCCTCTCTCTACTCTCAGCCTCTACTTTCATCTTCTCTCTCAGCTCAGCTTATATCTAGTTCTAAAATCTGAAGTCATACTCAAACAAAAACTTGTCTTTCGAAAACATGTATCGTCAAAATCTCTGGCCTGCTGTCTCTCTATGTCCCTCATATCCTTTGAAACTTCTATCTTCTCTTTTGTTTCCTCTCTCTCTCTTCTCTCTCTCTCTCTCTCTCTTCTCTTCTTTCCTATCTCCTCTCTCCCATCTCTCTCGTCGATCTTCCCTCACCTCTCTTCTCTTTCATCTTTGCTCTCTCTTCTCATTTATCTCTGGTCTCCACTCTCTCCCCTTAGGAAAGAAGGAAAGATAGGAAAGATAGATAGCAAACATAGGAAAGAAGCCTATGTTTGAAAAAGTGTCCGACTTGTACCAGCTGAGGCCAGCTAGAAGGCAACGCGGGAGAGATATTGTTGTAGAATATCCAATCGAGAATATGCCCACCCACCTTCTGGTGGATGGGGGGGGGCAGTGCGCTGTCTTTGCTAAGAGCCAAAAACTATTCTAAAAAAATCACTGGAAGGAGCGTGGAGGAGTTAGTCTCCCGTTCGACCCCCGCTGAGTGGCAGAATGGTAGTCAGCCGTGATTGCTTAATCCCCTCCCAATTAGCGTATTGAAAGTTTGCTCGTGTTGCCCCGTTGGATACCGCTTTTCGCTTATTTACGTGCGCTTTCCATTATATTCAAACTATGTTGTGACTCCGTGCTCATGTGGCGATGTTTAAATATTTAGGATTTGAGCTCGAACTTTGAGCTCAAATTTAAGCTCGTACGGTATGTGTTTATTCCCTATAAGTCAATAATATCTTGGAAACCGGAAAAATTTCTATGGGTCTGCCCCGCAGGAGGTCCTGCCCCGCTGTTTAAAATTTTGTAGGAACAATGGAAGTCTGGGACTGTTGAAATTAGCACATTTCAGTTTGATTTCTCGTGTTTGTTCGCACCTCGTAGGTCAGTGCGAAATTCTCAATTCTCTCTCCTCTATCATCTCGACCCTCTCTCCTATTATTTATTTCCTGTCTTATCTCCTCTCTCTCATCTCTCATCTGTACTCTCCTTTAACATCTCTCCTCTTTTTTTCCCAACTCTCCCAACTCTTCTCTCAACTTTCTCCCCTTTACTCTTTCACCTCCCCTCTCTACTCTCTCCTCCCTCTCATCTCTCCTGCTCTCCCATATCTCTTCTCCTTTCTACTTTCTCCCTTCTCCATTCTTCTATTTCCTCTCATCTCTTCATCTCTCCTCTTCATCCCTTCCCCTCTCTTCCTGTCCTCTCGATTCTCCCCCTTTATTCTCCTTTCTCCTTCACTCCACTTCTCTTCCATTGTCTCTCATGTCTGCTCTCACATATTTCTCTTCTCTCTCCACTCGTCTCTATAATCTCTTCCCTCTCCTCTCTCCTCTGTTCTAGCTCTACTGTCGCATTTCTCGTCTCTGCTTTCTCATCTCTCCTTTCTCCTCTTTCATCTCTCCTATGAGAGATAGAGATATCCTCTTCTCTCTTCTGTTTGTATCAGACTTGTATCTGTACATGTATTTAGAGGTTCGGCTTATTTTGACGAGATTTCAGAATTGTCAGACTTTGATTGAAGCCTTGCGTTTCTTGGGTATCAGTACTTGCTGAAAAATACATGCATCTCATATCTGTGCAAATTTGCCGCAGTGCATAAAGAGTACAAATGATATTTACATAAATAAATCTGAGGCTTCATGCTAAGTGCTGCATGCAAAGTCACTATATTGAGTTATTTATTTACGAGCCAAATTGTTATCATGGTTACCAACCATAGCAGTTGGCTAAAAATGTTAAAACTGAAAAAAGATTGCAACGAAAAATAACGATATGGCTGATTTTGAGGTGAGCTGTTTTATATAGATAGATTTTTATCTCCACGCAAGCCAGTCATTTATTTAGACTGTATTTATGACTTCCAATCGTATCGTATCAGTATAGGCCAAGATTGAAAAAAAGTTGCTCTAGGGTTGGCTTGAGTGTAACGATCCGTGAGGCATCACCACCACTAGGGGAGCAGTGTGAGGACTGTTTGACCATAAATATTAACTCTTTGCTCATTCAAGCTTGAATTGACAGCAACCCCGCCTACCTTTTGTATTCAACTTAAACAACAGAATACGGCTCGTATGTAAACTCAATACAAGTGGAAATAAAAAAAACTGCATCAGTTGCCACCCATTCACGATATTTCATATTATTTCTAGATACCAACGGATTGACAGCAGTTTGTAGCAATGAATAAATTGTTTTTCTATGAAATCTTTCATCAGGCCTGTTCTCCGAACGTGGGTGCAAAAGGTATCTCATATCTGCATTTTAATAGCTCGTATACGTAGCTCATATAATATCATGCATAATGATGGGGATGATGGGGATGATGATGAATTACGGAGGCAGAAGTGCACTGAGTCACACATACATGCAGTGACTAGCCCAAGTAAAGGCTGCTTGCTCTGTAAGTGCGACGCAATGAACCCCCCCATCCCAAATTTGAGCGTAAAACAAAGTGTAATATCTGGCAAGAAATGTGCACGGTGATTCTTAAATATGCTCCAGGGCTATATTGGGTGCAGCAACTAGGTAAGTGCGGATTTTTTGGCTTTTTTAACTCGTTATGATCTGAAATGGCAATAAGGTACGTGTGGCATGGATAGATGACAACATGCCCTTTGCTCCCTCCTTTACGTCCTTTGCTGCCTTTCTCTTCTGAGCTGGCCGATCAACTGGATCGCACGTGTGCGGAGCAAGGGCTTCTATGGTTCCATCAGCACGGCGGACTGCGGAGCCATGACAGTGCAGTGATAAACGCTTAGTGCAGCGATAGTACGTGTTGCCATTTCGCCGCGTTTTTTCATCCATCAGATGGCCAAGGTCTCGTTGGTCTTTTCCGTGACTGCATCCTGCACCTGTAAGAATCTCAAAGGGCTGGGGAGGTGGGCTGCGGGGCGGTGCAAGCTCTGCTGGAGGAATTTGAATGGATTCTTCCAGAGCTGGATCAGGGTCATTGAAATCTGGATACTGGTAAAGAAAATTTTCTGCTTGTGCCAGAATCAGATGCACTGGTTCTGGATTTTCAGCAGGCAGAGGAACAGCCGCTGGTCCAGAATTCGGGGCTTGTACATGTACCACTGCAGCATCTGCAGCTTGAGACACTGCTAAGTTACCTGTAGGAGCCTGTCTATTGCATTGATTGCAAAGCCAGAAAAACTCACCGACATTTCTCATTGCAGAATACTGATCGATTGTGACGCGACTATCACATGCGGTGCTGCCAATTCAAGCATTGAGAACACTCAATTGCTTCTTGTCCATCGCAAACTGGCTGCAGACAGACCACACATGGATATACGCCTGCCATTTTGTATCTAAGTGCTTAGACTGCTGTCAGTGAATGAGACAGATGAATTTTGAACAGGGCATGAAATTTACCCAGTTTTTATCCCTTTAAACAAGTAAATTAGTCTCGACCAATAAGAGAAATGGAAAAAAGCTACACCAGATTTTATATGAAGAAGAGATTTGTTTAATGCGAAATACGTTTAAACCTCTTAGGGCCCTACTATAAGTAGGAAATTAAGACTCGTAACCATTTTTGTCTTTAGCCCTGCAATATGCTAATAAAATCTTGACCACAGATACTATAAACACTAGATAGGCCACTCAGGCTAATTTTCTGGGCAAGTTTTTTATTCTACTTTCTGCTTAGTAGCAGTGAAAGGAAGCAACAGTATTATTTGCTAAATTAGACAAATCGAGTGACTGTTTTTAAGACATCGTTTTGCTAACGCCATAAACAACTAACTTGTTTTGTGAAGTAATGGTGTACATTAAGACGCGTCAGACAGTGTACAATGCCGCTATCTTTCAAAGTAGAGGAAGGGGGTAGTCTGGAATAGGGTTAATGTCAGTTTCGTATAAGGCAGGGTGAGTGGATCGATAATTTAGGCCCACTGGTGTTTGGATAGAAAATAAAGGACTGCACATAGCTAGCCTGGGTTGGGGGTGAGGGTTGAGAGGTTGTGGGTTAGAAAATTTGGGGGTGGCGAATCGTGCTTAAATACAATACAAGCTTATATAGATGAACAGGACAAGAGTCAGAGTTAAACAAAGTTCGAGTGCATACTAGCTTTTTTATCTAATCTTGTACTCGAGAAATGTTTTGATTCGAACCACTGCTGTGCTCCCACTTGCACGAGCTCTGTACTAGTGCTATTAACATCCGAGAAAGAAAATCCGTTGCGAATGCATAAATTACCAAAAGATGACACTGGCGAAGCGCTGGCAGCAGCTACTGCAGGAGCGTGGATATTGACCTTTATAAACAATTAAATCACGGGGCCTACGTGTGTTCAGCTTGCACTTTATGGACGAGGCCTACTGCTGCCTTACAAAGTGCCACGGATGTGCAAGACATCTATTTTCGCTGGGACGCAATCCCACATCAAGAGTTGATGCTGCCTCGGCTCGTTCAAATAGACCAGCTACCCTCTGTGCAAAGGACTGATAAACGATGAAGAGGCAGACGACATGTACCCTCCAGTGCTGGGGCCAATTAGCAATCTATCTACAGCCGAGCCTGAGACTTGCCTGCTCCTGCTGCCAGTGCTGTGGCAGAGCAACCTTCGGCTACCAGATTCTGCGCCGAGAACAGCTGTTGCGGCTGAAAGCTCTCACCTCTGCAGCCGATTCGCGGGTTCCAAGCGCTAGAGGCAACGATCAAGCGGCTGCAGCAACGATCCCGAGGCCGAAAGTGACAGGCGAATCAAGCGGCTGCAGCAACGATCCCGAAAGTGACAGGCGAATCAAGCGGCTGCAGCAGCAATCCCGAAAGCGACAGGCAAATCAAGCGGCTGCAGCGGCAACTCTCGATGGTCAAGGCAAGTGCAGCGCAGTCGTGCATCCATGGACTGTGGAGGCGTGGCTAGCGCAGCTTCCAGCGGTCGACTGGGCGCTCGCAGTCAGGGGTGCTCTGGTCAAAGGATGTCATTTCATCAGCAGCTCATTGCAGCTGCATCACAAAAGTCCTGCTGCTTATCGGCTACCTGTTACGAAACCACTGAGGATTGGCTCTCCATCGGATACATTTTTGGACCTTGAAGAGGCGCATTCGCCAGTTTTTTTCATCTGTTGGGCCGTGCTGAATGCTGCCTCTGAACAAAGGCAACTGGCAACCCTGTGCTTCGACAGCACGCTGCGAAAGTTTCACAAACAGATGAGCTGATTAAGATGAGAAATCTTTCTATTTTGCTACACAAATATGGAGTATATGATATAGCTCGTATTTGCTAAATATACAATAGTTGACTGCAATGCAATCTAAAGCATTCACAATGTTGCTTTGAATTGTAGAAAGTATAATTATAAGTTTCTTTTTGCAAATAAAATCAATACAATTGCTGCATTGCATTCATTTTGTTTTTTTATTTTAAAAAAATATAAATATCGCTAAAATGTTTTTACTACTACTAAGCAGAAAGTAGAGTAAACTGTCGTGTTGTGAAAATTAGCTGGAGTGGCCTATCTAGTGTTTATAGTATCTGTGGTCTAAACCCCCCCCCATTGCAACCCCACATCTCCCCACCCGAAGCTATCCAATAGTAAACCAGCTGTCATTTTTCGTGACCCCCACCTCAGCTGTGGCCATCTTGGTGTGTGGCCATCTTGGTCTTACACCTTAGCAATAAAGCTATGAAGTATATATTAGTGCAAAGAGTAGTATTTGTGGCAAAAAAGCATTTTTACCATTTAGTACTACTTTTTTTTAATGAATATAGATTTATCTCAAGTTTTAAATGAATATTTTGGTAGAAATTTTGTACAAAGTACAAAGTTCATATAGTTTCTCTGTATATTTCTTATAGTGCTGTGCAGTGCAATGAATTAAAATTCATCATATTTTCAAAGGTTATGCTACAAAATGTTGTAAAGCTTAAATTTAAAGTTTAAAATCACAGTTCAAATAAAAGCTAAATTATGCAAGATCAATTATGTCTTTAAAGTTTGTAAACAAACTATATTAGTATAATAATTTTTAACAATTGATGTAAAAACCAATCAGCCAAAGTTATATCCATCCTTTCAGTCATAAATCTAACATTCTAACTACTGCACTAGGCAGATAGAGGCATTTAATAATAAATTGTAATTTTCTATTCTATAAGTTTGCTTGTAAAGATAGGCCTATTTATATTTAAATGACATACTGTATATTGTATAATCATTTTTAGTATTCCAATATTGCATTTGGCAATTTTGTTACGCACCCTTGGCCTTTGATCAATCTGTAGCAAATATATATTTATCAATATATTTTTTGTTTTATTAGATCCCTATAGTTTAGATAGATACACAACTTATTTTTAGTATAGTAGATTGTAATATCTTCTCACTTGCTTATAGTTTTTGTCAGTTTATCAAAAATAAAAAAATATTTATAGAAAAGATATTCATTTGATTAATGGCTATTAGAATAATAAATTGAGCATATTTTAGATTCAAGTATATATACTTTACTCAATTTTTTTATTACATTCTTTGTTGGCTTGCCACCACAAGGGGGGGCACTGATAGAAGAAGAGTCATGTAAAAAAGAAAAGAAGCACTATGTATATATAAAAGTCATGTCAAAGTTAAAAGATTCATTTGGGAATTGCTACGATGTCAAGGCTTGGAGGGAATTGTTACAGTGCAAGGCTTAGGAGAAAATAATTGCTGAGATTTCAAGGCTTTTATAGGTTGGGTTAAAGTTAGGTTTAGGTCAGGTTTGGGTTGAGGGTTAGATTTTAGCAGGTTTCAAGGTCATACATGCGCAACCTCCAAAATTTGGTTGGCCGTGCGACTTAGTTTTGACAAAAATGCAAAAAAACCCTAAAAGCAAAATTAACGCAACTTTGGGTAAACGGCAGGAGTAACTATAACTGTCTTATTAAGCCAAAATGCTTCGTCAGCTACTTAGTACTACTACTTGGGTGTTATTTTGGGTGGGCATTTTTGCGACTTCCTTGGTTGGCCACCAAATCGGTCGGCCGGATCGGCTAACTCGGCCGACTGTTGTGCATGTATGTTCAAGGTTAACAGGGGATTTTTTAGATTTCAAAGGTTTATGGGAGGCATTGCTGACATGTCAAGGCTCATGGGGGAATAAATGAGATATCAAGGCTAAAGTCAGAAGCTACATGTAGTTTATTGAAAACTTTTTATTACATTATTTGTTGGCTCCTCACGGGAGGGATCGCTGATAGAAAAAGTGTAATGTAAAAAATAAAAGAAGCTTCATGTCGAAGTTAAGAGATTCATTTGGGAATCCCTACGATGTCGAGGCTTGCAGGGAATCGCTATAATGCTGTAGTAGTGCTATAATTACTCTTGGAGAGTATTACTGAAATGTCAATGGTTTAGGGTTAGGGTTAGGGTTAGGCTAGGGTTAGAAAGTAGACAGATTTTTTAAGATTTCAAGGCTTATGGGGGCATCGCTGAGATGTCAAGGGGGGAGTTGATATGTTAAGGCTTGTGGGGGGAATTGCTGACATGTCAAGGCTTACAAGGGACTGCTGGGGTAAAATGCAAAGAGACACTACATGTAGTTTATTAAAACAACTTGTACTGCATTTTTTTGGCTTCCCAATGGGGAGCTGATTGCTAGTTGGTATCTATCTACTTCCTTGCATCATATGATACATAGTCATTTAAAAAAGATACATAATCTCAATTTCAGTGAAAAGTAATTAAATACTATGGCTGCTTATCCTCCACAACATCCTGCTGGGGCTCCATTGTAAGTTGTTTGTCACCCCTTGACTATGAGTCAATACCAAGTAGATGACTGAATTTAAATCGAATTATTGCTGGTTTCTAATCAATATATTTTCTGCCTCCTAGGCCTCAAAGTGGCGGGCACCCTAATGAAGCCTCAAGCTCAGGTTATCAGCCCAACAGGCAGCTGCAGCAAACGCGGGCCCAGGTAGATGAGGTAAAGCTTCGATTCAAAATTTTTTAAACCATTTGTAGAAAATATCGTATTTGAAAAAGATTTCTTATTTATTGCTGACATACATGCGCAACTTCTGAAATTACGCTGGCCGTGCGACTTAGTTTTCGATAAAAAATGCGACTTACCTATGAAAGAGCCAAGCAAAAACTTTAGGTAAACGGCAGGAGTAACTATGACCATATTTTTAAAGCTAAATGCCTCGCCAGCTAATTAGTGCTGCGTGCAGATTCCGCGTTTTTATAACAGCTAATCAGTATGTCATCTAGTGGCGGCATGAAGCAATTAGTAAATTGTCAGTACAGTGTAGTGAGCATACTACTAAAGTCATGATTCATGAATGTCCAGAAGTAAGTGAAGTGAATACAGTGTGACCTATAGCTCAAGAACGATTTGCTAGACGATTTGGCATGGAAGATGAGAGCCCTGATTCAGATGGCTCATCAGATGCAGAATACGAATCCAGTAGAGATACAAGCTGTGAAAACCCACAGATTTTTAAACCACTGAATTCTAATTCCCGGAACTATTTTTGCATAGATTCTAAATTTGAAGTCATGCTCAAAACAAAACTTGTTAACAGTTAGGAAAAAGGCAAAGATGGGAGTAATGCATGTTAAACTAAGATTTGAGGCCTTTGCAAATCCTCTCCATTTCTCAATCTTCTCATCCTCTTTTTCTTTTCTCTCTCATCCCTTATCCCTTCTCTCTTTCCTCTCCTCTCTCCTCTCTTTCCTCTCCTCTCCTATCTCTTCTGTCTCCTCTCTACATTCTTATCTCTTCTCTCGTCTCTCTCCATTCCACTCTACTCTCTCATCTTATCTTCCCTCTCGTCTCTCTCCACTCTACTCTCTCATCTTATCTCTTCTCTCTTTTCTACTTTCTCATCTCTCCTCTCTTCACTCTCCTCTCATCTCCTCTTTATCCTCTCTTCTCTCATCTACTCTCTCCTCTTTCCTCTTTCCTCTCTTCTGATCTCATCCATCATCTTTTCTTTCCTCTTTCCTCTCATCTCCTCTTCTCTCTCATCTCTTTTTCCTCCCTCAGCTTTTCTCTCCTCTTCTATCTTTTCTCCCATCGCATCGCTTGCCTCTCCTCTGTTTGCTTATCTCTAATCTTCTATTCCCTCTACTTTGAAGTAAGAAAATATGCACATATTTTTGCTGAAGATAAGAGGAGAGAAGAGGGCATTGAGGAGAAAGGGTAGAGAGAAAGGGGGAGAAGAGAGGAGAGTAAAAATGAGAGGAGAGAGAAGAGGGAAAAGGGGGAGAGAGAGAAGAGGGGAGGCAAGGTAGAGAAGAAGAGAGAGATGAGAGTTGAAGAGACACCAACCTTGCTACTCGTAGTTAGGAAGTTTCAAAGAACCCGAGGGGCGAGGGCCAGATAGAGGGGCTTCGCGAGCCGGAGTTTGCCAACCCCTGCTCCAGAGTTTAAGAAATCAATGGGAAACTGTTGACGCGGGCTTCTGATTTCAAAGATCTTGTCTGTTGTTGAAGGCTTCTATTCTGTTTTTGCTCTCCTGCCACACTTGCACCTACTACCCCCTGATTGCCTCTGATTGTGACTTACTTCCCTCTTATTGCGACTTAGTTGCTTCTTTTTGCGACTTACCTAATCCTTTTTGCGACTTACTTAATCCTTTTTGCGACTTACCTAATCCTTTTACGACTTACCTAACCCTTTTGCGACTTACCTAATCCTTTTTGCGACTTACTTAATCCTTTTTGCGACTTACTTAATCCTTTTGCGACTTACCTAACCCTTTGTGACTAACCTAATCCTTTTTGCGACTTACCTAATCCTTTTTGCGACTTACTTAATCCTTTTTGCGACTTACCTAATCCTTTTGCGACTTACCTAACCCTTTTGCGACTTACCTAACCCTTTTGCTACTTAGCTGATCCTTTTGCAACTTACCTGATTCTTTTTGCGACTTACCTGATCCTTTTTGCGACTTACCTAATCCTTTTTGCGACTTACCTAATCCTTTTTGGGACTTACCTAACCCTTTTTCGACTTACCTGATCCTTTTTGCGACTTAGTTTGCTTCTTTTGCGACTTACCTGATTCCTGTTGCGACTTACCTAATCCTTTTTGCGACTTACCTAACCCTTTTTCGACTTACCTGATCCTTTTTGCGACTTAGTTTGCTTCTTTTGCGACTTACCTGATTCCTGTTGCGACTTACCTGATCCTTTTTGCGACTTAGTTTGCTTCTTTTGCGACTTACCTGATCCTTTTTGCAACTTACCTGATTATTTTTACAACTTAGTTTGCTTCTTTTGCGAATTGTTTTTCTTTTGCTTCACCATTTTCCCTGAACTGCTCTTTCTTTCGCTTTCCTCTTGCCTTTCTTGGTTCTTGTGTTTTTCTGTTTTTGGTTGACTCAATTTTGCGACTTACCCCTGGTCAGCCACGATTTACGGTGGCCGGATCGGCCAGGTCGGCCAGCAGTTGCGCATGTATGATTGCTGATTTCTTATATTCTGGGGTCATGATTTCTCATGTCCTCAATTCATGATCTTTGATTCCTAAAGTCATGATTTCTCATATCCTGAAGTCATGATTTTTCATATCCTGAAGTCATGATTTCTCATGTCCTGAAGTCATGATTTCTCATATCCTGAAGTCATGATTTCTCATATCCTGAAGTCATGATTTCTCATATCCTGAAGTCATGATTTCTCATGTCCTGAAGTCATGATTTCTCATATCCTGAAGTCATGATTTCTCATGTCCTGAACCCATGATTTCTCATATCCTGAAGTCATGATTTCTCATGTCCTGAAGTCATGATTTCTCATATCCTGAACCCATGATTTCTCATATCCTGAAGTCATGATTTCTCATGTCCTGAAGTCATGATTTCTCATATCCTGAACCCATGATTTCTCATATCCTGAAGTCATGATTTCTCATGTCCTGAAATCATGATTTCTCATATCCTGAACCCATGATTTCTCATATCCTGAAGTCATGATTTCTCATGTCCTGGGTCATAAGCTCTCATGTCCTGAATTCATGATTTTCGTGTCTTTAATTCATGATTTATTATGTCCTTGGGTCATGATTTCTTATGCCCGCGATTTTGATTTCTCATATCCTGGGATCATGATTTCTGATATCCTAGTGTTATTAGTTCTCATGCCCTAGTGTAATTTGTTAATTGGTGACACTCGAGCACCTTCACCCCAACACCCTGGGCCGCAGGTTGTGGACATTATGCGACTCAATGTGGAGAAAGTGCTCGATCGAGACGCCAAAATTTCGAACTTGGACGATCGGGCCGGTGAGTGGGCGAGTTTTTTTATCCATTTTTAGCATTCACGTTTGTGCCAAATTAACATATTTAGTATGTGGGTATTGCGAAAATTACTGTAGGATATTTAGATCTGTAATTGACCACTGCGTTTTGTAAAGGATTTATGTTGTGGATGTTTGTTTAGATTCTTATATCTGGAAAAATTGATGTTGTTTGACCCAACTTTATAACTTGTGCCTTATCGATCCTATTAAAGCCTGACCCTAATTGACCCCTTTACCTGACCCTAATTGACCCCTTTACCTGACCCTAATTGACCCCTTTACCTGACCCTAATTGACCTCTTTGCCTGACCCTAATTGACCTCTTTACCCGACCCTAGTTGACCCCTTTACCTGCCCTTAATTAATCTCAATTCATACTGGCTTCCGAAGTTCCGAATTCGAACCCCCAACCTCGCCTCCCTGATGCCCATCTCGCAGCCGAGCTGTCCATTGGCTCTCAGCAGTTCGTGGCCACAACAACGCGAATTCAGCGGAAATACTTCTGGCAGAATGTCAAGGTAAAGCAGCTGCGCTCTTAGTCTTTACCCAATAATCCAATTACCTGTTTACTTGCGTTCCTCAGTTTAGTCTGTCAATTGGTTATTAGCTACTGTATTAGCACATAGACTGGTTACCCTTGCTTAATCAGATTAATCCCACTCTTGGCATGAAGGGTTCCTCAATTTTTGTTTTTGTTGTTTTTTCCTTTCCGTAGTGTCTATTGAGGCACAGTCAGTTTTTAATCTTCTTGTTGCTTTTATTTGAGCTCACATTGGCATCTGACTCATTTCAGATGATGATCATCATTGGAGTGATTGTGGCCATCCTCATCATAATTATTATTGGTGAGGCTTTGAAAATGAATTGTTAGCTGAGGGAGAAGCACAATCAGAAGGCAGGACAGGTGATGGCCAATCAAGACACAGGGAGCAGGTGACAGCCAATCATTAGAGGAGGGGGGCAGGTGATGGCCAATCAGGAGACGGGGGCAGGTGATGGCCAATCAGGAGACGGGGGCAGGTGATGGCCAATCAGGTGACGGAGGCAGGTGATGGCCAATCAGGAGAGGGGGGCAGGTGATGGCCAATCAGGAGACGGGGGCAGGTGATGGCCAATCAGGAGACGGGGGCAGGTGATGGCAATCAGGAGACGGGGGGCAGGTGATGGCAATCAGGAGACGGGGGGGCAGGTGATGGCCAATTAGGACACAGTGTCAGGTGATGGCCAATCAGGAGATGGGGAGGGGATGGCCAATTAGGACACAGTGTCAGGTGATGGCCAATCAGGAGATGGGGGCAGGTGATGGCCAATTAGGACACAGTGTCAGGTGATGGCCAATCAGGAGATGGGGGCAGGTGATGGCCAATCAGGAGATGAGGGCAGGTGATGGCCAATTAGGTGACAAATATTTTGTAATATTAAAAAGTTAACGTATTAATATTTAAAAAAGATAACGGTTTACATTTTAAACCAAATTTTCAGTTGCCATTGCGAATAAGTGACAGCCGAATGAATGAGTGCTAGGATTTGGTCAACGAATGCGCTGGAGATCTGTTTAGTTCGCTCTTATGCAAACTTGCTGGCGACCAGTTCAAATTTTATAAACATATTTTTTGTGTACATAGCATAGTGCTTCCGCCGAAACTAAATATTGTCTTCCGGAACCCGGATTTAAAAAATTCCTACTTAGCGGCCAAATATTTTCTTATAGATATTTTTGTTAGTATGAGTAGTGTTTTGTTTAATTCAGTTGTTTCACTGATTTTTATTTCATTCTGCTGACCGCTTTTCCTGCGCTATTGCTGTCGCTGCTGAGGGATGAGAGCGGGGAGACGAGAGGGGAGATAAGAGAGGGGAGACGAGAGGGGAGACGAGAGGGGAGATAAGAGAGGGGAGACGAGAGGGGAGATAAGAGAGGGGAGACGAGAGGGGAGATAAGAGAGGGGAGATGAGTGTAAGAAGATGAGAGAGAAGATGTGATAGGAGATAAGAGAGAGAAGATGAGTGTAAGAAGATGAGAGAGAAGATGTGATAGGAGATAAGAGAGGGGAGATGAGAGAGAGGAGATGAGAGTAAGAAGATGAGAGAGAAGATGTGATAGGAGATAAGAGAGAGGAGATGAGAGTAAGAAAATGAGAGAGAAGATGTGATAGGAGATAAGAGAGAGGAGATGAGAGAGAGGAGATGAGAGTAAGAAGATGAGAGAGAAGATGTGATAGGAGATAAGAGAGGGGAGATAAGAGAGAGGAGATGAGAGTAAGAAGATGAGAGAGAAGATGTGATAGGAGATAAGAGAGGGGAGATGAGAGAGAAAGAGGCACCAACACTGAAAACCATTTTTGCTGTGTCCGTTTATTCTAGCCTAAATTTTCGGTCTAGCCTACTGATAATAACGCGCAGCGGAACTGCTTGGAAAATTTTCAGATTCTTTACAAGAATACTATTACAGAATGATATCCAGTCACTCATGTCAGCATTGTCTCAGTGGCAATCAGTGTTGGCACTGGAATATGAAAATTTTATTTTTATTTTTGCATCGGCCAAGTCTCGAAAAAAATTTTTATATCTGGATTTATTTATAAATTATTTCAATGAATCGCAGTTGCTTCTGGCAGAAATTACAGCTGAACTTCGTGTTTTATTCTGTATTGTTTTACTGCAAAAAGTCTCATTAGTTAAGCCTTTTACTATACATATCGGCACTTGCCAGTAATAAGGTGGTGCAGTGGTACCTCTTCCTCCCTCTGACCCTGTCCTGCATATCTAAGTATGCTTTTATGTCTGTCTTCCAATAATTTTATCGCCCAAATAATACAGTTTTAAATTGCGCTTGACAAAGTTGTTTACGCAACATATCGGCTCTAGTGTCCCATAGGCAGAGTGCCATCAAACATTGACAGGCAATTTATCTATTTCTGTCTGCACGTTGAGTCTCACCTATATGCCAGTTGCTTAAATGTGAAAATCACACCTTAAGGTCACACCTGAAGGTCAAGGCCACACCTAAATCTGTCATTGCAGCTCTATCAGCAATGAAAAAGCAAATCTACTAAATTAAAGAAGTTTCTTGCCGACCCAGCCATGGCCTCCGGAGACCTCGCTGGCCCAGCCGGCCTCTCCGGTCTCCACCTGCTGCAGCAGGGCGCCGAGGCGCGCCTGTACGCCGCCGAGTTCTACGGCCGCCCTGCCATCGTCAAGGAGCGGTTCGCCAAGCGGTACCGCCACCCGCAGCTGGACGACCACCTGGCCAGGGAGCGGACCAAGAGCGAGGCCAAGAGCCTCCTGCGCTGCCGCCGGGCCGGCATCCGCGTGCCAGCCGTGTTCCACCTCGACCTCGGCAGCCGGCGCCTCTGCCTGGAGCTGATCGAAGGCGGCCTCACCGTGCGCGACTTCGTCAACAGGGCGATCGGCTGCCCGTCTGTCAGCGCCAGGGATGCCGCGCTGGCTCGGGTGAGACCGGCTGTCTGTCTGTCCGTCTGTCTGTCTGTCTGTCTGTCTGTCTGTCTGTCTGTCTGTCTGTCTGTATGTCTGTCTGTCTGTCTGTCTGTCTGTCTGTCTGTCTGTCTGTCTGTCTGTCTGTCTGTCTGTCTGTCTGTCTGTCTGTCTGTCTGTCTGTCTGTATGTCTGTCTGTCTGTCTGTCTGTCTGTCTGTCTGTCTGTCTGTCTGTCTGTCTGTCTGTCTGTCTGTCTGTCTGTCTGTCTGTCTGTCTGTCTGTCTGTCTGTCTGTCTGTCTGTCTGTCTGTCTGTCTGTCTGTCTGTCTGTATGTCTGTCTGTCTGTCTGTCTGTCTGTCTGTCTGTCTGTCTGTCTGTCTGTCTGTCTGTCTGTCCGTCTGTCTGTCTGTCTGTCTGTCTGTCTGTCTGTCTGTCTGTCTGTCTGTCTGTCTGTCTGTATGTCTGTCTGTCTGTCTGTCTGTCTGTCTGTCTGTCTGTCTGTCTGTCTGTCTGTCTGTATGTCTGTCTGTATGTCTGTCTGTATGTCTGCCTGTCTGTCTGTCTGTCTGTCTGTCTGTATGTCTGTCTGTCTGTCTGTCTGTCTGTCTGTCTTTCTGTCTGTCTGTCTGTCTGTCTGTCTGTCTGTCTGTCTGTCTGTCTGTCCGTCTGTCTGTCTGTCTGACCATGCAGGAGAGCCCCATCCAAAAGCCATCCCTCCAACCCGCACCGCAGCTGAGCCTCCAGCTCGGCCAGACCCTGGCCAGCATGCACGCGGCGAACATCGTCCACGGCGACCTGACCACCTCCAACATGCTGCTCACCCCGGCGCCCGACAGCGGCGCTGAGCTGCCCGACTGGAACAGCCTGGCGATGATCGACTTCGGCCTGTCCTTCGTGTCCGCCGAGGTCGAGGACAAGGCCGTGGACCTGTACGTGCTGGAGCGCGCCTTCATCAGCTCGCATCCCAACACCGAGGCGCAGTTTGCCGCGGTGCTGGACACCTACAGGCGGCTGAGCAAGCAGGGCAAGATTGTGCTCAGGAAGCTGGATGAGGTGCGAGCCAGGGGCCGGAAGCGGCTCATGATTGGCTGATGATGCAGTCTTATGCTTTCTTAGAATATTTCTAGTTGTCAATGTGCCATAAATCATAAGTTTTGCTTGTTGCCAGTGCCGGCCAATCAGACCAGTCATGTGCTGAATAAATGCAGCCAGCTGTTTCATCAGGCAGCTGTGATGGGGCTGTAAAGTTCCAAGTTAATAAATACAATTATAGACCAACTGTGTGCAATTTCTGGTCCAGTTCATTTGAATTGCAAGTGCAATAAGTTTCAATAAGCGCAATAAGCTGTATAGCATTTGCGGCTTTTCTAAATCATGTACACGTGCCATTTGGCCATAGACTATAGCTGCAGGTGCATGCATACAGATCACTAAGCCAGCCAGAGGCACTCAGTTTTGTCTATGGTCTAATCCCCACGGTTAGACCTGTACCATATCAAAGGATCGAAAGCATGATGGCTTGCGCCTACTCATTTGTTATTTAGTAAGTAGCATATAGCGCATTTACGTGTAGAAGGCATTAAATGGTTAATTAAAGTGCAATTATTGCTTTTGTCATGCTATGTTGAATAGGGGACATCCGAAACGGATCGGCCCATAGAGTTTTATGGCCCAGCTTTTGAATCAACTCGAGACAGCAAGCATAGACAGCTAAATTTGTCATGCAATATGTAACGATGAGAATAAATAGAAGGAACGATTTGAGCTTTTCAAAGAGGTTTGCTCTTTACGGTCAAACTTGCTACCAAGGGGGACGGATGTGCGCCAAATGCAGCAACTGAGTCGAAAAGAAGTGAATACGCTAACTTCATGTTCCACTTAGCTCCAGAAGTTCACACCGTCTACTTAGACGAGACCGGTTTCAACTTGTGGACCTGGAGGTCGCAAGGCAGGTCGGCTCGTGGACACCCATTAAAGCGCAGAGGGGTCCTAAAGTTATGGTTTGCATAGTTTAACAATGGTACATACTGCTTCCTATTGGCCGACACAGGTCGTAATATCCTCAGCTTTGCTTCATTTTCATTGGTTGATAATACACTCAAACCTGAATGGAAACTTTAGGGCCGAAAATAGATCACTTCAGTAGTTTATAATCGAATTTAATAGAATTTACACAGGCCTGATTTACACAGGCTAACATCCGCAAGAGTATCACGCATTCCCGTTTTCACCATAGATAATTCTTGCAGTTGCTGTCTCAGCCTTTCTAATTACAAATACACGCACGAGTAAAATTGGATTAAAAACATCAATTGTAAAACTGCATGCGCTCTCAGCAAGGCCATGCCCAAAAGAAAACCAGCACTGAAGGCTGCTGCTGCCAGGAGCCAACAACCAACTGCCGCTGCGGCTGCTGCCTGCCAGCCGTTGAGAATTCGCTGCACCTGCAAGTCCTGCTCCTACTATGCCAACGTAACCGCGCGCATTGACAGGCGCCTGATAACCAGAAGCGCACGGCCTGCAGTTGAAAGCGGCAGGTGCGCGGTCTGCTGCCCCAGGCTTCTGGCAGCCAGCATTCAGGAGGCCGAGGCCGAGTGGCAACGCGCTCGGCGATGCGCTGAGCTGCGAAAACTCCGGTGGCTGGTCTGGACTATGCGGGTGAGGGAAGCTGGTCGAACTGGTTGTACTTTCTGCGAGTAATGTAAAAGTGAAAGTGAACTTTTAAAACATCGTGAAAACCAATCAGGCCACGCCAATTTGCTCAAATCAATGACAATGTATAGTTAACAGTAGGTCCAAGTCATACCAAGTCCGCCCGTCGAACTAGCAAGAGGGGGGATGTTTTTGTCTTCTTGAAGTTGCCGACGGCGTCCTGGTGATAACTAAATTCTTGAGAGACTAAGCTGAGGCTGTCCAGCTGTCGAGGCTTGATCAGCGAAGCTCGAGAAATCCGCATCAAGGTGTCCATTGGTCACATGGTGCCACCTGTTGAAGGTCCAGAAGCTCCGCCTGGGTGAAGGCCAGTGACCAACGAAGTCAGAGCTGATGCAGACACGTGTGGTCGACGTGCTGATGAAATTTGGAGGCTTGGCAAGGCTGCACTGAGGCGCAGTGCTGATTGGCGCACAGGGGTGTACTGAATACACTAGTGCTTCTGGAAAAAATCCGACCTTCTAGCAGAATCGTCGAATATCTCGACGGTCCGGAGGGCTGGCGACTTGATTCTTGTTTGAGTGTGCCTCATGCGTTGCTCCGTTCCGGCGCAGCAAAAAATAGTCAGGGGGGGGGGGAATTCCCTCGCTCTTGGTAGTTCGATTGTTACGAGAGCTCGTAATTCAGAGCCATAATTTTAAAATTGGTTTGAACAATATGTGACCCCGCGGAGCTACTGACGACAGTGAGACAAATCGTACAAGAGTAGATAGGCAGAAAGATCAGATAAGAATTGAGGTGGGTTAATGGAGACGGTATAAAAAATCAATATTGATGTAATAAAGGGGATGTGAACTTAAGAGTCAAAATGGAGCCTGAAGCATTGGCTCCCGATTTCTCTACGCCAATCCCTTCATTTGGAGCCAAATAGCTCCCGTTATGCCGAAAACCGACCAATTTAGCATTTGGGGATCTCTGTGGGGAGAAATTGGATAAATGGGGATTTCATGTGAACTTAAGGCTCTAGAATGGAGCCTGAAGCATTGGGTCCCGATTTCTCTACGCCAATCCCTTCATTTGGAGCCAAAGCATCGCCGTCTTTGAATGGCGGGTTGACGGAGATGCGGCCATCTTAGTCACGGGTAATGGACGCGAGAAGGCGTCGAGTCAGCTCGCTGTCTTTGGGGCCATGCTTTCCAGCGTCCTTCGCGATGCTGAGAACTTCGAGGAGCCGTTATCGTTGTTCATGTTGAGGCAGGTGTTAGCGATAAGGACCTGAGAGGCCTGCGAGGACCTGAGGAAGCTGTTTATGCTGCGGGCATCCGTGTCAGTGATAGCATTGTTGAGGATGGCTTCGAAGGGCGTCAAGTAGGCCGTTAGAGCCGGAGCGAGGGCAGGAACGGCAGGGCCGATAAGTAACTGGTTCAGTCACCACCGAGGATGGGGTCGAGAGTACCTCTGCATCATGATCGGGCGGAAGGTTGCAGAGGCCGTTTTTGACACTGCTGAAGGTATTAAGGACATCTTCAGGGAGCTTAACGGCCGGTATATGGATCGGGGCTGCTAGCTGGTCGGAGGCGAGGGATGTGATTGTCCAGCAAAGGCTGTCTGGGGCCTGGAGGTCGAAACTGACGAGGTCCGCAGTAATCTAACGTGGAAGTACGAGTACGAGTGTAAGGTAGAGGTGGCTATCGTGAGTCTCTTAGCGGCTTTGAGACCAAGGTTGTGGGCAACAGTGCCGTCGAGATGCGAGTATCGAGAATCGAGAAAATTGTGCAGTCGACGGAGCGGCCATCTTTCGGGTTGACGGCCTTCGCCCGGAAAGTAGCCATGATGGTCGGCACGAGACCTCCGTCGGCTGCGGCAGAGACTTGGGAGTTGGCTTTTTCTTTGGAGTCGGCGTCAGCCCGAATTAACGTGGGCATTTTGGCCTGTCTTAGGCGAGCGATGGCTGGAGCGAGCGCTGTCGAAGATGGCCCCCTGCAGCGAGGTGTGATGTGGGGCATCGCACGCACGACAGTGTCGGGTGTCGCGGCAGTCCCTGGTGTGGTGTCGGCGAAGGCAATTGTCGCAAAGGTTCTTGTTCAGAACTATTTTTAGCCGGTCATCGGGCTTGCGGATGTTGCAGCAAGACATGGTGGCATGGTCGGAAGTGTCGCAATAGAGGCATGGGCGGCTGGGCTTCTGCTGCTGCTGGTTGGCGGTGGAAGCGAAGCATTTGGAGAGACGAGGCGAGGGGTTTGCGCCCGTGCGAGGAGTGGTGGACCTGGAACTGTGCCATAGTGGGCATGAGAGGCTGCCCGTTTGCAGCACGGCGGTTGCGGATCTCGTTCTGGAGCTTGATCGGGAGGCGGCTCCATAGGGCTTAGACGTGGCTGTCGAGGGTGAAGTGAGCTCGCTAAGGCCGAGAATTTGGCCGATAGCGAGTCGGAGGGCGTTGGTGAAGGTTTCAAACTCGTCTACGTCGAAAGCGAAGCTGCATAATAGCGCGAGGCGTTGGAAGCAGGCGTTCTTCTGCTCCTGGGCGTCGGCGCAGTTAGCCTGGAGGACGCGGCAGGCCTCAGCGTAAGCGATGGGTTGGCAGGCATCGAGGGCGCCCAGCTTTCTGAGGGCGGAGCCGAATAAGAGACCGCGGAGTGGTTCGAACTTGTCGACGTTGAGACTGGATTGGTCGACGCGGTAGAGGAAGACGTCCCAGAACCCAGGGAATGCGGCAGGGTCGATGCCGTCGAATGTCGGGAGACGAACTTTCTGGAGGACATTGGAGCGGATGAGAGCGGCCGGATCGCAATCACTCGTAGCGGACGACGACGCTGATGTCGTGCCAGGATAAATATAGCGGCGAGCTGTTCTATAAGCAACTGATTCTGCTGGATCACCGCAGTCATGAAGGTGAGGAGGGCGTTAACGTCGATGACAGGTGCAGCAGGTGATGAGACAGTGTTAGGGGATGAGACGGGAGGATCCATACTCGGGGGCAGCTGACGTTGCAGTCGGTGGGCCGCTGGGTTCGATGTGCGGCTGCCCCGCGGCAGGGGCCGCTTCAGAGGCCGCTTCAGCAGAGGCTGTGGTGTGGCCGTCCTGGAATTGATGGATCTGGTCGCCAGATGGGTCAGTCGTTCATCGCGTGATGACCACGCTAACGCTCAGGTAATCTGTTCACCTCGTCATTTAAAGATTTGAAGCTCCTAGAGTCGTAAGTTCACATGAAATCCCCATTTATCCCATTTCTCCCCACAGAGATCCCGAAATGCTAAAGTGGTCGGCTTTTCGGCATAACGGGAGCTATTTGGCTCCAAATGAAGGGATTGGCGTAGAGAAATCGGGAGCCAATGCTTCAGGCTCCATTTTGACTCTTAAGTTCACATCCCCTTTATACAGCCATCGAAGGGAGTATCAGTTCTCACTGCACAATTTGCACAGCCTCTTGGATTTAACATTTTAACATTTGTGTCCTGTATTCGGCATGCTGACATATGTGGTGCATAATGTTCTTAACTCAACTGGGGGTGATGCAATTTGTGTGAGCAACAACAAAGTACGCAGCCCGCATGCAAAGTCAGAGCAGAAGTGCGTCAGTTGGCGCGCCGCAGAGCCTGAGAGCGGACGTTGGCAGTGTCGGGCGGCCCGGCGTCGCATAGGAGGCAGTCCACGTATCGACGGCTTCGGGCCTGACCCCGTCTGAACGGGCCCTGCAAGGTGAGCAGCAGGACGTCCTGAACAGGTTGGGGGCAGTAGCCCTCGGCCCGGATCACGTGGCCCGCTAGTGAAAGTCGCCGCCGGTGCAGGATCGTACAGGGCCTCGGTCCAGATGCTCGTGTCAACTGGAAAGGCCGCACGGAGCAGCCCTGAGTGCGCCGAGTCCAACTGCCGCTCCAGCGTAGACGTCAGCTTCCTCGTCTCGGCGTTGTAGAGCAGGACGGTTTCGACCATATGCACCGCCTGCCATAGCCGAGCCCTCTGGCGGTCGGGCAGAAGGACTGGAGGACGGCCCAGATCGAACGGAAGGCCGCGCAGGCAAGTCCTCTTCGCCGCTGGAGGTCTTCCTCTACGTGGGGCACCAGCAGACCGCAGAGGTAGGTAAACCGCTGGCAGCTTGCAAGCTTGATCGTCTGCCCGGCTGCACCGCGGCACGTCAGGCGCTGGGATGTCGGCCGGCACAGTCAGCACCTCGATCTTCAGCGTGTTGACAACCAGACCGACGCTCGATGCCCACCTCGACCAGCCTGTCGATCTTTAACGGACGAGGACAGGAGGGCGAGGTCGTCGGCGTAGCCAAGAACCCTCAGGCGCTTTTCATCGTGGCGGCGACCGTTGCGTCTGCGCAGCAGGAAGCCGTCGTCAGCCGAGAGGAGTGCGTTTCGAAGCACCCAGTCCAGCAGCAGCAGAGTTACGGCCCTAGCGTGTCGCCCAGCGGAACCGGATGAAGTGTCGAACAGGTCAAACAGGCCGTTCGCCGTCACCACAACAGCTCGAGTATGGCGATACAGCGAAATGACTGCGTCGATTACAGTAGCTCTGCGGGACTCGGTAGGCTCGAAGGACGAAGGGACGTGCGGCTCTCAACACCGTTGTGTCACAAGCTTAGGCTGGTAAAGAGAGAGTGGAGAGTTAAAGTTATGGCTGGAGTTGGATTCAAGCTTCCCACATCTGGTTGACTTCTGGTTTCGGGGTGGAAACTTGAACATGTTGCGCCGACTTCTGGCAGTGGCAACCCTCTCACATTTCTGAATCACCGACGGCATGAAAAACTTCAGGGCCGTGTGGGCAGCGCGAACTCGGTCCGGTGCTGTTGCTGAGTATGTGGGAAATTGAAAGGCCCCATTGACGTCATAGCTTCATACAGACTTTCTGTAGCAGAATTTTACGATATCTGTTTCCCGAATGCTCCTAGGGGAGCCAATCCCAAGACTCCGGAAGCTTCAACAGAAACCGCCCATTCACAATCTGTGTACGCAACCCCACCGTCTGCAGGCCATCAACACCAGGCTGGACAGGGTGACCGTCTCCGCGAGCCCAGCGGCCGAGCAGAGGTCAGCAAACAAGCGACCGAGAGCCTGATCAACTTATGTCAACTACCCACAATACATAATTTTTTTCTTCATAAAAAAATCACACGGATAAGTACTAGCAGAAAGTCAGATGAGAACTCTTGAATTTTTTTCCAATTTGAATACTAAACAGTGACTCCACTATCAATTTTATTACTTAATATTTGTTTAATTATTTAATTACAGAAAGGCAAAGCTGAAGCAGTCATTAGAAATCAAGGACAGGAAAAATCAAAATGTGTGACGAAGACACAACTTCGTTCAAGACTAAACTGTCAATAGCGGGAATTCGTTAGAGAAGCACCGGCCTTGAAATTAATAATGGACTAACAAATCTGCAGTGCTTTGGGAAATTGCAAATTAAAAATCTAATAGCAGATGGAAACCAAAACCAATAACTCGGACACACACTTGTCTCTGCACTCGGACACACACCTGTCTATGCACTCGGACACACCTGGCTACGCACTCGGACACACACCTGTCACCTGTCTCTGCACTCGTACACACTTGTCTACGCACTCGGACACACACCTGTCACCTGTCTCTGCACTCGGACACACACCTGTCACCTGTCTCTGCACTCGGACACACACCTGTCACCTGTCTCTGCACTCGTACACACTTGTCTACGCACTCGGACACACACCTGTCACCTGTCTCTGCACTCGGACACACACCTGTCTACGCACTCGGACACACACCTGTCACCTGTCTCTGCACTCGGACACACCTGTCTACGCACTCGGACACACCTGTCTACGCACTCGGACACACCTGTCTACGCACTCGGACACGCGTGTCTCTGCATCCGGACACACCTGTCTCTGCACTCGGACACACACCTGTCTACGCACTCGGACACACACCTGTCTACGCACTCGGACACACACCTGTCTATGTACTCGGAAACACACCTGTCACCTGTATATGCACTCGGACACACACACCTGTCACCTGTCTATGCACTCGGACACACACACCTGTCACCTGTCTATGCACTCGGACACACACACCTGTCACCTGTCTATGCACTCGGACACACACACCTGTCACCCGTCTATGCACTCGGACACAAATCAAAACTAGCTTGCATAAACTACTTTCAACCGATGACCAACTCCACAGTCCCATCCAAGTCGCAGCCTACGGCGCAGCCAGCCCCATCAGATGGGCTCAGTCTCCCGCACCAGCCATTCGTAGGTCTCGGCAAAGCCTCGCTTTTTCAGCTCGTCGCCAACAACTTGCCGGACCTCGGCGTGGTAATTGTTGAGCCAGGCCACGTCCTCGTCAGCGAGCTGACTGCGGTCCACCAGCTTGGTGCTGATGGGCACCAGCGTCAGCGGCTTGAAGGTGAGGAACTGCAACCCGTCGAATCCTTCGGCTATGCCTGCAAATTTGATGTCAAATGTCGGTCTGTCATGCAGCTTATCCATGAGGCGAACCACGCCGAGACACCAACAACTCTACTAAGATACTAATGATCCTACTCAGTCACATCTGATCCTACTCAGTCACATCTGATCCTACTCAGTCACATCTGATCCTACTTAGTCACATCTGATCCTACTCAGTCACATCTGATCCTACTCCGTCACATCTGATCCTACTCAGTCACATCTGATCCTACTCAGTTACATCTGATCCTACTCAGTTACATCTGATCCTACTCAGTCACATCTGATCCTACTCAGTCACATCTGCTCCTACTCAGTCACATCTGATTCTACTCAGTCACATCTGATCCTACTCCGTCACATCTGATCCTACTCAGTCACATCTGATCCTACTCAGTCACATCTGATCCTACTCAGTCACATCTGATCCTACTCAGTCACATCTGATCCTACTCCGTCACATCTGATCCTACTCAGTCACATCTGATCCTACTCAGTCCCATCTGATCCTACTTAGTCACATCTGATCCTACTCAGTCACATCTGATCCTACTCCGTCACATCTGATCCTACTCAGTCACATCTGCTCCTACTCAGTCACATCTGATCCTACTCAGTCACATCTGATCCTACTCAGTCACATCTGATCCTACTCAGTCACATCTGATCCTACTCAGTCCCATCTGATCCTACTTAGTCACATCTGATCCTACTCAGTCACATCTGATCCTACTCCGTCACATCTGATCCTACTCAGTCACATCTGATCCTACTCAGTCACATCTGATCCTACTCAGTCACATCTGATCCTACTCAGTCACATCTGATCCTACTCAGTCACATCTGATCTTACTCAGTCACATCTGATCCTACTCAGTCACATCTGATCCTACTCAGTCACATCTGATCCTACTCAGTCACACTACTCAGACGCAATGGTAAGCTACTCAAACATGCAGTGAGAAGTCCAGCAGCAAACCCTACCCGTCTGGGGCACAACCTCCACGACATTCTCCACCCGGATGCCGTACTGCCCAGCCAGGTAGAAGCCGGGCTCGATGGTGACAATCATGCCCCGCTTCAGCCCGATCTCGTGCGGGTTGGCCCGCGACCCGCTGATAGCGCAGGGCCCCTCGTGCACGTTGAGGAACACGCCGACCCCGTGCCCTGTGCCGTGCTGGAACTCCAGGCCCGCGGCCCACAGCGCGGCCCTGGCGTGGGTGTCCAGCCGGGAGCCCAGCACGTTCTCGGGGAAGGTGAGGCGGGAGAGGGCGATGTGGCCCCGCAGCACCAGGGTGTAGTGCCGCTTCAGCTGGGCGCTCGGCGCCGCGCCGTAGAACACCGTGCGGGTGACGTCGGTTGTGCCGCACCTGCGGGGATCAGCGATTCATTGAAAACTATAAGATTCACCTATTATGATGATATATCGTGTGTACTGATAGTCAATCTACATCTCCATACTCAATATCATTTTTATGCGGAAATCCCATTCCCACTCACCAGGGAAGTCTCATTTTTCTGATGAAATCTTCTTAATTGAATTCCCGGAATCTCACCACAACCCAATATCCCCTCACATCGGAAATCTCATCCTGATACCCCAGATTGCATCCTAAAACCGGATCTCAGTCAGATACCCGACATCTCACCTTAAAATTAGGAATCTCACCTTAAAACTGGGAATTTCACCTTAAAACCGGAAATCTCACCCTAAAACCTCAAAACTCACATTAAAACCACAAATTTCACCCTAAAATCGAAAATCTCACCCTATAAAAACAAGTATCTCACCCTTAAACTGAAATCTCACCCTAAAACTGGAAATCTTACCCTAAAACTGGAAATCTCACGCAAATACCAGAGATCTCACCCAAATACCAGAGATCTCACCCAAATACCAGAGATCTCACCCAAATACCAGAGATCTCACCCAAATACCAAAAATCTCACTCTAAAACTGGAAATCTCACCTGTAGTGCCCACCGCTGTCCACCAAGTAGGCTTCGTCGGGGACGATCGGCCGGTCGGTCTCAGGCGTGACCCGGTAGTGAATGATAGCCCCATTGGAGCCGGACCCACTGATGGTCTCAAAGCTGATCTCAACGAAGCCCTCCATCTCGGAGCGCAGCTGGTCCAGCTGGTTGCTGCCCGACAGCTCGGTGACCGGGGAGCCGGCCGCCAGCTGCAGCTCCAGCCAGTGCAGGTAGCGGCACAGCGCCACCGCGTCCAGCACGTGCGCCCGGGCCATGCCGGCTCGCTCCGGGGCGTATTTTACCTGGGGGAGGGGTAATTTGGGATTTCATTGATCCACCTGTCTTCTCATTAATCTACTTGTCCTCTCATTGACCCACCTGTCTTCTCATTAATCTACTTGTCCTCTCATTGACCCACCTGTCTTCTCATTAATCTACTTGTCCTCTCATTGACCCACCTGTCCTCTCATTGATTTACCTGTCCTCTCATTGATCCACCTGTCTTCTCATTGATCCACCTGTCCTCTCATTGATCCAACTGTCTTTTCATTGATCCAACTGTCTTTTCATTGATCCACTTGTCCTCTCATTGATCCACCTGTCCTCTCATTGATCCACCTGTCCTCTCATTGATCCAACTGTCTTTTCATTGATCCACTTGTCCTCTCATTGATCCACCTGTCCTCTCATTGATCCACCTGTCCTCTCATTGATCCACCTGTCCTCTCAAGAATTCACCTGTCTTCTCACGGCCCAATCTGCCTTCAATTTGACTCACTTGTCTTCTCATTGATCCACCTGTCCTCTCATTGATCCACCTGTCTTCTCATTAATCTACTTGTCCTCTCATTGACCCACCTGTCTTCTCATTGACCCACCTGTCTTCTCATTGACCCACCTGTCTTCTCATTGACCCACCTGTCCTCTCATTGACCCACCTGTCCTCTCATTGATCCATCTGTCCTCTCATTAATCTACTTGTCCTCTCATTGACCCACCTGTCTTCTCATTAATCCACTTGTCCTCTCATTGACCCACCTGTCCTCTCATTGACCCACCTGTCCTCTCATTGATCCACCTGTCCTCTCATTAATCTACTTGTCCTCTCATTGACCCACCTGTCCTCTCATTGATCCACCTGTCCTCTTATTGACCCACCTGTCTTCTCATTGACCCACCTGTCTTCTCATTGACCCACCTGTCCTCTCATTAATCTACTTGTCCTCTCATTGACCCACCTGTCTTCTCATTGACCCACCTGTCCTCTCATTGATTTACCTGTCCTCTCATTGATCCACCTGTCTTCTCATTGATCCAACTGTGACGGATGGATCAATGAGAAGTGACGGATGGATCAATGAGTCCCCTCATTGATCCACCTGTCCCCTCACTAAACCACCTTAAAAGGACAGGTGGATCAATGTGGATCAACCTCTCATTGATCTACCTGTCCTCTCATTGATCTACCTGTCCTCTCATTGATCTACCTGTCCTCTCATTGATCTACCTGTCCTCTCATTGATCTACCTGTCCTCTCATTGATCTACCTGTCCTCTCATTGATCTACCTGTCCTCTCATTGATCTACATGTACCTGTCCTCTCACTAAACCACCTGTCTTCTCATTGATCCACCTGCCCTCTTTAGCTCCTTGACCCCCGAGTCCTCTCATTGATCCACCTGTCCTCTCCTTGGGCTCCTGTCCTCACTTTATTCACCTGTCTTCTCACGGCCAATCTGCCCTTACTTTGACTCACTTGTCCTCTCGACCCTTTCCCCAACTGAGCTCTCCTAGAAGAGCTGATCCAGACCTATCAATGGCGTACCGCTTTCAGCACAGACGCAGGCGAGTTGGCCGTGTACACTCGCGCCTTCGGCACCGGCAGTCCCACGGCAGCGCTGGCCCGATGGTCCAGCCAGACCCTGCCGTTGCTGCCGGCAACGAGCTTCTCCAACTCGGACTGGAACTTGGCGTAGGCGTGCAGCTGGACGCCGGTCTCGGCCACGTGCTGCTTGAATTCGGCCAGGGCCGACTCGTGCAAGTCGGCGAACAGGTGCGCCGAGTCGGGCGTGACCGCGGCGTAGGCGAACAGCACGGGCGACATCGGGATGACGCCGACTGCGCGGTAGTTGAACAGCCAGGCTACGTCGTCTAGGGCGGACAGGATCAGCAGGCCGGCCTTGCACTTCTGCATCTCCTGGCGGAGCTGCAGGAGGGGAGGTGGGAGGAGAGGAGGTGAGAGTGAAGGAGAGGAGGTGGGAGTGCAGGAGAGGAGGTGGGAGTGCAGGAGAGGAGGTGGGAGGGGAGAAGGTGGGAGTGCAGGAGAGGAGGTGGGAGAGGAGCAGAGGAGGTGGGAGAGAAGATGTGGGGGAAGATGAAGGCAAAGGAGCTGAGAGGAGAAAAGAGAAAGCAAAAGCCAAGAGACAGCAGAACACAGCAAGAAATCGCTTCCAGCAGGCGGACTCAGCCGAACTCACCAGCGCGAGCTTCTCAGCCGGTCCGGCCCCGGCCTCCTCGGCAGTGAGCAGGAACAGCCGCCTGCCCAGCGGCCTCTCAGGCCGGCCGGTCCACACGGCGTCCACCAGATTGTCTGGCAGGCCGACCAGCTCGGTGCCGCCCGCGGCCAGGCTGTCCCGCATCTCAATGAACCGGCCGAAGGGCAGCGTTGTCGGGTCGAAGCCAACCCGGGCGAACCCCCGGTTGGCCAGGTACTCCGTGAGGGTCGGCACGTCCTTGGCGAGGGCGCGCATCAGCGTCCAGTTGGAGTCCATCTGCTGCTCGGCTTGAAGGAAATAGCGCCCGTCTGTCCACATCAGCGCCTCGGACTGCGAAGTGGGGGATAGAGTTCCGGCTTCCGCCCCTTTATTCTCTTCGGTTTTCGCCCCTTCACTCTCTTCGGTTTCCGCCCCTTCACTCTCTTCGGTTTCGGCCCCTTCACTCTCTTCGGTTTCCGCCCCTTCACTCTCTTCGGTTTCCGCCCCTTCACTCTCCTCGGTTTCTGCCCCTTCACTCTCTTCGGTTTCCGCCCCTTCACTCTCTTCGGTTTCCGCCCCTTCACTCTCCTCGGTTTCCGCCCCTTCACTCTCCCCCGTAATTCCGCCCCTTCATTCTCCTTGGTAATTCCGCCCCTTCATTCTCCTCGGTAATTCCGCCCCTTCATTCTCCCCTCAACGGTAATTCCGCCCCTTCATTCTCCTCTGCTTCCGCCCCTTCATTCTCCCCTCAACGGTAATTCCGCCCCTTCATTCTCCTCTGCTTCCGCCCCTTCATTCTCCCCTCAACGGTAATTCCGCCCCTTCATTCTCCTCTGCTTCCGCCCCTTCATTCTCCTCTGCTTCCGCCCCTTCATTCTCCCCTCAACGGTAATTCCGCCCCTTCATTCTCCTCTGCTTCCGCCCCTTCATTCTCCTCTGCTTCCGCCCCTTCATTCTCCTCTGCTTCCGCCCCTTCATTCTCCTCTGCTTCCGAACCTTCATTCTGATTTCTGCCCTTCATACTCCTGGCCGGACATTTACTTTTAATTCTCAAGTATCTGGACTCTCACGAGACGATATGTATCGAAAAAAACAACAGCAGCAGACCATTGCCAAAACTGATGGATATCTCACCTCGGTGACAAGGGCGGTGCCGGCGCTGCCAGTGAAGCCGGTCAGCTGAGCCCGCCTCTTGTCGCAGTCGGCCACGTACTCGGACATGTGCGCGTCCTCAGAGGGCACCAGATAAGCGTTGAGCTGGTGCCGGGACATGAGCTGGCGCAGGGCCTTCAGTATGTCTGCTGTGCAGCGCTTCATTTCAGATTGGCAACAATTCTTTTTGGCTGCAAGATAATATAAAGAAAAAAACTAGAATTCGCGAAGTACATATATTGTACTTTATTGCGCGTGCTTAGCACTCAAAGATCTGGAATAACTGAATGCTACTAGCAAAAATGCGCTTCATCTACTGTTTTTTAGTAGAAAATCTAGCGTTTTCTGCTTTTCTAATGGTAAATTTTAAGAAATTTAATTTCACAAATTTTAAAACTTTTTGCAGGTGCAATAATCGCTTCTGGCTTTCTAAAAGCAGACTCATTAAATTAGCAGTGCCGGAAAATTTAAAAAAAAACCAAGTGCGTGTGCACAGCAAGCAAGAGAGAAAAGGGGTGCCCTAGCCCCCAACCAGGCCGATAAACAGTTTAGTTTTCCTCTTGCTTGCTTGTGTCTAACTTTGATCTCTTTCCTTACTGCTCGGCTGAGCTAGATTGGGCCCGACCTCTAGGCTGAGTTTCGTCCGACAGACTTTGGCCTCTCTTCTAACTGCTCTCTCATTGGCTGAGCCGGATTGGGCCTGACCCCCAAGACTGAGTTTGTCCGTCTGACTTTGGTAGAGTAGCTCACTTAATAAATAGGAATAAAATGAATGAGAGAACAAACATTAGCTTGTTTATAATTACTTCAATTTAATCGCCAATGCATTTCGACCCTTGTAGGTCATCGTCAGGGCAGTAATGAAATTGAAAATATTAACAAACAGTTGATTCAACTGTTGACCTACCTGACGATGACCTACAAGGGTCGAAATGCATTGGCAATTAAATTAAAGTAAATAAAAACAAGTTAATGTTTGTTCTCATTCATTTTATTCGTCTGACTTTGGCCTCTCTCCTTACTGCTCTCTCATTGGCTGAGCCGGATTGGGCCTGCTCCCTAGACTGAGCTTTGTACGTCTGACTTTGGTCTCTCTCCTTACTGCTCTCTCATTGGCTGAGCCGGATTGGTCCTGCTCCCTAGACTGAGCTTTGTACGTCTGACTTTGGCCTCTCTCCTTACTGCTCTCTCATTGGCTGAGCCGGATTGGTCCTGCTCCCTAGACTGAGCTTTGTACGTCTGAATTTGGCCACTCTCCTTACTGCTCTCTTATTGGCTGAGCCAGATCGGGCCTGTCCCCTAGACTGAGCTTCGTACGTGACTTTGGTCTTACTCCTAACTGCTCTCTCATTGGCTGAGCTAGATTGGGTCCAATTGGTGACATCTAGAAAAATTAGGGTATTTATCCGACCCCTGACACACTTGTTGAAAATGATTTTTACAATACGAGTATAAACAATCGTTAATAAACCAGTTTTCTGGGAATTACTATTTATTCCAATCATATCATCTTTATTATACTACTTGCACTAGCTTACAAGCATCCATTGAAATTATAGCTAACTATTAAATTTGGCAAATCACAAATCAATATGACTGCTGGCTAGATTAAAAGCTAATAAAGCACAAAACTGAAGGCAAATCAAAGCGCTTGGAAACGATAATATCTGGACAGGTTAAACTAAGCAGGAAATCAAAAATATACCAAACGTTCTGGCACACTCAGATGGAACAAACTACAACATTATATAATAAAAATGGAAGAGTTAAGATGGTGACTTCGGGGGCACTTGAGATAGGGGCTAGAGGAGAACTAAGACACGGGAGCTGTAGGGTATTAACACAATGGATATGGAGAGGATTTATGCTGGAGATCTAGGGGAATCAATATACAGGCGATCTAGAAGGAAATTAAGACAGTGGATCCAAGGGGAATTAAGAAACAGAGGATCTGGGGGGAATTAAGACACAGGGGATCTGGGGGAATTAAGACAGTGGATCTGAAAGGAATTAAGACACCGTGGATCAGGGGGGAAATGGGACAGTAGATCTGTGAGGAATTAATACAGGGGATCTGGGGGGGATTGAAACACAGGGGATGTGGGGGGAATCAGGACACAGAGGATCTGGGGGGATTATGACACAGGGGATCTGGAGAGGAATGGACGGGATTAAGACAAGACAGCTAGGCGGGGGAATATAGATGTTCAGTAAGAATTTGACAGGGACAAGCATAGAAGGGCACTTCTGATAATACTAAAAGCCCAATAGCGTCACTATCTAGAGTTAAAAATAGGATTCTAGATCTCTAAGACACCCGGTCCCGCAGCTCTGCATAATCCAGCAAGCTTTGGTAGAGCATCTTGGACTCATCCTGGCTGCCAGATATCGGCTCGACGCCCATGTAGGGCCGTCCCAGCAGGCCGGTCCGGCTGAAGTACTTGCAGTCTGGCCGCAGGCGCTCGCCAGGATGTGCCACCTGCGCCAGCGCGTGCACCCCGTTCTCCGCGGTCAGGTTGTAGCTCGTCACCAGCAGGCGAAGCAGGCACAGCAGCGGCCAGGCCAGGTACCAGAACCACAGCGGCACGATGCCTTCAGCCAGGTTGGTGACCACCAGGCCCGGGTCCACCGGGCAGAACTGCACACCGGCAGGCTGGTAGCGCTGGTTGAGGTGCAGGCACAGCAGGTCGATGGCGTGCTTGCCAGCGGCGTAGGGCGCCATGGAGTGGCGGCACTCGGGGTCGGACAGCTTGAAGTGACGGCGCGACGCGTTGCAGGATGAAGTCCACACAACTCGACTGGCCTGCGGCGCGTTGTCAGGGCGATTATTGGGGCGATTCAGTGCGATTCTTAGGAAGATTCAGGGCGATCTTAATGGGCGATTCTTGGGGAGATTCAGAGCGATCTTGATGGGCGATTCTAAGGAGATTCAGGGGCGATGTTAAGGGGCGATTCTTGGGGAAATTTAGGGCGATTCTTGAGGAAATTTAGGGGCGATCTTGATGGGCTATTTTTGGAGAGATTCAGGGCGATCTTAATGGGCGATTCTTGGGGAGATTAAGGGCGATCTTGATGGGCGATTCTTGGGTAGATTTAGGGCGATTCTTGGGGAGATTTAGGGCGATTCTTGGGGAGATTTAGGGCGATTCTTGGGTAGATTTAGGGCGATTCTTGGGGAAATTTAGGGCGATTTTTGGGGAGATTTAAGGCGAGCTTAATTGGCGATTCTGGGGAGATTCGAGGCCTTTTTTATTTTGATTCAGATGGTTCAAACGGGATTCTCGAACACAGGTACAGAGACAATTCCCAGCAAGTTCCCTAGCTCCGGCCCCTGTTCTCACCTGACCCGTCGCGGAATGCCGACCAAGAGGCGACGGCGCGCCACCAGGCGGGTGCAGCAGCCCCATGGTGAGCAGGAAGTGGCCGCCAACGTTAGTCTTAAAGACGCCCCGCCTGCCGTCCTGGCAGTCAAAGTCGGCCTGCACGAGAACGCCCAGGCCTGTGGTGAGCATGGACCAGGCCTCCCGGCTTATAAAATTGCGGATCAAATAGAACCAATCGACCCGACTGACCAGCAGAATGCCGGCATTCAGGTAGAGCATATCTATTCGGTTGTACCTGCGGGTTCGGCAGATTCTTGCGGCCTGGTTTTACTGGAATTTGAGTACTTGGACCCTACCTCCGATTATAATACTAACGGCAGTAGAATTACTGAGTAGCTAATTACATGTACCTTTGATAATACAGACAGTACAAAAAAGCCAGTGCACTCAAAACACACAGAAAGTACAGTCATACTTAAAGTGCACTCAAAACACAGAGAAAGTGCAAACAAAGCCATACCGGTATTTAAAGTACACTAAAACACACAGAAAGTACAAAGGAATACTTAAAGTACACTCAAAACACACAGAACGTACAAACAAAGGGATACTTAAAGTGCAATTAAAGCACATAGTGCAAGTGCAACGAAGCCATAAAGTACACTCAAAACAGAGAAAGTACAGTCATACTTAATGTTCACTCAAAACACAGAGAAAGTACAGTCATACTTAAAGTACACTCAAAACACAGAGAAAGTACAAAGTCATACCTAAAGTACACTCAAAACACAGAAAGTGCAACAAAGTTACACTAGAACTGCAGAGCACAAACGCAGCACACTAACTAAAAACACAGATAGGGAAAACCAAAGTACAGCACAATCTACAATCCATAACTTAAGCACCAAAAGTACAAAGTGCAAAGATAGCCAACCGATTCAGTAGCCACTGCGTGCAATCGCGAACAGAATCGAAATCGCTGGTGTCCAGTTTGCACAGGTCAATGCGACACCAAGAAGAATCCGATGTTAAATTTCTACCACTAGAAGCAGAATTAAAAGCAGCCGCAGCCAAACTGCGCAGCGACTCCGCGGCAGCTCGAGCTGCTTGCAAATTTCTGCAGCACAGACACAGAGTCAGCTGTGGCGGCTTCTCCAGGGCTGAGGAGGCAAATTCGCTGGCTGCATCAGCGATCAGCTTGCGGGCAAGACAGAACCCGATGCCCCGGTTGGCACCAGTGATGACAATCACCCGCCCATCTGAGCTGCCCATTGCTTCAAGCAATTCAATCCGATTGCTAAAATCTAATTAGCAAAGGATCTGTAAAAGAGTTGCCAGTTGAAGCAAATAAACCAATTACCTACTGCATCTCTATCTGAGTACGTCTGTTAAGAGTTGGAAATTCTATTATACCCTTTGCTATCTAGTTTGCCTGTAGAAACTAGGGATAGACTAGACAGACATATAAGGAACAAGAATGACCATAGCTGTCACTTTCTGCCACCATATTCGCTTTTATCAATCCAGCTGAGCGTGCAGCATCAACACTGAAGTCAGCAGCAAAATAGCAAGTTCGAGTCATTGCCATGCCATACAATGTGAAGTCATGGGCAAAAACTTGGCTCAAGCAAGAAGAAATGCATTCAGTGGGTGAACTATATTTAAGTGTATATCCAAAGGTATTTAGAGCTAGTAAGCATCTTTTTCTGCATGACAACTAATTGAATTGACATCTCTTTTATTTTAGTGGCTAATATGAATCTGTGTACATGTTTATCCACAAAATAAATTCAAATGAACATTCTAGGCAAACTAGGTCACAATTTTGGCAAAAAAGAATGCTATAGTTCTATTATTGCTACCAAAAAAATCACATGATCTTCCATGTGATATGTTGCCTAGTATATTTATATGAAGGAACAAGCTGTTGAAACCCGCGGATTTTGAACCCGGGGAATTCCAATCCCCGGAACTACTTTTGCATGTATTCTGAAATCTAAGGCCATACACAAACAAAAATTGTTAATAGTTAGTAGGATAGAGGTAGACATAAAATGGAGCACATTCGTGTAAAATTAGGGTTTGAGGCAAACATTGATATTGTTGGCTGGGGTACTCCGAAGAATGTCAGGCAATGTCTGTCTGACTCTAAAACATGTATTGGCAAACTCTGGCCTCTCCCTGACTCTCCCTACGTCCCTTGGATCCTTTAAAATTTATATCGTCTCTTCTGTTTCCTCTCTTCTCTCTCGTCCCTCGTCTCTCCTCTCTCCTCTCTCCCCTCTTATCTCGTATCTTCCCTCATCTCTCTTCTCTTTCCTCTCTCTTTTCTCTCATCTCTTTTCTTGTTTTATCTCTTCTCTCCTCTCTCCTCTCTCCCCTCTTATCTCGTATCTTCCCTCATCTCTCTTCTCTTTCCTCTCTCTTTTCTCTCATCTCTTCTCTCTCCCCTCGTCGCTCGTCTCTTCCCTCACCTCTCTTCTCTCTCGTCTGCGTTTTCATCTCTCCTTTCTCTTCTTTTATCTTTTCTCTCTTATCTCTTCTCGTTTCTCTCTGCTCTGCTCTGCTCTGCTCTGCTCTGCTCTGCTCTGCTCTGCTCTCTCTCTCTCTCTCTCTCTCTCTCTCTCTCTCTCTCTCTCTCTCATCTCTCCTCTCCCATCTCTCCTCTCCTCTCTACTCTCTCCCCTCTTCATTCTCATATTTCCTCTTCTCTCTCCCTGTCTCCCCTCTCTCCTCTAGTCTCTGTTATCTCTTCTCTCTTATCTCTCCTCTGTTCTCTCTACTCTCCCATCTCTCGTCTGTTCACCCTCATCTCTGCTCTCTCATCTGTCATCTTTACTCTCTCATACGTTCTCTCACTTATCTCCTCTGTACTCTTCTCTTTCACCTCTTCTGACTCCTCTCTTTCCTTACTCCTCTCTTCTTTTCTCTTCCCTCTTCTATACTCTCTCTCCTCTATTATCTTCTCTCGTCTCTCTGCACTCTCCTCTCACCTTTTTCATCTCTCATCTTTACTCTCTCATCTCTCCTTTAATCTGTCTCATCTCTACAATCTCATCTCTCCTTTCTCCCCTCTTCTTACACCCCTCTTCTTACACTCCTCTCTTATCTCTATCTCTTCTCTTCTCACTCCTCTCTCCCCCTCTTATCTCCTCTCTTCTCTATCCTTTCTACTCTCTCCTCTCTAATCTCTCCTCTCCTCTTGACCCTCTGTCATCTTCTTTCTGCTCTCTCATCTCTACTCTCCTCTCATCGATCCTCTGTCTCATCTCTCCCCTCTTCTCACCTTTACTCTTTCCTCTCCCTCCTTTCTCCCCTCCTCTCGCTTCTTCCTCCTTTCTTCTCTGCTCTCTCCTCACCACTTGTCTCTCCTCTTATCTTCCATGTTTTCTCTTATCCCCGTCTCGCCTCTCCTCTCTTCTAATAGTCTATTCCTTCCTTTCCACTCTCATCTGGCCCGCACATAAGCTGGATTCTTTATCTGGCTTTTGAAGTAAAAGTCTGCCGATCCCTGCTTCGAAAGCCAGTTTGTGGGACGTACTACTCTCATCGTTATTCTCATGCTTTGATCACGTCATCTTTCTTGCCAATTTGCAGCCCTGAAAGGAATTTGTGTATCTTCAGCTCCACTGCAGTCTGCATCAGTCTAACAACCAAGGAAAAGCGCATTTCTTAGGCCATTTAAATTCCAAAGTACTTTTAAGAGAAACTTAAAATTTCCATGGTGTGCCTAATTTAGTTGGGTTGTATTTCATTGCATCGCATCGCCTTTTCATAAATATTTCGCTTTTACAAACCATGCTGGATTGCCTCGATTTGCCAATTGCCATCCACTGTTAAACTGCTGCAGAGTTTGCCTATACAGAGGGGAGGGCAGTGGTTAGAATTTCTCACTAAACTGTTATGGCTAAACGTAGCCTCTCCACTCTCGGGGTGCGAGAAGGCTATAAAAAAAGTTATTCCAAAACACTGTACATTTGCTATGTACATTCAGTCCTATCGCCTGAACCTTCGTCTGAGCTGGGGGAATGAGTGAGTGAGTGGCACAAACAACAGAAAAAGCAGACAAACTTCACATGCTTACAGTTTCTGTCCTGATTGAGATACAGAGTTGAGACTTTACATGTAGGCAGAGAATGAGTCAATAAAGAATTGTGTCAAATTTTAAGTCAATCGCTTCACGTGGAGCAAAACTATGGCAGCCGAAAGTTAGGCATTTTAAAACCTATTCACACCCTTTGCCCAGATCGGGAAAGAGAGGCAGGCGGGCAGAGGTTGGGGTGGTTGCTACGCTGAAAAACAGCCTAACTTTAAAAGTGCACAGCACCGCTCAGGATTAACTTTGAGACTCGAAATTTTACATGATTGTGCCAAAATAGTTTAAGATTATCTGTGTCAAATTTGAAGAGAATCGGTAGAAGTGGAGCGGCGCTATGGAGGATTAAGTGAAAAAATCGCGCATTTTGAGCAGTTTTTTGTACTTTTAGGTAGGAAGACTCAAATTTAGGAAATTTTAAGGTAGCCTAAGACATTCTCCGTAGTAAGTTTAGGGTGGGTGTAAAGTTTGGTGTAATTTGGTTGAGCGGTTTGGGAGTCCATAGCGAAGTAATTTGTCCACAGACAGACAGACAGAGTTTTGATTTTTATAGGTAGACAAGCTGTTGAAACCCGCGGATTTTGAACCCGGGGAATTCCAATACCCGGAACTACTTTTGCATGTATTCTGAAATCTAAGGCCATACACAAACAAAAACTTGTTAATAGTTAGTAGGATAGAGGTAGACATAAAATGAAGCACATTCGTGTAAAATTAGGGTTTGAGACATTGTTGGCTGGGGTACTGCGCAGAATGTCAGGCAATGTCTGTCTGACTCTAAAACATATATTGCTAAACTCTGGTCTCTCCCTGACTCTCCCTACGTCCCTTGGATCCTTTAAAATTTCTATTGTCTCTTTGTTTCCTCTCATCTCTCTCGTCCCTCGTCTCTCGTCTCTCGTCTCTCCTCTCTCCTCTCTCCCCTCTTCTCTCGTATCTTCCCTCATCTCTCTTCTCTTTCATCTCTCTTATCTCATCTCTTGTCTCTTCTTTTCTCTCTCCTCTCCTCTCTCCTCTCCTCTCTCCTCTCACCCCCTCTTCTCTCTTATCTTCCTTCTCCTTTCTATTCTTTTCTCTCTTCTCTTAACTCTCTCCTCTACTCTCTCATCTCTCCCCTCTTCTCTCGTATCTTCCCTCATCTCTCTTCTCTTTCATCTCTCTTATCTCATCTCTTGTCTCTTCGTTTCTCTCTCCTCTCCTTTCTCCTCTCTACTTTTTCGTTTTCTCTCTCCTCTCCTCTCTCCCCTTCTCCTCTCTCCTCTACTCTCTCATATCTCCCCTCTTCTCTCGTCTCTTCCCTCACCTCTTTTCTCTCTCATCTTTGCTCTCTCATCATTCCTTTCTCTTCTTTTATCTTTTATCTCTTATCTCTTCTCATTTCTCTCTGCTCCTCCCTCTCTCTCTCTCTCTCTCTCTCTCTCTCTCTCTCTCTCTCTCTCTCTCTCTCTCTCTCTCCCTCTCTCCCTCTTCTCTGTCTTTCTCTCTTATCTCACCTTCTCTCTCTACTCTCTCCCCTCTCCATTCTCCTCTTTCCTCTCCTCTCTCCTCACTCACTTCTATACCTTTGTCTCTCCTCTCTCCTCTCGTCTCTGTAACCTCTC
Organism: Macrostomum lignano; assembly: GCA_002269645.1. NCBI lineage: Eukaryota > Metazoa > Platyhelminthes > Macrostomidae > Macrostomum > Macrostomum lignano. The sequence goes on along the minus strand of NIVC01001063.1, from coordinate 175,822 downwards.
CTCTGTTCTCTCTACTCTCCAATCTTTTATCTGTTCACTCTCGTATCTGCTCTCTCATCCCCCTCTTTAATCTGGCATCTCTGTCTTATATGTTTTCTCACCTCTCTCCTCTGTACTCTTTTCTTTCCCCTCTTTTGACTCCTCACTTTCCTTTCTCCTTTCTTCTTTTCTCTTCTCTTCCCTTTTCTATACTCTGTCTTCTCTTCTCTTATACTCTTCTCTCACTCCACTCTCCTCTCTCCGTTATCTCTTATCTCTCCTTCCACCTCTCTCATCTCTAGAACCTTAGAGATGTAGAGATGTATCTTTATCTCTTCTCTCTTTCCTTTACTCTCTCATCTCTCTGCTTTCACCTGTTTCATCTCTGCTCTCCTCTCATCTGCAGCTCTCTGCTCTCTCATCTCTACTCTCTCCTCTCGCTTTTCCTCTCTCCCCTCTTCTCCCCTCTCTCTCATCGTCCTCACCCCCTTATCTCTCCTATTATCTTTTATCTTTTCTTTTATCCCCTCTGTCGCCTCTCCTCTCTTCGAATCGTCTATTCCTTCTTCTTTCCACTTTCATCTGCCCCTCAGCTATGAGCTGGATTCTTTATCTGGCCTTTGAGGAAAAAGTATGCCCATCCCTGCTTGGAAAGCCAGTTTGTGGGACGTACGCTCGTAGTACTCTCATGGTTGTTCTCATGCTTTGATCACGTCATCTTTCTTGCCAATTTGCAGCCCTGAAAGGAATTTGTGTATCTTCAGCTCCACTGCAGTCTGCATCAGTCTAACAACCAAGGAAATACGCATTTCTTAGGAGGCCATTTAATATTTACACAGTACCTTTAAGAGAAAACCTAAATTTCCATGGTGTGCCTAATTTAGTAGGGTTGTATTGCATTGCATCGCATCGCCTTTTCATAAATATTTCGCTTTTACAAACCATGCTGGATTCCCTCGATTTGCCAATTGCCATCCACTGTTAAACTGCTGCAGAGTTTGCCAATACAGAGGGGAGGGCAGTGGTTAGAATTTCTCACTAAACTGCCATGGCTAAACGTAGCCTCTCCACTCTCGGGGTGCAGAGAAGGCTATAAATAAAGTTATTCCAAAAAACTGTACATTTGCTATGTACATTCAGTCCTATCGCCTGACCCTTCGTCTGGCTCTGGGGGAATGAGTGAGTGAGTGGCACAAACAACAGAAAAAGCAGACAAACTTCACATGCTTACAGTTTCTTTTTCGGTTGAGCTACAGAGTTGAAACTTTACATTTAGACAGAGAATGAGTCAATGAAGAATTGTGTCAAGTTTGAAGTCAATCGTTTTACGTGGAGAAAACTTATGGCAGCTGAAAGTTAGTCAATTTTGAAACCCTTTTACACATCTGGGCCCAGATCGGGAAAGAGAGGCAGGCGGGCGGAGGTTGGGGTGGTTGCTACGCTGAAAAAAACAGCCTAACTTTAAAAGTGCACAGCGGCTTTTAGGATTAACTTTGAGATTTGAAATTTTACACGATTGTGTCAAAATAGTTGAAAATTGCCTGTGTCAAATTTGAAGAGAATCGGTAGAAGTGGAGCGGCGCTATGGAGGATTTAGTGAAAAAATCGCGCATTTTGAGCAGTTTTTTGTACTTTTAGGTAGGAAGACTTGAGTCTAGGAAATTAAAAGGTAGCCTAAGACATTCTCCGTAGTAAGTTTAGGGTGGGTGTAAAGTTTGGTGTAATTTGGTTGAGCGGTTTGGGAGTCCATAGCGAAGTAATTTGTCCACAGACAGACAGACAGACAGACAGACAGACAGAGTTTTGATTTTTATAGGTAGAGAAGACAAGCTGTTGAAACCCGCGGATTTTGAACCCGGGGAATTCCAATACCCGGAACTACTTTTGCATGTATTCTGAAATCTAAGGCCATACACAAACAAAAACTTGTTAATAGTTAGTAGGATAGAGGTAGACATAAAATGAAGCACATTCGTGTAAAATTAGGGTTTGAGACATTGTTGGCTGGGGTACTGCGCAGAATGTCAGGCAATGTCTGTCTGACTCTAAAACATATATTGCTAAACTCTGGTCTCTCCCTGACTCTCCCTACGTCCCTTGGATCCTTTAAAATTTCTATTGTCTCTTTGTTTCCTCTCATCTCTCTCGTCCCTCGTCTCTCGTCTCTCGTCTCTCCTCTCTCCTCTCTCCCCTCTTCTCTCGTATCTTCCCTCATCTCTCTTCTCTTTCATCTCTCTTATCTCATCTCTTGTCTCTTCTTTTCTCTCTCCTCTCCTCTCTCCTCTCCTCTCTCCTCTCACCCCCTCTTCTCTCTTATCTTCCTTCTCCTTTCTATTCTTTTCTCTCTTCTCTTAACTCTCTCCTCTACTCTCTCATCTCTCCCCTCTTCTCTCGTATCTTCCCTCATCTCTCTTCTCTTTCATCTCTCTTATCTCATCTCTTGTCTCTTCGTTTCTCTCTCCTCTCCTTTCTCCTCTCTACTTTTTCGTTTTCTCTCTCCTCTCCTCTCTCCTTCTCCTCTCTCTCTACTCTCTCATATCTCCCCTCTTCTCTCGTCTCTTCCCTCACCTCTTTTCTCTCTCATCTTTGCTCTCTCATCATTCCTTTCTCTTCTTTTATCTTTTATCTCTTATCTCTTCTCATTTCTCTCTGCTCCTCCCTCTCTCTCTCTCTCTCTCTCTCTCTCTCTCTCTCTCTCTCTCTCTCTCTCTCTCTCTCTCCCTCTCTCCCTCTTCTCTGTCTTTCTCTCTTATCTCACCTTCTCTCTCTACTCTCTCCCCTCTCCATTCTCCTCTTTCCTCTCCTCTCTCCTCACTCACTTCTATACCTTTGTCTCTCCTCTCTCCTCTCGTCTCTGTAACCTCTCCTCTGTTCTCTCTACTCTCCAATCTTTTATCTGTTCACTCTCGTATCTGCTCTCTCATCCCCCTCTTTAATCTGGCATCTCTGTCTTATATGTTTTCTCACCTCTCTCCTCTGTACTCTTTTCTTTCCCCTCTTTTGACTCCTCACTTTCCTTTCTCCTTTCTTCTTTTCTCTTCTCTTCCCTTTTCTATACTCTGTCTTCTCTTCTCTTATACTCTTCTCTCACTCCACTCTCCTCTCTCCGTTATCTCTTATCTCTCCTTCCACCTCTCTCATCTCTAGAACCTTAGAGATGTAGAGATGTATCTTTATCTCTTCTCTCTTTCCTTTACTCTCTCATCTCTCTGCTTTCACCTGTTTCATCTCTGCTCTCCTCTCATCTGCAGCTCTCTGCTCTCTCATCTCTACTCTCTCCTCTCGCTTTTCCTCTCTCCCCTCTTCTCCCCTCTCTCTCATCGTCCTCACCCCCTTATCTCTCCTATTATCTTTTATCTTTTCTTTTATCCCCTCTGTCGCCTCTCCTCTCTTCGAATCGTCTATTCCTTCTTCTTTCCACTTTCATCTGCCCCTCAGCTATGAGCTGGATTCTTTATCTGGCCTTTGAGGAAAAAGTATGCCCATCCCTGCTTGGAAAGCCAGTTTGTGGGACGTACGCTCGTAGTACTCTCATGGTTGTTCTCATGCTTTGATCACGTCATCTTTCTTGCCAATTTGCAGCCCTGAAAGGAATTTGTGTATCTTCAGCTCCACTGCAGTCTGCATCAGTCTAACAACCAAGGAAATACGCATTTCTTAGGAGGCCATTTAATATTTACACAGTACCTTTAAGAGAAAACCTAAATTTCCATGGTGTGCCTAATTTAGTAGGGTTGTATTGCATTGCATCGCATCGCCTTTTCATAAATATTTCGCTTTTACAAACCATGCTGGATTCCCTCGATTTGCCAATTGCCATCCACTGTTAAACTGCTGCAGAGTTTGCCAATACAGAGGGGAGGGCAGTGGTTAGAATTTCTCACTAAACTGCCATGGCTAAACGTAGCCTCTCCACTCTCGGGGTGCAGAGAAGGCTATAAATAAAGTTATTCCAAAAAACTGTACATTTGCTATGTACATTCAGTCCTATCGCCTGACCCTTCGTCTGGCTCTGGGGGAATGAGTGAGTGAGTGGCACAAACAACAGAAAAAGCAGACAAACTTCACATGCTTACAGTTTCTTTTTCGGTTGAGCTACAGAGTTGAAACTTTACATTTAGACAGAGAATGAGTCAATGAAGAATTGTGTCAAGTTTGAAGTCAATCGTTTTACGTGGAGAAAACTTATGGCAGCTGAAAGTTAGTCAATTTTGAAACCCTTTTACACATCTGGGCCCAGATCGGGAAAGAGAGGCAGGCGGGCGGAGGTTGGGGTGGTTGCTACGCTGAAAAAAACAGCCTAACTTTAAAAGTGCACAGCGGCTTTTAGGATTAACTTTGAGATTTGAAATTTTACACGATTGTGTCAAAATAGTTGAAAATTGCCTGTGTCAAATTTGAAGAGAATCGGTAGAAGTGGAGCGGCGCTATGGAGGATTTAGTGAAAAAATCGCGCATTTTGAGCAGTTTTTTGTACTTTTAGGTAGGAAGACTTGAGTCTAGGAAATTAAAAGGTAGCCTAAGACATTCTCCGTAGTAAGTTTAGGGTGGGTGTAAAGTTTGGTGTAATTTGGTTGAGCGGTTTGGGAGTCCATAGCGAAGTAATTTGTCCACAGACAGACAGACAGACAGACAGACAGACAGAGTTTTGATTTTTATAGGTAGAGACAAGCTGTTGAAACCCGCGGATTTTGAACCCGGGGAATTCCAATACCCGGAACTACTTTTGCATGTATTCTGAAATCTAAGGCCATACACAAACAAATTAATGTTAGTAGGATAGAGGTAGACATAAAATGGAGCACATTCGTGTTAAATTAGGGTTCGAGGCAAACGTTGATATTGTTTGCTGGGGTACTCCACAGAATGCCAGGCAATGTCTGTCTGACTCTAAAACATGTATTGGCAAACTCTGGCCTCTCCCTGACTCTCCCTACGTCCCTTAGATCCTTTAAAATTTCTATCGTCTCTTCTGTTTCCTCTCTTCTCTCTCGTCCCTCGTCTCTCCTCTCTCCTCTCTCCTCTCTTCTCTCGTATCTTCCCTCATCTCTCTTCTCTTTCATCTCTCTTATCTCATCTCTTCTCTCTTCTCTCTACTCTTTCCTCTCTCTCTCTCTCCTCTCTACTTTTCGTCTTCTCTCTCCTCTCCTCTCTCCTCTCTACTCTTTCGTTTTCTCTCTCCTCTCTTCTCTCCTATCTTCTTTCGTATCTTCCCTCATCTCTCTTCTCTTTCATATCTGTTATCTCATCTCTCCCCTCTTCTCTCGTATCTTCCCTCATCTCTCTTCTCTTTTATCTCTCTTATCTCATCTCTTGTCTCTTCGTTTCTCTCTCCTCTCCTTTCTCCTCTCTACTTTTTCATTTTCTCTCTTCTCTCCTCTCTCCCCCTCTCCTCTCTCCTCTACTCTCTCATCTCTCCCCTCTTCTCTCGTCTCTTCCCTCACCTCTTTTCTCTCTCGTCTTTGCTCTCTCATCATTCCTTTCACTTCTTTTATCTTTTATCTCTTATCTCTTCTCATTTCTCTCTGCTCCCCCCCCCTCTGTCTCTCTCCCTCTCTCTCTCTCTCTCTCTCTCTCTCTCTCTCTGCTCTTTCCTGTCCTGTCCCATCTCTCTTCTTTCTAATCTCTCCCCTCTTTCCTCTCCTCTCTCGTCCTTTCCGCCAATTTCCCCTGTCCTCTCGATTCTCTCCCTCCCCTCCTCTCTCCTCACTCACTTCTCATCTCTCCCTTGTCTCCACATCTCACCTCATTTCTTATCTATCTCTCCACTTTTCTCTCTACTCTCCCATCTCTCGTCTGTTCACTCTCGTTTCTGCTCTCTCTCCTTTCTCTTATCTGTCATCTTTACTCTTATATGTTCTCTCCGGTGTAGTCTTCTCTTTCCCCTCTTCTGACTCCTCTCTTTCCTTACTTCTCTTCCCTCTCCTCTACTCCCTCCCTCTATTCTCTTCTCTCGTCTTTGCACTCTGCTCTCTCTTCCTTCATCTTTCATCTCTACTTTTTCAGCTTTCCTTTCATCTCTCTCATCTCTACAATCTCATCTCTTTCCTCTATCCTCCTCTTCCCTTTACTCTATCATCTCCCCTTTCTCCTCTCTTCTTTCGCAACTCGATCTCATCTCTCTCCTCACTTCTCACTCCTCTCTCCCTTTCTTATCTCCTCTCTTCTCTATCCTTTCTAATCGCTCCTCTCAATCCTCTCTCATCTCCTCTCTGTTCTCTCTTGTCTACTCATCTCTACTCTCTTTTCACTCTTCTCTACCCTCCTCTCTCATCTCCTATCTGTTCTCTCATGTCTACTCATCTCTACTCTCTTCTCACTCTTTTCTACCCTCCTCTCTCATCGATTCTGTCTCATCTCTTAACTCTTCTTTTTCCCTCTTCTCACCTCTTACTCTTTCCTCTCCCTCCTCTATCCCTCCTTTCGCTTCTTCCTCCCATATTCTCTGCTTTCTCCTAACCCCCTCGTCTCTCTTATTATTTTCTATATTTTCTCTGATCCTCCTCTTGCCCCTCCGCTCTTTCTAATAGTCTATTCCTTCTCCTTTTCATTCTCATATGGCCCGCAGCCATGAGCTGGATTCTTTATCTGGCCTTTGAGATAAAAATCTGCCGATCCCTGCTTCGAAAGCCAGTTTGTGGGACATAGTACTATCATGGTTGTTATCATTTCTCATGCTTTAATCACGTCATCTTTCTGGTCAATTAGCAGCCCTGAGAGGAATTTGTATATTTTCAGCTCCACCACCACAGTCTGCAGTAGGGATTCCAAAATCCCGACATTTTACAATCCCGGGATTGAATAGTCCCGAAATCCCGATGCTGTTGAAATCCCGGGACTCAAAATCCCGGAATCCCGGTGCTTTTGCAATCCCGGGATTAAAAATCCCGGGATTCGATTCCCAAAAAAATCCCGGGATTCAAATCCCGGATTTTTGGCCCCAATCCCGGAATCCCGGGATCCCGGGATTGGAATCCCTAAATTGCTAGACGGACTGTGCGGCGTGCCGCGTGCAGTAGTCATGGTCTCGCGACTCTCAGAGTCTCAGGGCCTTTTCATATTACCAATTCCAGAACCAGAATCGGTTCGGAATTCGAAGAAAAACAGCAGTATAACTATTAAACTCTGTTAATATTTGACTGCCTTAACAGCCTCACTTAGCACAATTTTTCACTTTCTTCTTGGCGACTGTCATTCAATAATAAAAACTTTATAGCACGTATCTCCCTCTAGTTATGGAGACAAAAAGTTTATACTTCACAAATTGGTTCTTGTTCTGGAACCAGAGCAAGCAATATGAAAAGGCCCTCAGTCTCGTATCGTGGTAGAAAACGAAAAAAAAGTTAAAATTATCTATAATTTACAGTTCACATTAACAATTTTTAGCTCAATTAGGACAGGAGCTTTGCAAATGTTTAACGTTTCATTGAGAAACAGCAAAAACAAATAAATGTTTTATTATTCAAATAAACGTTTAGACTTTAAATTATCTAATTTAGGCATTGAAAGGTCGTTCTAATCCCGGACCAATCCCGGGATTAAGGCCTTGAAATCCCGGGATCCCGATCCCGGTCTTTTGCAATCCCGGGATTAAAAATCCCGGGATTCGATTCCCAAAAAAATCCCGGGATTCAAATCCCGGATTTTTGGCCCCAATCCCGGGATCCCGGGATCCCGGGATCCCGGGATTGGAATCCCTAGTCTGCAGCAGTCTAACAACCATGGAAATACGCATTTCTTAGGAGGCCATTTAAATTTTAAAGTACCTTATGCGAATCTTAATGTTAAAATTTTCATGGTGTAACTAATTTAGTAGGATTGCATTGTAATCAGTTATTCATTAATTTTTCGATATTTTTACAAACCATCCCACATTGCCTTGATTTGCCATCCTTGTTTAACGGCTGCGACTTGTCTATACAGAGGACAGTAGTTTGAAATTGAATCTCTCGCTAAACTCTCTCCTCTCCACGCCTCTCCACTCGCGGGGGTACAGAGAAGGCTATTATTAAAAAGTTATTCCAAAACACTGTACATTCGCTATGTACATTGAGCCCTATCGCCTGACCCTTCGTCTGGCTCTGGGGCAATGAGTGAGTGAGTGGCACAAACAACAGAAAAAGCAGACAAACTTCACATGCCTACAGTTTCTTTTTCTGTTGAGTTACAGAGTTGAAACTTTACATTTAGATAGAGAATGAGTCAATGAATAATTGTGTCAAGTTTGAAGTCAATCAATTTACGTGGAGCAAACTTATGGCAGCTGAAAGTTAGTCAATTTTGAAACCCTTTTACACATCTGGGCCCAGATCGGGAAAGAGAGGCAGGCGGGCAGAGGTTGGGGTGGTTGCTACGCTGAAAAAAACAGCCTAACTTTAAAAGTGCACAGCACCGCTCAGGATTAACTTTGAGACTCGAAATTTTACATGATTGTGCCAAAATAGTTGAAGATTATCTGTGTCAAATTTGAAGAGAATCGGTAGAAGTGGAGCGGCGCTATGGAGGATTAAGTGAAAAAATCGCGCATTTTGAGCAGTTTTTTTGTACTTTTAGGTAGGAAGACTCAAATTTAGGAAATTTTAAGGTAGCCTAAGACATTCTCCGTAGTAAGTTTAGGGTGGGTGTAAAGTTTGGTGTAATTTGGTTGAGCGGTTTGGGAGTCCATAGCGATCAAAATTGTCCACACACAGACAGAGTTTTGACTTTTATAGGTAGAGACAAGCTGTTGAAACCCGCGGATTTTGAGCCCGGGGAACTCCATTCCCCAGAATTATTTTTGCATGTAATCTAAAATCTGAGGTCAAACTCAAACAAAAACTTGTTAATAGTTAGGATGGAGTTAAACATAAAATAGAGTATAGATTCGTGTAAAATTAGGATTTGAAGCAAACATTGATATTGTTGGCTGGGGTGCTGCGCAGAATGTCAGGCAAACTCTGGCCTCTGCCTCTGCCTCTCCCTATGTACTTTGCATCCTTTAAAACTTCCATCTTCTTTTCTGTTTCCTATCTTCTCTCACGTCTCTCGTCTCCTCTTTTTCTCCTCTTATCTCTTCTTTCTTCTCTTCTCTGTCCTCTCTCCTCTCTCCCCTCTTCTCTCGTCTCTTCCCTCTCCCCTCTATTCTTTTCTCTCACCTCCCTTCTCTCTCGTCTTCGCTCTCTTATATCTCATTTCTCTTCTTTTATCTTCTCTCTCTCTCTTATCTTTTCTCATTTCTCTCTTCTCTCTCTCCTCTCTTCTCTCTGCTCTCTCCTGTCCTATCTCTCTTCTCTCTAATCTCTCCTCTCTTTCCTCTTCTCTCTCGTCCTTTTCACCAATTTCCCCTGTCCTCTCAATTCTCTCCCTTCCCCTCCTCTCTCCTCACTCACTTCTCATCTCTCCCTTGTCCCCACATCTCATCTCTTATTTCTTATCTCTCCTCTCTTCTCTCTACTCTCCCATCTCTCGTCTATTCACTCTGGTTTCTGCTCTCTCATCTCCCCTCTCTCATCTGTCATCTTTACTCTCATATGTTCTCTCACCTCTCTCTTCTTGTACTCCTCTCTTTCCCCTTTTTTGACTCAGGACTCTCTTTCCTTTCTTCTTTCTTCTCGTCTCTTCTCTTCTCTCTTCTATACTCTCTCCCTCTCTTGTCTTCTCTCTTCTCTCTCCACTCTCCTCTCTCCTCTCTTATATCGTCTGTTCACTCTCATCTTTGCTCTCTCATATCCCTCTCTCTTCTGTCATCTCTACTCTCCTCTCTACTGTGTACTCTTCTCTTTCTCCTCTTCTGACTCCTCTCTTTCCTTACTCCTCTCTTCTCTTCCCTCTTCTATACTCTCACCCCTCTATTCTCTTCTCTCGTCTCTCTGCACTCTGCTCTCTCTTCCTTCATCTCTCATCTCTACTCTCTCATCTTTCCTTTCATCTCCCTCATCTCTACAATCTCATCTCTTTTTTCTCTCCTCCTCTTCCCTTTACTCTATCATCTCTCCTTTGTCCTCTCTTCTTTCTCAACTCTCTCTCTCTCTCTCTCTCTCTCTCTCTCTCTCTCTCTCTCTCTCTCTCTCTCTATCTCTCTCTCTCATCTCTTATCTCCTCTCTTCTCACTCCTCTCTCTCCCCCTCTTATCTCCTCTCTTCTCTATCCTTTCTAATCTCTTCTCTCGATGCTCTCTCATTTGCCTCTCTGTTCTCTCATCTCTCATCTCTTCTCACTCTTCTCCACTCTCCTCTCTCATCGATCCTCTGTCTCATCTCTCCCCTCTTCTCTCTCCATCTTCTCACCTCTACTATTTCGTCTCCCTTCTCTCTCCCCCCTCTCGCTTCTTCGTCCCATATTCTCTGCTCTCTCCTCAACCCCCTCGTCTCTCCTGTTATCTTCTATCTGCTCTCTTATCCCCTCTCGCCCCTCCTCCCTTTCTAATAGTCTATTCCTTTTCCTTTTCACTCTCATCTGGCCCGCAGCCATGAGCTGGATTCTTTATCTGGCCTTTGAGATAAAAATCTGCCGATCCCTGCTTCGAAAGCCAGTTTGTGCATGGGATGGGAAGTAATACTATCATGGTTGTTATTTGTTATCATTTCTCATGCTTTAATCGCGTCATCTTTCTGGCCAATTAGCAGCCCTGAGAGGAATTTGTGTATCTCCATTCCCAGCTCCACCACCAGTCTGCAGCAGTCTAACAACCAAGGAAATACGCATTTCTTCGTAGCCATTTAAATTTTAAAGTTACCTTATGCGAATCTTAATGTTAAAAGCTTCATGCTTTAACTAACTAATTTAGTAGGATTGCATTGTAATCAGTTATTCATTAATTTTTCGATATTTTTACAAACCATCCCACATCGCCTTGATTTACCATCCTTGTTTAACTGCTGCAGACTTGTCTATTCAGAGGACAGTGGTTTGAAATTGAATCTCTCGCTAAACTCTCTCCTCTCCACGCCTCTCCACTCGCGGGGGTACAGAGAAGGCTATTAAAAAGTTATTCCAAAACACTGTACATTCGCTATGTACATTGAGCCCTATCGCCTGACCCTTCGTCTGGCTCTGGGGGAATGAGTGAGTGAGTGGCACAAACAACAGAAAAAGCAGACAAACTTTACATGTTTACAGTTTCTGTTCTGATTGAGTTAGAGAGTTGAAACTTTACATTTAGACAGAGAATAAGTCAACGAAGAATTGTGTCAAGTTTGAAGTCAATCGCTTTACGTAGAGCAAACTTATGGCAGCTGAAAGTTAGTCAATTTTGAAACCCTTTTACACATCTGGGCCCAGATCGGGAAAGAGAGGCAGGCGGGCGGAGGTTGGGGTGGCTGCCTCGCTGAAAAAAACAGCCTAACTTTAAAAGTGCACAGCGGCTTTCAGGATTAACTTTGAGATTTGAAATTTTACACGATTGTGTCAAAATAGTTGAAAATTGCCTGTGTCAAATTTGAAGAGAATCGGTAGAAGTGGAGCGGCGCTATGGAGGATTTAGTGAAAAAATCGCGCATTTTGAGCAGTTTTTTGTACTTTTAGGTAGGAAGACTTGAGTCTAGGAAATTAAAAGGTAGCCTAAGACATTCTCCGTAGTAAGTTTAGGGTGGGTGTAAAGTTTGGTGTAATTTGGTTGAGCGGTTTGGGAGTCCATAGCGATCAAAATTGTCCACAGACACACAGACAGACAGACAGACAGACACACAGACAGAGTTTTGATTTTTATAGTTAGAGACAAGCTGTTGAAACCCGCGGATTTTGAACCCGGGGAATTCCAATACCCGGAACTACTTTTGCATGTATTCTGAAATCTAAGGCCATCTCTCTCGTCCCTCGTCTCTCCTCTCTCCTCTCTCCCCTCTTCTCTCGTATCTTCCCTCATCTCTCTTCTCTTCATTCTCTCTTATCTCATCTCTTGTCTCTTCTTTTCTCTCTCCTCTCCTCTCTCCTCTTCTCTCTCCTCTCACCCCGTCTTCTCTCTGATCTTCATTCTCCTTTCTATTCTTTTCTCTCTTCTCTTAACTCTCTCCTCTACTCTCTCGTCTCTTCCCTCACCTCTTTTCTCTCTCGTTTTTGCTCTCTCATCTTTCCTTTCTCTTCTTTTATCTTTTCTCTCTTATCTCTTCTCATTTCTCTCTGCTCCCCCTCCCCTCTCTCTCTCTCTCTCTCTCTCTCTCTCTCTCTCTCTCTCTCTCTCTCTCTCTCTCTCTCTCTCTCTCTCTCTCTTTCTCTCTCTCTTATCTCTTCTCATTTCTCTCTGCTCCCCCTCCCCTCTCTCTCTCTCTCTCTCTCTCTCTCTCTCTCTCTCTCTCTCTCTCTCTCTCTCTCTCTCTCTCTCTCTCTCTCTCTCTCTCTCTCTCTCTCTCTGTCTTTCTCTCTTATCTCCCCTCCTCTCTCTACTCTCTCCCCTCTCCATTCTCCTCTTTCCTCTCCTCTCTCCTCACTCACTTCTCTACCTTTGTCTCTCCTCTCGTCTCTGTAACCTCTCCTCTGTTCTCTCTACTCTCCCATCTTTTATCTGTTCACTCTCGTCTCTGCTCTCTCATCCCCCTCTTTAATCTGGCATCTCTGTCTTATATATTCTCTCACCTCTCTCCTCTGTACTCTTTTCTTTCCCCTCTTTTGACTCCTCACTTTCCTTTCTCCTTTCTTCTTTTTTCTTCTCTTCCCTTTTCTATACTCTGTCTCCCTCTCTTCTCTCACTCCACTCTCCTCTCTCCGTTATCTCTCATCTCTCATTTCTCATCTCTCCTTCCACTTCTCTCATCTCTAAAACCTTAGAGATGTAGAGATGTATCTTTATCTCTTCTCTCTTCCCTTTACTCTCTCATCTCTTCTTTCACCTGTTTCCTCTCTGCTGTCTCCTCTCTCCTCTCATCTGCAGCTCTCTGCTCTCTCATCTCTCATCTCTCCTCTCGCTTTTCCTCTCTCCCTCTTCTCCCCTCTCTCTCATCGTCCTCACCCCCTTATCTCTCCTATTATCTTTTATCTTTTCTTTTATCCGCTCTGTCGCCTCTCCTCTCTTCGAATCGTCTATTCGTTCTTCTTTCCACTTTCATCTGCCCCTCAGCTATGAGCTGGATTCTTTATCTGGCCTTTGAGGTAAAAGTATGCCCATCCCTGCTTGGAAAGCCAGTTTGTGGGATGTAGTACTCTCATGGTTGTTCTCATGCTTTGATCACGTCATCTTTCTTGCCAATTTGCAGCCCTGAAAGGAATTTGTGTATCTTCAGCTCCACTGCAGTCTTCATCGGTCTAACAACCAAGGAAATACGCATTTCTTAGGAGGCCATTTAAATTTTAAAGTACCTTTAAGAGAAAACCTAAATTTCCATGGTGTGTCTAATTTAGTAGGGTTGTATTGCATTGCATCGCTTTTTCATAAATCTTTCGCTTTTACAAACCATGCTGAATTACCTTGATTTGCCATTGCCATCCACTGTTAAACTGCTGCAGAGTTTGCCTATACAGAGGGCAGTGGTTAGAATTTCTCACTAAACTGTTATGGCTAAACGTAGCCTCTCCACTCTCGGGGTGCAGAGAAGGCTATAAATAAAGTTATTCTAAAACACTGTACATTTGCTATGTACATTCAGTCCTATCGCCGGACTAGGGATTCCAATCCCGGGATCCCGGGATCCCGGGATCCCGGGATTGGGGCCAAAAATCCGGGATTTGAATCCCGGGATTTTTTTGGGAATCGAATCCCGGGATTTTTAATCCCGGGATTGCAAAAGACCGGGATCGGGATCCCGGGATTTCAAGGCCTTAATCCCGGGATTGGTCCGGGATTAGAACGACCTTTCAATGCCTAAATTAGATAATTTAAAGTCTAAACGTTTATTTGAATAATAAAACATTTATTTGTTTTTGCTGTTTCTCAATGAAACGTTAAACATTTGCAAAGCTCCTGTCCTAATTGAGCTAAAAATTGTTAATGTGAACTGTAAATTATAGATAATTTTAACTTTTTTTTCGTTTTCTACCACGAGACGAGACTGAGGGCCTTTTCATATTGCTTGCTCTGGTTCCAGAACAAGAACCAATTTGTGAAGTATAAACTTTTTGTCTCCATAACTAGAGGGAGATACGTGCTATAAAGTTTTTATTATTGAATGACAGTCGCCAAGAAGAAAGTGAAAAATTGTGCTAAGTGAGGCTGTTAAGGCAGTCAAATATTAACAGAGTTTAATAGTTATACTGCTGTTTTTCTTCGAATTCCGAACCGATTCTGGTTCTGGAATTGGTAATATGAAAAGGCCCTGAGACTCTGAGAGTCGCGAGACCATGACTACTGCACGCGGCACGCCGCACAGTCCGTCTAGCAATTTAGGGATTCCAATCCCGGGATCCCGGGATTCCGGGATTGGGGCCAAAAATCCGGGATTTGAATCCCGGGATTTTTTTGGGAATCGAATCCCGGGATTTTTAATCCCGGGATTGCAAAAGCACCGGGATTCCGGGATTTTGAATCCCGGGATTTCAACAGCATCGGGATTTCGGGACTATTCAATCCCGGGATTGTAAAATGTCGGGATTTTGGAATCCCTACGCCGGACCCTTCGTCTTCATGGGGAATGAGTGAGTGAGTGGCACAAACAACAGAAAAAGCAGACAAACTTTACATGCTTACAGTTTCTGTTCTGATTGAGTAAGAGAGTTGAAACTTTACATTTAGACAGAGAATGAATCAAAGAAGAATTGTGTTAAGTTAGAAGTCAATCGCTTCACGTGGAGCAAACTTATGGCAGCCGAAAGTTAGTCATTTTAAAACCCATTTACACCCTTTGCCCAGATCGGGAAAGACGCAGGCGGGCGGAGGTTGGGGTGGCTGTCTCGCTGAAAAAAACAGCCAAAATTTAAAAGTGCACAGCGCCGTTCAGGATTAACTTTGAGACTCGAAATTTTACACGATTGTGTCAAAATAGTTGAAAATTGATTGTGTCAAATTTGAAGAGGATCGGTAGAAGTGGAGCGGCGCTAAGGAGGCTTTAGTAAAAAAATCGCGCATTTTGAGCAGTTTTTTGCACTTTTAGGTAGGAAGACTCAAATTTAGGAAATTTAAAGGTAGCCTAAGACATTCTCCGTAGTGAGTTTAGGGTGGGTGTAAAATTTGGTGTCATTTGGTTGAGCGGTTTGGGAGTCCATAGCGATCAAAATTGTCCACACACAGACAGACAGACAGACAGACAGACAGAGTTTTGATTTTTATAGTTAGAGATAAAGCAATGAATGAAAAAAATAGAAAATGAGAAACAATAAAAATATGGAGTTAAAAAGGTCCATGGGACTCTGGGAGCAATGTCTATTCTATATTTAAATTGATTTGACTAGCAAAGTAGTAATGCCTATATAGTGGCTGTTTTTTTATTAGAGGCAGGGGGTTGTGTGCACCCCGGCACACTTTAAGCGACATTGTCACACAACTGGCGAGAGGCATTACTGCCCATTCTGCCAACTCCCCTGTGCAAGCATACAAGCGCGCGGATATGTACGCAGGCACACACTCACACAGGAGTGTACAGCGGCCCTAACTTTATTTTATTGTTAGACATGTACACTTCACTGCACCTTGGGGGGTTGGCTCTCAAGGCCATTAATTGCACCAGCAGAGCCAAGCCAAGATTCCAATTCAGCCCCAAATTAATGTGACTGCACTTGGAATCGAGCCTGGGTCGCTGGCACACCAGAGCCTGCGCTAGACCGCTGGGCTACGGCCCCCATATAGTAGCTATAATCTTATATTTATATTAGGATAGTTTATGACTAGAGCATTTATTAAATCATAGGGCCTATACAAAACTAACTAGCCTATTGGCTACCTTTTCTATGAGTAGCTATGACCTAATTATGACATTATAAAAACTAACAATAAACAGTAAGAGATTTAACTTAAACCATAGCAAGATGAAATACAAACTAGAGAAGAATGGCTCAGGGCCCAAACATATATATTCAAGTTAATAAACCAAAGATAAGATAGGGGGTGGGATAGAATGTGGGACTGAAGAAAGAGGCAAGAATGGAGAGCCAATTAGAAGGTGGCAAGGGAGAGAGAGATAAGAAATAACAAAATTGAACTAGACAATGAGAGAAAACAAACTAATAGAGACAAGTAAAAGTGAAATAAGAAAAAGAAAGTCACAACACTTCCCCAAAGGCAAAAATGACAAAACTGAATGATGAGAGATGCTACATGGCATTTTAGGCCTTGAAATAGGTAGGCCCTAGCAGTTGAAACTTGATGATTAGTATTTAATGAATAATGAACTAACATCAATATGAAGACTTTAACTCTTAATAATACTTAGCATGATAATTTAATCTAGCTAAATATAGACATTATAGTTGGCTTATTTTGTGCTAAAATTTAGTGGCAAATAAGATTTATTAATGAAAAAAGGAAACTATAATTAGCAAAATTTCAAACATTTTAAATACAAAAACAAGTATATAAATTTCAAAATCTAACTTGAGTCTCTAATTATGTTCACTAGAGATTATACTTATAGACAATGCTTAAAAAGTTATTTATAGATACAAATTTATTTGATTAAATAAAATTTAATTCTTTGGAATTCTATGAATTCTGTGAATTATGTTAATTATGTTAATGTCTCATGCCTTACAGAAAGTGACAACACTATTATAATTAAAATTATAATGTGTAGTATAGTTATAGTTATACAAATAAAGTTATATTTTTCTTTTTCTTCTATTTGGCAGTTGTTATTGTTACGGTGACTGTATAAATAGCGAGACAGTTATTTTTATGGTTAAAACTTAAAAACAAATATACCATCTAAATGAAGTGACGAACTTGCTATGCAAATACTATGATGATTGAATTTAAAAAATAAAGAAACATTTTATTAATAAATATGATGGTAACTTCTAGTGGTTCTGATCATGTTAGCTTACTTTAGGTAATTGTTAACTATTACCTTGTAATTTAATAGAAATTTCTTCCACATGACCGTAAAAATAGCCATATTGTTTCCTACCAAGGACTTCTAGACTAACAGGATGTAAAACTCAAAGATTGTGCAATTTTTTGGAGGCCACAATTTCCTGAAAAAATACACTGCAAAGATAAGAAAAAATCAGTTTTTTGTCACAAAATCAGTGATTGTATTTGATCTGGGGCAGTGAAGACTACCATTCTTTTAATTTAACATGCACAACATGTTATTCTATTATATTTTCATATAGCTGTATAGTGAAGTTTTCGTTTTCATATTGTTTTCACATTATTTTATAAGTTCAAAGTTGCAAATACTCACAAGTGGCATTAGCCAAACTTTTTGTGTTGTTATTTTTTAAATTAAGTATATTTGTAATAAAAACATTGCATGTAGGTACTCTTAGTCTTAAGCTATTATTGTAGGTTTAGTAACTATACTAATTCCTAGGCCTATTAGAACTAGACCTAGCACCTATCTAGCTAGCCTAATAAGTAATTAAATTTAGACAAAGATTTTTTAGTTTTATTATATATTATAGATTACCAATACATAGTTTCATATTGTTGTTTATCTAGGCTTGAGAAAGCTATATTATTAGTTTTTAAGCCAGGCCTATACTATGTTTAATAGGTTAATTTATAAAGTCAATAAAAGTCCTTAATTTATAAAAATCATAATTGCATATCATATGGAAATGATTTAGATAGATAGATATTACCATTTTTATTTCTCTCTCTTCTCTTCTCTTTAACAAATGTTTAAAAAATAAAACTAAAAAAACTGAAATAAATTGTAGGCCTACCTTGTAAATATAAGTATGGGTAGGCCCTATGCCACTTTTTAACAAGATTTGGGCCATTCCATATAATTATGGTCGTAACATGACAGACTATTTTTACTTAAAAAATGAAATCTAATAATAGAATATACTAAACCAATATTTTGAATAAAAGATTATTTTGTCAAGAATATGTTTATAAAGTTTTATATAGATATCATCATTAGTATAGATGCTATTAAACCTTGAATGGCACTTATGGATATGGTCGTAACAACAGGATTTTTGACATATAGAAACTAAAAGGTAAAAGTTTTATAACATTTTTCATTTTTGATTTTTTGCAATAATTTTTTCTAAATTTGACTAAGAACATCTTTAGAAGTCATACTCTTTTATTAGAATATATAAACTCAAAAAGGCAACAAAGATACAAAAGAAAAGGCAGCCTTATAGTTGTAACATTATGGTTGTAACATATTTTTTCTGTCAATTCAGTAACTTTGAGGTACTAATATATTAAATATATAATAGATTATATGATTGCTAATGTTTTTATCTGATGATGCAAGTACTATAATTTTATATATAGTTTGTTTTAACCTTCTAAAGCTTTCTATTTGTTCTTAAAAGGTACATAAACTTAATGATGTATTTTGCTTAGAAAATGTCCATTTTTTTTATAAAAATAACTTTTTGCCAATTGATAACATACTAATCTAACATTTTATCATTTATTTATTCTTAGATTGTACTAGCAATCTTCGCCCCCGTTGGGGGACATCTGTATAGAATCTCTGTTCTCTACAAGTAACAAAAAGATAGCCAAATAAAGTCTTCACAAAGAAAACACAAAATACTCAAATGAAGTGCAATGCAAAAAGAAATCATCCCAAGACAGCAAGCATCCCCCAGATAGCAAGCATTCCCCAGATTGCAAGCATCCCTAGATAGCAAGCATCCCCCAAATAGTAAGCATCCCCCAGATAGCAAGCATCCACCGGACAATAAGTAGCTAGTGCGACAATTTCCTTAGCATTATAGTGGCTCCTTTAAAATTCACTTACTTTTACGTTTGAAATTGTGTATCTTTTATGTTTGACATAGTGGCTCTTTAATGTTTGACATGGTGGCTCTTTTATGTTGACATGGTGGCTCTTTAATGTTTGACATGGTGGCTCTTTTATGTTGACATGGTGGCTCTTTAATGTTTGACATGGTGGCTCTTTTATGTTGACATGGTGGCTCTTTTATGTTGATATGGTGGCTCTTTTCTGTTTGATACGGTGGCTTTTCAATGTCTGACATGGTGGCTGTTCTATGTTTGACGTTGTGGCTCTTCTATGTTTGACATTGTGGCTCTTCTATGTTTGACAAAGTGGCTTTTTAATGTTTGACATGGTGGCTCTTAAATATTAGACATGGTGGCTCTTACATGTTTGACATGGTGGCTCTTTTATGTTCGACATGGTGGCTCTTTTTTGTTTAACATGGTGGCTCTTTAATATTCTACATGGTGGCTCCTTAATAGTCTACATGGTGGCTCTTTAATGTTTGACATGGTGGCTCTTTAATGTTCGAAATGGTGGCTCTTTTATGTTCGAAATGGTGGCTCTTTTATGTTTGACAAAAAGTCACATATATGTTTGACCTGGTGGCTCCTAAATGTTTGACATGGTGGCTCTTAAATGTTTACCATGGTGGCTCTTTAATGTTTGACATGGTGGCTCTTTTATGTTCGACATGGTAGCTCTTTTTTGTTCTACATGGTAACTCTTTTATGTTTAATACGGTGGCTTTTTAATATCTGACATGGTGGCTCTTTTATGTTTGACATGGTGGCTCTTCTATGTTTGACATGGTGGCTCTTTATTTTTTGACATGGTGGCTCTTAAATGTTTACCATGGTGGCTCTTTAATGTTCGACATGGTGGCTCTTTTATGTTCGACATGGTAGCTCTTTTTTGTTCTACATGGTAACTCTTTTATGTTTAATACGGTGGCTTTTTAATATCTGACATGGTGCTCTTTTATGTTTGCATGGTGGCTCTTTAATGTTTGACATGGTATAGCTCTTTTATGTTAGACATGGTGGTTCTTTATGTGTGACATGGTGGCTCTTTAATGTACGACATAATGGCTCTTTAATGTTTGACAATGTGGCTCTTTAATGTTTTACATGGTCGCTCTTTTATGTTCGACATAATGGCTCTTTTTTGTTTAACATAGTGGCTCTTTAAAATTCTACATGGTGGCTCTTTAATGTTCTTTATAGTGGCTCTTTAATATTCTACATGGTGGCTCTTTATTTTTTGACATGGTGGCTCTTTATTGTTTGACATAGTGGCTTTTTAATGTTCTACATGATGGCTCTTTAATGTTTGACATGGTGGCTCTTTAATGTTTGACATGGTGGCTCCTTAAAGTTAGACATGGTGGCTCTTTAATGTTCGAAATGGTGGCTCTGTAATGTTAGACATGGTGGCTCTTTAATTTTTGACATGGTGGCTCTTTAATGTTGACCTGGTGGCACTTTACTGTCTGCAATGATGGCTCTTTAATGTTTGACTTGATGGCTCTTTAATGTCTGACATGGAGTCACGTATATGTTGGACATTGTGGCTCTTTAATGTTTGACATGGTGGTTCTTTAATGTTTGACATGGTGGCTCTTTAATGTTTGACATGGTGGCTCTTTAATGTTTGACATGGTGGCTCTTTAATGTTCGACATGGTGGCTCTTTAATGTTCGACATGGTGGCTCTTTAATGTTAGACATGGTGGCTCTTTAATGTTCGACATGGTGGCTCTTTAATGTTTAACATGGTGGTCCTTTTATGTTTGACATGGCGGCTCTTTTATGTTTGACATGATGGCTCCCTAATTTTTGACATGGAGTCACATATATGTTGGACATGGTGGCTCTTTAATGTTCGACATGGTGGCTCTTTAATGTTTGACATGGTGGCTCTTTAATGTTCAACATGGTGGCTCTTTAATGTTTGACATAAAGTCACATATATGTTTGACATGGTGGCTCTTAAATGTTTGACATGGTGGCTCTTTAATATTTTACATGGTGGCTCTTAAATTTTTGACATGGTGGCTCCTAAATTTTTGACATGGTGGCTCGTTATGTTCGACATGGTGGCTCTTTAATATTCTACATGGTGGCTCTTAAATTTTTGACATGGTGGCTCCTAAATTTTTGACATGGTGGCTCGTTATGTTTGACATGATGGCTCTTTATGTTTGACATGGTGGCTCTTTATGTTTGACATGGTGGCTCTTTAATGTTCGACATGGTGGATCTTTTTTGTTCTACATGGTAACTCTTTTATGTTTGATACGGTGGCTTTTTAATGTCTGACATGTTGGCTTTTTATGTTTGACATAGTGGCTCTTTAATGTTCGACAAAGTGGCTCTTAAATGTTTGACATAGTGGCTCTTTAATGTTCGAAATGGTGGCTCTTTTATATACGACATGGTGGCTCTTAAATGTTTGACATGGCGGCTCTTTAATGTTCGAAATGGTGGCTCTTTTATGTTCGACATGGTGGCTCTTAAATGTTTGACATGGCGGCTCTTTAATGTTCGAAATGGTGGCTCTTTTATGTTTGACATGGTGGCTCTTTTATGTTTGACATGGTGGCTCTTTAATGTTCGACATGGTGGCTCTTCTATGTTTGACATGGTACATACATGCGCAACAGTCGGCCGAGTCGGCCGATCCGGCCGACCGATTTGGCGGCCAATCAAGGAAGTCGCAAAAATGCCCACCCAAAAAATAACCTGAAGAGTAGTACTAAGTAGCTGACGAGACATTTTAGCTTAATAAAACAGTCATAGTTACTCCTGCCGTTTACCCAAAGTTGCGTTAATTTTGCTTTCGGATTTTTTTATATGTAAGTCGCATTTTTGGCCAAAAACTACGTCGCATTTTTGTTAAAACTAAGTCGCACGGCTGACCGAATTTTGGAGGTTGCACATGTATGACATGGTAACTCTTATGTTCGATATGTTGGCTCTTCTATGTTTGAAATTGTGCTTCTTTGATGTTTAGCAGTTTTGTTGTGTTTTTAAGGTGTTTTAATAAAAAAATCTCTTTGCACTACTAAGATTCGAACCCAGGTCACTACATTAGCAGTCCAGTCTGTTCGCATCAGGGCTATCTCTTTTCAATTGGAGAACATGAATTGTGGCCCTTATAATTCAATTCTTACAGCAAGTCAATTGGAGTAAAAAGTTATGACATAATCAATTTCTCAGTCAGCCAGTATCAGTCTCAATTCAAGTTAGCAATATGGTTACGCAATTTTAATCAAGTCATGTGTGTATTTTTTCGGCACTGTTTTCAACTTGTTGTGATGCAATCTTTATCACAATCGGAATTGAGCCAGTCAGTTTTTTCTCTAGCATTCTTACAATGCATTTCAAGTCGAAAAGTTTGCTTGACCTTTGCAAAAAAGCATGTTTTTCGAATATTTAATCCCTTTAACATTGAGCAATTTCTTAGCCAAGATGCATGTACCGTCCCAGGAAAATTTCTGATTGAATGGTGCAAGTTTGAAGAAAATCGGTTGAGCCAATTTTTCTGAAATCAATCGCATAGCTACAAACATTTCATTTTTAGTATATGGGAATACATTACATGCAAAAAAGATTTGGTAAAAAATGGCTAATAAGGCAATGACAAGCAAAAATATTGACTTTTTTCTATTTTCCAAATATGTCCATCTTATATAGAATGGGCCATTTTGGAGTCCATAGATCAAAGATAATTAGACAAGACAATAAGACAAACATGCCTTGCATTCAGTCATCTTTGTTATTTTAACAATAACAGTATGTGTGATTCTATATATAAAGTCTAATTTTCAATAATCTTTGATAGGTCTTAGACTTGTTAGGCCTACTCTTAGACATTATACTTAGTAGACAGGTATAGCTAGTTATACTCATAGTAGGCCTAGGAATTAGTATAGTTACTAAACCTACAATAATAGCTTA
The DNA here is from genome assembly GCA_002269645.1 of Macrostomum lignano. NCBI lineage: Eukaryota > Metazoa > Platyhelminthes > Macrostomidae > Macrostomum > Macrostomum lignano. The sequence goes on along the minus strand of NIVC01001063.1, from coordinate 153,130 downwards.
AGACTAAGAGTACCTACATGCAATGTTTTATTACAAATATTACAAATATACAAATATTACAAATAATTTTTCACATGTGGCAGTCAAAGATCTTCTTAAACTATTAAAGCCAAGCTATCCAGAGCTTCCAATTGATCCTCGTACATTTCTTAGGTCTTCGGGGACAATTGAGCTAATTGATGTTCCTCCTGGTAAATACTATCATTTTGGAATTGCTTCTGGCATCAAGTATATATTTGATTCTCTGAATGTAGTGCATCTATTGCCACAATCAGGCAAAATCCATCTTAATGTTTGTATTGATGGGTTGCCCATTTTTAATAGCTCCGTGTCTGGTTTTTGGACCATTGTTGCATCTATCCAAGGCATTAAATCATCAGAATTTCTTGTTGGAATTTATTATGGGCCTTCAAAGCCATCAAGTTCTAACATTTTTTTGGCTCCATTTATAGGTGAAATGCGCATATTACAAGATGGATTTTATGTATATGGAATTGAATATAAGATATATCTAAAGTATGTTATTTGTGACACACCAGCACAGTATTTTATTAAGAATATCAAAAGTTATAATGGATACTATGGATGCGATCGTTGTCATCAGAAAGGAACAACAGACTATGAACAAACTTGCAACAAAGGCAGGACTGTTGTTTTTCTTGATTTGAATGCTGAGCGTCGAACAGACAAATCATTTCGAGACCAGCTCCAACCAGCTCATCATCATGCCCACTCAGCTTTTGAAGATCTTCCTATTGATATGATCTCTGGCTTCCCAGCTGACTCCATGCATTTGCTCTATAAAGGTATTGGGCTCATGGCCTTAAAGATACTCAAAGAAGGTAAACTGCCATTTCGCCTTTCTCAGTTGCTTCAAGGACAAGTTAATGCATACCTTATGCATGCAAGGAAGTATTTACCAACAGATTTTTCTCGTAGGCCAGAACTGTTGCAGCATCTTTCTTTGTGGAAAGCAACAGTAGTACATCTATTTTTCTTGTATTTAGCACCTTTTGTTCTCATTCCGCATGTTGGCAATGATGATTTTCTTAACTGGTTACTTTCATTTCATGTCATCATTAATTTGTTTAACTCTCCAAGTTTGAGCAATGAATATCTAGATTTTTTGCAGCAACTTTGTACTACATTTGTTACACAAACAAGAAATTTACTTGGAAGCCAGTTTGTTGTATACAATGTCCATTCTCTTTTGCACATCTTTGAGGACTTTCTTGCTCATAGAAATATTAATGAAGTGAGTTGCTTTCCATTTGAGAATTTTTTAAGATTTGTAAAGAGGCTTGTTCGTTCACCAACTATGCCTTTACAACAGGCTGTCAAAAGAGTAAAGGAAAACAATCAGTGCCTAGGGCAGTTTAATCCATGTGTTAGAGAGTCAGAAATCAAACTACACAAAGAGCACACAAGTAATATTCTACCACCTGGAGTGATTCCAATGAATGTTACACAGTATAAAGTATTTAAACTGCCATCAACTCAAATTGTTACTAATGAGCGAGATGGATTCATTCTCTCTAACTCTGGAACCATCCTCCAAGTCAGAAACATTGTTCATGACAGCAAGGGTCATATTAGCTTTGTTGGCCAACAATTCATGCGTAAGGAACCCTTTCATAGCAGAATAATTCAATCAGATAAGCTACATTTTTACAAGCTTGAAAGACTGTCCATTCCAGTCTGCTGTGTTGTGCAAGCTTATGGTTATTCCATTGCCAGATTCTCAGGGGCAGTGGTTTGCTTGCCCACTTCACCATACATACAATTGCTTTTGACCCGTCACTCTAAAATAATTTGGTCAACAACAAACAAACAATTAGAAACAACCAAAATTAGAAATAACAACAAACAATTAGAACTAGATTTGTATTCATTTCTCACTATCTACGAGGGGTGTCCCAAAAGTTCCCGGAGTGTCTGACGTGGCTCTTCAACGGAGCCATGATGTTTCACGCCCTTGGTGTCAAATGAAAGGAAGTTTTGTCACGAAGAAAATGAAGTTAAAAGCATGTTGATATCTGTTTTTATTCAGGAGCTGCAGCAAGAAACGTGCGCAGGGGTCAGGGGTGCTGTTACACAACCTCAAAAATCTATGGCAATGATTTTAAACAATAAAACACAGAACATTTCATACCGTTGATGAATCCTTGGGACATGCACCGATTCAAAATTCAAAGCGAATCGTCAAGCTCAGCCTGCGGCTTCTCCACGTAGTCCCCATTCAGCTGAATACACCTCTGCCACTTTGAAAGCATGCCGTCGATGGCCTGGGCAAAAACAGTTCGAAGCATTTCATGATGCAGGATGACGCGACGAGTGAAGCCTTCAAGTTCACTGCGGTTCTGGAACACCGGCTACGAATTTTCTGGACCGTCTCTAAAGCGTTCGATCCATTCGTAAATGGCAGTTTTTTCAGGCTTTTCTTACCATGGATGGAGAATAAGTGGTCAGAAATCTTGGCCCCACTCCATCCTACTGACCAAAGGACAAAAACTTGACTTCGCTGACTTTCGAGGCTCTGAAGAGAACCCAATTTGGCAAAGAGATTTCAAGTTGAAAGCAAGCGCTTGGTAAGAATTATCTGCACTCGCGCAAAAGCTCAGATTAGCTTAATGAGCATTTCTGCTTTTTTTCCATAGACACTACCACGTCTTTCTGAGACGTTAGTAGCACGAATTCAAAATGAAAATATCCAAAAACGAAGATGAAAAATTATTTTCAGTGATCTGTGAGGTTGTGTAACAGTGCCCCTGACCTTTGCGCACGTTTCTTGCTGCAGCTCCTGAATGGAAACAGATATCAACATGCTTTTAACTTCATTTTCTTCGTGACAAAACTTCCTTTCATTTGACACCAAGGGCGTGAAACATCATGGCTCCGTTGGGGAGCTGCGTTGGACGTTCCGGGAACTTTTGGGACACCCCTCGTACATATCTAAATTTTCATATTTCTGATCTGCTGTCCTGATTACTGATGACAAAGAAATATTGCTTTGTGAACTTCGCTGATGGAAACATGATTGTTTCAATGAATTGGTTCACAAGTGATGGTACAGCAGTTAGACTGCCAAATGACTACTCAAGTGCTACTGACCCCAGGCTTGTGAGACGTCTGCGTCAGCAAGAGAACCCAGGAAGCAGCTGGGAAACCCACAGGATTGTCAAGTGTCACATTTGGAATGGTAAGCACTGTGTATCCCATGTACAAATTTTGTGTACATATCCGCACTATGTAGTTAATCTTTTTTTCAGACGATCTGGACTACTTGCTCTATCGTCTGACACGCTTTGATAAGACGGGCACTCTTTCGGACACCGATGTTGATGGGAAGCGGAAGCGTAAGCAAGTCGAGCACTTCAAAGACTGGCAGGATGAATCTGTAACCCCACGGCGTCGTCGTCCTCGACATACAAAATCTCCACTGGCCGCAGTTGAGAATATTAGCCCATCAGTGTCTTTTCCAGTTGCGCCAAGTATGCCAGTTTTTCAGTCCACAATTGAGACTCAACCAGCGAAACCAATTTCTAGCCCATCAACAGTAGCCAAGACTTCATCCGGCCCAATGGCTAGTGCATCAACACCATTAGCTAAGAAGTCATCAACCTCTGAAACCACTGCTCAGTCTGCAAAGACGTCGGGCTCCACTGCTCGATCTGCGAAGCCATCGGGTGCCACTGCTCAGTCGGGCGCCACTGCTCGGTCATCGGGCGCCACTGCTCGGTCATCGGGCGCCACTGCTCAGTCGGGCGCCACTGCTCAGTCATCGGGCGCCACTGCTCAGTCGGGCGCCACTGCTCGGTCATCGGGCGCCACTGCTCAGTCGGGCGCCACTGCTCGGTCATCCGGCGCCACTGCTCAGCCGGGCGCCACTGCTCAGTCATCGGGCGCCACTGCTCAGTCATCGGGCGCCACTGCTCAGTCGGGCGCCACTGCTCAGTCATCGGGCGCCACTGCTCAGTCGGGCGCCACTGCTCGGTCATCAGGCGCCACTGCTCAGTTATCTGGTGCCACTGCTCAGTGTGCGAAGCCGTGTCATTGCAAGCATCTTGAAAGTAAGTTTCGTCTAAGCTTGAGCTTAGCGGTTTACAGTTATTAATATAAAACCAGATTCCTGATCACTTTTATACCTTATCAGCCGTTAAAGCAGACGTTTAAAAATTTTAGAATGGATGAAGCTGCTCCTTGAGCGAATGGTCTCTTTGGAGGAGAAATTCGTCATTTCATCAAGCAGGCAAGAAATTTCGGCTCCGATGACTGATTTGCTCAGGTCACTGCCCTACAAGTCAATCGACCAGATGATAGACTTCGACAGTCGAATTCAGAATCAGAATGATCCGGAACTAAGGGCAGCATATGTACGTTTTGTCACGAGAAAATTTACTTTGCCTCTTCTACTGCGTAGTGCAGATGAATGTCACATTTTAGAGTTTTCAACTTACATAAACTAATTTCATTTTAGCTCAATTACTGCTTCAAGCGGACTGAAAATAGTGTCAAGCTCTCAGATGCCGTTAATTCGATGCTTGTGTCGACAGCTAGTCCCCAGGTATTGTGTCACTTCAACATTCAAGGTCGGAGATCAAAAATGCGCCTTCCGATAGCTATTTCAGAGTGCATTGTTCGTGAGTATGTTTCAAATAGCAAATTGATTATGGATTATTATTCCTTTCGTTGTGACTAAGCTCAGCAAATATTTTTAGATGTTATACTCCATTCAAAAAACCTGCGACGACAGCTTGGATCCGTCTCTGCATTAGGCTACGTTGGCAGCATCCTAAAACGGATGCCTCGAAGAGCCAACACTTTATCAAAAGGCTCTGTTCGGGACAACGGCTCTGAGATCGATGAGGAGGCAGCTTGCAATGAAAATGCTGCGACGGACAATGGCAACGTGTGCGACCATTATGACGATATTGACAATGAGGACGACGATGATGTCGATGTGGAAGACGCTGATGGCGATGTCGAAGACGATGATAGCGACGATGACGACATGGACGATGCCGATGTGGGCGACGACGTAGAAAGCGTTAATAATGATGGCGTTAATCTGGACAATGATAGCATCATGGAAGAGTAAAGGACAATTATCATAAAAGAACACAGCATTGGTTAAAACTTCTTGTGTCGTTTTTTCTTGCAGATGCGACCTGCTCTCAAAGCGTGCCGTTTTCTATTATCCTGCGCCTTCTTGCAGATGCGACCTGCTCTCAAAGCATACCTTTTCCCCTCATTTAATTGAAAAGTCTAACAGTGAAATGTATCGCGTTTTTTATAACAGTAATCAAAATGCTGAAATGAAAAAAATTATTAACGGTACACGTATTCTTATTAAGCCTTTTGTGCTACATTATATACGTAAATTGAATGCTTCTGTTTCCGTATTTATGCTATGTTGGTGTTTTAATATTTTACCTGTGTATTTCTATAATTAATGCGACCTGCTCTCAAGCATACCTTTTCCCCTCAGGGGCGTAGCCAGAGGGAGGCAAGGGGGGCCGCGGCCCCCCCCTCCCCATCACCAACTCTGGCTTTGGCGCCCCCCCCCATCACCAACTCTGGCTTTGGCGCCCCCCCCCATCACCAACTCTGGCTTTGGCGCCCCCCCATCACCAACTCTGGCTTTGGCGCCCCCCCCCATCACCAACTCTGGCTTTGGCGCCCCCCCATCACCAACTCTGGCTTTGGCGCCCCCCCCCCATCACCAACTCTGGCTTTGGCGCCCCCCCCATCACCAACTCTGGCTTTGGCGCCCCCCCCCATCACCAACTCTGGCTTTGGCGCCCCCCCCCCCCAGAACTGCGCTTTGACGCCCCTTTGAAAATACTGCCGCTCTCCTGGCGCCCCCTCATAAATAAACTGCTCCCCCCTATTAAAAACTGCCCTCCCCTAAAAGAAACTGGCGCCCCTCTAACTCACGCCCCCCCCCCCAATCAATATTCCTGTCTACGCCCCTGTTTCCCCTCATTTACATTGCGTTTTTTATAACAGTAATCAAAATGCTGAAATGAAAAAAAATATTAACGGTACACGTATTCTTATTAAGCCTTTTGTGCTACATTATATACGTAAATTGAATGCTTCTGTTTCCGTATACCTTACATATTTATGCTACGAGTATGTTGCTGTTTTAATATTTTTCCTGTGTATTTTTATAATTAGACATACATTTATGTTAATATTCACATTTGTTTTATGTATCAACTAAAATTATTTCATGTAGTATAATATATTCATAATGAATTTCAGCATACGCAGTTAATAAATTCTGCAATATGCCGATGAATATATCAATACGCTCGTATAAAAAACTCGCGCGTTTTGGCTAAACAAAAAATTCTTTGTTGACTGAGCAGGATTCTGTTTGCTTTTGATTCTTTTCTCTAGAATTTGCAAAATCATTCATAATGATTTATTGGCGCAGTGAATAACTTCATTCATTAAGGAAGTGCGACAAAATTGCTGATTCTCGGGCACGTATTTTTACGTTCCTTTGCGACCTGCAGTACACGTCCCCAAATTCTCACCTCGGGACGAATCCGTAACTATCGAAATACCGTTCCCGGAGACGTTTCAATGGGACCTTAAGGGGACGTCTCCGATACGTCTCGATACGGAAAAATGTTGTACGGGGTATAGTACTAATGTATTAGTATTGTACTAATACATAAGGAATATCTCTCAGCTGCACCATTTGTTGCGTTACTAAATTCAAGCATTACTAAATTCAGGCGGTACTAAATTCAGGCGGTACTAAATTCAGGCGGTACTAAATTCAGGCGGTACTAAATTCAGGCGGTACTAAATTCAGGCGGTACTAAATTCAGGCGGTACTAAATTCAGGCAGTACTAAATTCAGGCGGTACTAAATTCAGGCGGTACTAAATTCAGGCGGTACTAAATTCAGGCGGTACTAAATTCTCGGTTACTAAATTTCGGTTACTAAATTCAAGGGCACCCGTTTCCTCTTGGATATGACAAAAAAGGGAATAATCATACACGGAATAATAAAAATTGAGACGATAAAAAATCTATTTTACTGAGTGTAAACATGACAACGGATTGAGAAAATTTCTCGATCCTAATTCCAGAACCAGAACACGGTTCTGGAACCGATTCTGAAAACGGAACAGACAATATGAAAAGCTTCGAACCGATTCTGGTTCTCTGGAACTGGAATCGGTAATATGAAAATCCCACCACTGCTACGTACCAAGCTGTTTACTATAGGGGTATATGTATATACAGCATAGTGTAAATTCTTTCCCTGCATAGAAAGCCATTTTCTATCCCATGTAGACGCGAGTCCCACACCCGTTTATTTTTTGTTTGTATGTGAATAAGGGTTTCACCCGGTGTTAATCGTTACCACCCGGGGGTAAACCCCCTTCTTTCTGCTCATTGTAACCCTATCTAACGCAGGATAACCCCTTTTCCAACTGGTGGCTCATCACAGTCTTTAAAAGATTCTGTGCTCGCCCGCCTTAGCCAGACTCGAGTAGAATCCCCATCCCGCCTTGTGTGGATCGAACATGCATGAACCTGCACTTGTCTTAAATTTCCAATACCCGAGGTCCCGTACCTGTAAGCCCAATTTACCAAAATCCCGACCAGAATTCTTTCCATAGCTTTCCAAATAGCCATTTGCGTTTAATTATTTTGGTTCTGCATTGATATCAACGCTTCTAATAAATTTAGCCGTAACAGCCAATATCTTTCCTGGCCGCAGCAATTTTCGACGTCGGCGACGTTGGCCGACGTTCCTGACGTCTATCTCAACCTCTATGCTTGCGCCGTTCCTGTTCGTCCTGGCGCTTGACTGGGTGCTGTGGACTGCTCTCCCTTCTAACGACGACCGTCGAGGGCGCCCAGCGCCATGCAGCTGGACCGGCTGTTGAGCGTTGCGGCGAGCGTCGACCTGGTGGTCAACACGGAGAAGACCGTCGTGCTCTGCGTGTCAGACGACATCGAGGCTGCTATTTTCTGCCGAGGCGTCAGCAGTTCGTCTACCTTGGCGATCTGGTGCCTGACGTTCGTTAGGACCAGCGATGTCGCTGTGGACTTGGCTGAGCTGCTTTCTGCTCTATGAGAGCTGTCCTACAGTCCGAGGCCCTGCTTGACCGCCAGAGGGCGGCGTTGTTCCAGGCAGTGATCGAGACCGTCCTGTTGGTTCAACACCGACGAGACCTGGACGCTGACGGATTTGCTCGAACAGCAGGTCGATGAGGCGCACGCTGGCCTGCTGCACGCTGCCTTCAAGATCGGCTACAAGCAAGTCACCAACGCGGCAGTTTATCGCCGCACCGGGCCTGTTCCCGTCCAGCGAATTTTTGCGCCGTCAAGGACTCTAGCTGGCAGGCCATGTTCATCTGAGCTGTAGTCGCGCCGAAGCCTACTGCGGGGAAGGGACGCATTTGGCGTTTCGTCGACTGCATGCTGCCTCGCGCCCAGGCCTTGAAACGCGCCAGCTGTGACGTTGTCTGTTGACTGACTGACAGCGTATTTTGTTGCTGTTTTTGTATGAAAAATATGACAAAGAGGGTTAAAGTGACATCGACGTTTAGAAGACGTTGTCATCCCCTACCACCCCGAAGAAACAACAAAAGAGAGAATTTCGATAGCTTTCAGTTTTACGGAGAGGATTTCTGCTTCGCGGAGAGGTTGATGGATTTGGCATCTTCAGTCAGTCAGAGAAGAGAGTAAAGAGAAGAGCAAAAAGAGAAGAGAGATGAGATGATAGAAAAAGAGAGTAGAAATGAGAGGAGAGATTAGACATGACATGTGGGAGAGAAAAGGGGAGTAAGGCGGGAACGAAGAGGGAGAGAGAAGAAAAGAGGAGAGAGGAGATGAGAGGGGAGATATGAGATAGCAGAGGGAGAAAGGAGAGATGATAGGAGAGAGAATAGATGAGGGATAAGAGCATACAGAGAAAATAGAAGAGAGGGGAGAGTAGAGGAGAAAGAAAGAGTGAGATGAGGGATGAGAGATGAGAGAGGAGGGGAGAGAGAAGAGAGGAGAAAAGAGGGGAGAAAGGAGACAGGAGAGAGTACAGACGAGAGACCAGGGAGAAGAAATTAATAAGGGAGAAGAGAGAATTGAGCGGATAGAAAAGAGAGAAGAGAAGAGACAGGGGATAGTGGAAAGGAGGAAAGAAAGATGGGAGACAAGAAAGTAGAGTGTGAGAGCGTATATGAGATATGAGAAATGAGAGCAGATAGGAGAGAAAAGAGAAGAGAGAGAGAGGGTTAAGAGAGACGATAGATAAGTGAGTAGAGATGACATATGAGAGAGGAGAGAAGAGGGAGAGATAAGAGAAAAGAGAGGAGACAGGAGATAGAAGTGAAGAGGAGAGATATGAGAGAAGAGAGGAGACAAGAGACAGGAGAGGGTACAGACGAAAGATGAGGGAGAAGAGATAAATAAGGGAGTAGGGGTGGAGATGAGATGAGAGAGAGGAGAGAGAGAAGAGAGTCATGATAATAGCGAAGAGAGGAGAGAGGAGATATGAGAGACGTGAGAGTCTTTGAGCTATGTGGGTATGTGATCGATTTTAGTGCCTATACGAGCTATAAATGCATATGCATAGACCAAATATGCGTACTTTCACTACAACAGCAACAGTTCATTTTTCTTTTAAGTACGCCCTACATTTTACACTGATCAGATAGTGCAAAATCTTTAAAAATCTTCCAACTTAGTAGTCTCTAGTGCACTACTAAAAGTAGTAAGATAGAAATACGCAAAATAAAAAGTAAAATCATTCATTAAGTAAACAGTATGAAACAAATCTAATTTCGGTTATGCATGCAACATCTAATCATTGAATGCTAGAATGCCTGCTGGTTCTCAACATCTATTTTAGAATTATAAAAAAGTAAACATTAAACTGACAGTGACTCTAAACTTCCAGAAGTGTTAAGGTTAAAACCATGATCAAGAGAAACCGGTAGGACCTAAGGTCAAGCCGAAATTGTTTATAAATACAATATAATCCGAGCTAACATATCAGACTCTGAGCAGTCCCTTAAAGAAGACACGATATGCTATACATGTATCTCTGGGAGGAAGGAAACCCGTACAGTTAGTCCGAAGTTGGCGACGTCGGCTGACGTGCTGAAAAAACTTACTTTTACATTACATCGCTGAATAAACATGTCATATGTCGGCTAAAAGTTGGTGTAATGTAAAAGTACATAGTTGTCAACGACTGTTATCTTGATATATACGTCTAATACGAGCGTACGTCTGTTTGATCGGCGTGAGCAGATGTATTGTTAAATAATCAATAGATTTGAGAGACCGATTCCCGTTGATTTTTTTAATCTAAAAAGGCATATTTTCTCAGTCTTAAGGGATGGGAGAAAATATTTGAATCGGTTTTAACTCTCTTCGATTTTCATAGATTTTTTATTACGATTTCCTAGAATAATAGACAGCACAGATTCTTCGCTTTAGCTGGTGTCAGAAATCTGCACACACTGTTATGGAGCATGTTCTGTGTTTGAGTTCAGGGCTCGAGAAATAAATTAGACTTCGACTATAAAATTGCCTTGCTCTGTAAACTGAACTACTCTCGTATCCGACCACCATCAGAGAAAGAGAACTAATCCGACTCCTGACGCCAAGAAAGTGAACTCCTGCAGGAATAAGGTTCCACAACAGCTAGTGAGACTTTGAGACTGTTCCCCGACCCATCGGTTTGGAACTAAGAGTTCCTGTGCGCTTAGACACTGTAATATTCGCGCACTCGTGCTTTTGCCATTGACGCACTCGTTTTCGTGCAGGAAAATCATTGTCTTTTGACCATAGACAAAGTCATTCCTGCACGGTTTTCGAGAAACGTTAAGAAGAGATGAAAATTGAGTGGAGAGTTTATAGAAAAGTGTATAAAGCTTATTGACTATGGCGTCTGTAATCGACTCGGCTCTGAATCCTCCATTAATTGATTTTCGCTACGCTACGGTGTCTGGATTAAGTGGCGACGAAATGTTTATTGAAAGTGTGTCCAGCAACTTTGAGAGGACGGGCGACGATTTGACTGCACTGATAGCGGATTGCACGTTCAGCGAGGAATTAGAGAAACTTTTCAGCTCGGATCCGGAAACCTTGTGTAACCTTGACGAATTGGAAAGTCTGGCCGCTCAACTGGAACACGACAACGAATGTCATTCGACTGTCTCTAAGGAGAAAGCTGTGATCAACCGCTTGACGGCCTGGTTGGCGGAGAATAATTTAAAAGTGGATTACGCGACTGCTTCGGTGGAAGAAATTGCCAAATGGGTCCGCTACTTCTATGCGACTCTGCGTAAGTCAGACGGCAGCTTCTATTCGCCGAATACAATCGTAGGAATTCGAGCCGCACTGTTCAGGTACTTTATGAAATTACGTGGCCTCAATATCATCGCTCACGAGGCTTTTCATAGCGCGAATTTGATGGTGAAGAATGTTTGCAATGCGTATTTGAAGTCCGGTGGTCGAGTGCAGCATTACGAAGCCATTGAGTCGGACGACCTTGTCAAGCTTGCTTCTTACTTCGACAGAAGCACTCCAACACGTTTGCAAGAAGAGGTATATTTCAATGTGTTATTTTATTTTGGCAATCGCGGCAGAGAATGGCTACGAGGTCTCACTGTTCGTTCATTCCGAGAGAAGGCCCTATCAAACGGAGCTATGGCGATCGAGTTGCAAGGCAGCACCTCAAAGAATGTAAAAGGCTCGAGTGACATGCGACTCTGCGACGACAATAAACAGGCCTTGATGGTGGCCAAGCCGGAGTCAAGGCACTGTCCAGTTCAGGCCTTCCAGCTTTATTTGTCGAAAATTACTGCCGTGCCGGGTTGGAATCACCTGAGGACTTCTTTCTGCGTCCGAAACCACGAGTGAATGCGGATGGCATCTGGTACACCAAAGTGCCAGTTGGAATCAACACTTTGGGGCCGTTGCTCAAGAAGATCTCTTCGAATGCTAACCTGTCCAAGCTGTACACTCCGCATTGTGTGCGACCTACAGTTGTTACGGAGCTGCATGAAGCTGGCTTTTCTGTCGAAAAAATTGCGAAGGTAACAGGTCACAAGGTGAGCAATTCTTTATTCTTAGTAAGTTTATTGACACATGGACAAGGAATTTATTAAACACCACCTCTATTCACAGAATAGCGCGTCGGTAGAACGATACATCCGGAGAGGCAAGAAGAGGGACTCGATCATGGCAGGGATGAGTGATCAGCTGACAGTCGCTCTAGCTGGAACTATGCCGGCACCAAGTTCTACATTGAGCGAAGCTCCTGCAAGGGCTGTTACAACTACCGACCCGTGCGCCCTGAGCGACGCTCCTACAAGGGCTGTTGCGACTACCGACCCGTGCGGATCAGCGTCAATGTCAACTGTCAAGAAGTCACTGGTTGTTGAAGAATCGACCACCACACTTGTAGCAGCCCCCACTAAGCGGATGAAGATTTTGGCAAACGGCGAAACGAATGTTGTGCAGTTTATTTTCGAGTAAATGCCGAGAGGGGTGTGAGTAGGTCTATAGACTCATTAATTGTTTCCCTAGTTCCACTTATTATCCTTTTTGTTCTTCCATATTGTTATTGATTACATATTCAGTTGCTTCTAAAAATAAATTGTTAAATCGTGCAGGAATGAAGTCATTCCTGCACGATAAGCTAACGTATGTCAAGTGATTTCTACCATAGACACAGACATTCCTGCACGATAATAAATCGAAAAAATCATTCCTGCACGCTGTGGTCAAACGACAATGTCTTTATATTGAACTCTCTCTGTGTTATTCACTTATAGTGTGTTAGTTAGTTAGTTAGCTAGTTAGTTAGTTAGTTAGTTAGTTAGTTAGTTAGCTAGTTAGTTAGTTAGTTAGATAGTTAGTTAGTTAGTTTGTTTGTTTTTGAGCTAGTTAGTTAGTTTGTTTGTTTGTTTTTTAGCTAGTTAGTTAGTTAGTTAGTTTGTTTTTTAGCTAGTTAGTTAGTTAGTTAGTTAGTTAGTTAGTTAGTTAGTTAGTTAGTTAGTTAGTTTGTTTGTTTGTTTGTTTGTTTTTTTAGCTAGCTAGTTAGTTAGTTAGTTAGTTAGTTAGTTAGTAGATAGCGAGAAAGAGCGAGCGAAGCGAGCTCTTTCGAGCTCTCTTGCCGCAGCCAATCACGCTGAAAGCACGCACACAAGATCACCGGAAACGATTAAGGCAGCTGGAAAGCCAATAGGCGCGGTAAGCGCTTTTATCCAGAGGAACTACCTGCTGGAACAAGCCATGCCGAACGAAAATCAGACTACTCAAGTAGTGCAAAAGAGTACGTGCAACTACCGAGAAATCTAATTTTCGTAACCGCTCCGGTGCAGGTCCTGGCTATAGATAGTAGATAGCGAGAAAGAGCGAGCGAAGCTAGTTTGTTTGTTTTTTTAGCTAGTTAGTTAGTTAGTTAGTTAGTTAGCTAGTTATTTAGTTAGTTAGTTAGTTAGTTAGCTAGCTAGTTAGTTAGTTAGTTAGTTAGTTAGTTAGATAGTTAGTTAGTTAGATAGTTAGTTAGTTAGATAGTTAGTTAGTTAGATAGTTAGTTAGTTAGTTAGTTTGTTTGTTTGTTTTTTTAGCTAGTTAGTTATTTAGTTAGTTAGTTAGTTAGTTAGTTAGTTAGTCAGTTAGTTAGTTAGTTAGTCAGTTAGTTTGTTTGTTTGTTTGTTTGTTTGTTTTTTAGCTAGTTAGTTAGTTAGTTAGTTTGTTTTTTTAGCTAGTTAGTTAGTTAGTTTGTTTGTTTTTTTAGCTAGTTAGTTAGTTAGTTAGTTAGTTAGTTAGTTAGTTAGTTAGTTAGTTAGTTAGTTAGTTAGTTAGTTTGTTTGTTTTTTAGCTAGCTAGTTAGTTAGTTAGTTAGTTAGTTAGTTAGTTAGTTAGTTAGTTAGTTAGTTAGTTAGTTTGTTAGTTTGTTTGTTTTTTTAGCTAGTTAGTTAGTTAGTTAGTTAGTTAGTTAGTTAGTCAGTTAGTTAGTTAGTTAGCTAGTTAGTTAGTTAGTTAGTTAGCTAGCTAGCTAGTTAGTTAGTTAGTTAGTTAGTTAGTTAGATAGTTAGTTAGTTAGATAGTTAGTTAGTTAGATAGTTAGTTAGTTAGTTAGTTTGTTTGTTTGTTTTTTTAGCTAGTTAGTTAGTTAGTTATCTTGTTAGTTAGTTAGTTAGTTAGCTAGTTAGTTAGATAGTTAGTTTGTTTGTTTTTTTTAGCTAGTTTGTTAGTTAGTTAGTTAGTTAGTTAGTTAGTTAGTTAGTTAGTTAGTTAGTTAGTTAGATAGTTAGTTAGTTAGATAGTTAGTTAGTTAGTTAGTTTGTTTGTTTGTTTGTTTGTTTGTTTGTTTTTTAGCTAGTTAGTTAGTTAGTTAGTTAGTTAGTTAGTTAGTTAGTTAGTTAGTCAGTTAGTTAGTTAGTTAGTCAGTTAGTTAGTTAGTTAGTTAGTTGTTTGTTTGTTTTTTTAGCTAATTAGTTAGTTTGTTTGTTTGTTTGTTTTTTAGTTAGTTAGTTAGTTAGTTAGTTAGTTAGTTAGTTAGTCAGTTAGTTAGTTAGTTAGTCAGTTAGTTAGTTAGTTAGTTAGTTTGTTAGTTTGTTTTTTAGCTAGTTAGTTAGTTAGTTTGTTTGTTTTTTAGCTAGTTAGTTAGTTAGTTTGTTTGTTTTTTAGCTAGTTAGTTAGTTAGTTAGTTAGTTAGTTAGTTAGTTAGTTAGTTAGTTAGTTAGTTAGCTAGTTAGTTAGTTAGTTAGTTAGCTAGCTAGCTAGCTAGTTAGTTAGTTAGTTAGTTAGTTAGATAGTTAGTTAGTTAGATAGTTAGTTAGTTAGATAGTTAGTTAGTTAGTTAGTTAGTTTGTTTGTTTTTTTAGCTAGTTAGTTAGTTAGTTATCTTGTTAGTTAGTTAGTTAGTTAGCTAGTTAGTTAGATAGTTAGTTTGTTTGTTTTTTTTAGCTAGTTAGTTAGTTAGTTAGTTAGTTAGTTAGTTAGTTAGTTAGTTAGTTAGATAGTTAGTTAGTTAGTTAGTTAGTTAGTTAGTTAGTTAGATAGTTAGTTAGTTAGATAGTTAGTTAGTTAGATAGTTAGTTAGTTAGTTAGTTAGTTAGTTAGTTAGTTAGTTAGTTAGTTAGTTAGCTAGTTAGTTAGTTTGTTTGTTTTTTAGCTACTTAGTTAGTTAGTTATCTTGTTAGTTGGTTAGTTAGATAGTTAGTTAGTTAGATAGTTAGTTAGTTAGATAGTTAGTTAGTTAGATAGTTAGTTAGTTAGATAGTTAGTTAGTTAGTTAGTTAGTTAGTTAGTTAGTTAGTTAGTTAGTTAGTTAGTTAGTTAGTTAGTTAGTTAGTTAGTTAGTTAGTTAGTTAGTTAGTTAGTTAGTTAGTTAGTTAGTTAGTTAGTTAGTTAGTTAGTTAGTTAGTTAGTTAGTTAGTTTTTCGATAGCTAATTTTTCAGCTGCTAGCACTTTCTGCACTGGCCATCGAGTTTCAAAATCCTCAGGTAACGATAGCAATTAGAGTGTTTCATATTCGAGTGAATTAGAGTTGAATAGCGGAGGACAGTCTCAAATTCTCATCGCAGAAGACTGGAACAGAAACAATTTTAAACCATATAATCATGTCTATACTCTTGACTACCGATTCGGAATTTAATTATAATTGTGTAATTAACAAACAGACTTTAATTGGAATTGGTTAGAATAACCATGACATCTTTGAAAATAAAAGCAAGTTTGTATTTCTATATGGTCTGCATGTGCACTAGCGGCCTTGTCGAGTTAAGGCTGAGGTACGCAAGGTGAGGGTTGACTCGAGAGCAAATTTTTCTGAGCACTCTGTCCCCACGACTCTCTCCCGCGTACACCGGCCGAGTCGTGCCAAGACGTGCTCAAAAGCCTTACTCTCACTCCTACTCCAATGCACACCTATCTGCAAGCGAAGGACTCCGACTTTAGGCCTCGGGTTCTGATATTTCGCACATGCCGTTTCCTCTCTGAGTACATCTAGTCGAGCCTATAGTCATCGGTCATTATATTCATAGTTTCGCCTCTGTTTTCCTGATGCACTCTTGCATCACCAGTGCTTGAAGTGATTATTTCGTTAACTTTGGTTTCAGATTCTACAGATTCGGGTCCTGGTTCTGGGTCTGGTCCTAATCCAAGTGAATCTAGAGAAAAGCGTATGGGGCAGTTTAAAAATTCAATTGTAGGTCTCAAAAGCACATCACATCAGCCCACGTTAGCAGCCCTGACTCGCAGCCGCATTTGCGGGTCGATGTACACCTCGTCCAGCTGCCGGGAGAGCGTGTTGTGCTCGCACATCCACTCGCCCTGACTCCTCTCGTAGCGCAGCCTGCGGGCCGCCAGAGCCGACATCCGGTAGAACGACACGCCCTGGAAGCAGCTCTCCACCTTCACCGGCGGCAGACTGCGCGGCGCGTCCCGAAGCGACTTCTCGTAGCTGACCACAGGGTACTTGGTGTCCTCGCCGAAGCGCTTGTTCAGGTGGAAGCTCAGCGTGCACGGGTCGTAGAGGTGGCTGTCCTGAGTAGTGTGGGCGCACAGCTGATGCAGCTTGGGCTTGGCCGCAAAGTAGTAAAGTCCCTGGGCGATGCTGTCCAGATCCCAGTCCTGCCAGGTGATGTCCGGGTCGATGATCAGCAGGAGCGATGCCCGGTCGGCCAGGTGCTCGTAGATGTAGTCCAGGTACAGGTTGCGGAGGGCGGACATGACCAGGCCGCGCTCGACCTCCTCGGTAAAGTTCCGCTTTATGTAGGAGCCGGGCACGTGCCGGCGCCCGCTGCTGTAGCGGATGTCGATGCGGCACGGCAGTGGGGAGTTGACCCGGCCGCAGCCCAGCAGCCGCACATTCGGGTCGGTCAGCGTCGTGTTGTACAGAAAGCTTCGAGTCGAGTCCGTCGAGTCGTTCTCAACCAGCACCAGCCAGGACTCATTGAACAGAGCTCTGAGGCGCTGGACATTGTACATTGAGCTCGGCAGGCCGGCCATGCCGTTGCGCACGGTGGCTGCCACCACCGCCGACTGGCTGCTGAGCCACGCCATGCCGGCCGCTGCCCGGTGCGAGCGGCTCCTCTCGGCTTCGGAGAGCCGCATGAGCGGCAGCAGCAGGCCGGGCCTGTCGAAGCGGTACAGCGACTCGCGCATGCGGCGGACGAGACGCCCGTAATGCTCTTGAAAGGCCCTATCGCTCTGGTTTATGCCAAAGTCAGTGCCGGCAGAGAGTGGCGCGTGAGGCGCTTTGAAACCTTTAAAACTGAAGGCTGCTGACTGAACACATATTAGCAGTAAGACGAATGCGACACCAGCTGCTGCACTTACTGTTAGGAACAGGTAGAAGATTTTCGATCGAGGACCAACGCTCCTGCAGTTTTTCAATGAAAATCCGCAGTTCATTTTTATGGCCGAACGGCTTTTTCCTGAAAACTTTTGATATTGTCTTTCTCTGGATAGAAATATTCAATAAAGTTTATAGTGAAGCGACCACATCACACTGTCGGACTCCAGTGTCTTTCAACACTCGTTTTTTCTCTCAACAGATGGGATGATTCCAAATTTAGAAAAAGAATTTCTTGCCCCTCCGCCAATGGGATTTCGTGCAGCCAGTTCAAAGTGCAGCGGGGAGGGGTTGCTGCTGTGCGAGCATGAGCACCTGCATCCTCCTCGAAAAAGCGGAGGACAGTATAAGCAGGACAGTTTGCTGTCCTCAGACCACTGTCTTTGAGTTGCAGTCCTCGAGTCGCAGTCCTCGAGTCGCTGTCTTTGAGTTGCAGTCCTCGAGTCGCAGACCTCGAGTCGCAGTCCTCGAGTCGCTGTCTTTGAGTTGCAGTCCTTGAGTCGCAGTCCTCGAGTCGCTGTCTTCGAGTCGCTGTGCTCGAGTCACCGTGCTCGAGTCGCTGTCCTCAAGTCGCTGTGTTTGAGTTGCTGTCCTTGAGTCGCTGTGCTGGAGTCGCTGTGCTTGAGTCGTTGTCCTCAGGTCGCTGTATTCGAATCACTGACTTTATGTCGCCGTCGTCATGCCGCTGTCGCTGTGCAAAAAACAGATAAAAAAGCCACTTTGAACAATTAGCCTAAAGTGTCATAAAGGACAAAGGAAAATTACAGACAGCAAAGCCCCTGAGCTCGCCAAAAGAAACCAAAATCAAAATAATACGAAACCTTTTTATTTAGTGAAGCATAAATCTCTGTCTTTGCTTTTCTGTCCGTCAGTACGCATGCTCAAATATACAAACATATACGCATGCTCAGTACGCATGCTCAGATGCATCCTTGAACTCTGCTGAAATTACTCTAGGTAGGGCTTCCACAGGCAGGCTGCTTGTAGAACACTGCTTGTAATAAGTACTCAAAATAATTTAAAGGGTTGTAGAGACATATGCGTGAAGGTATTAGCTTTCCCAAAAAATTAAACCGAAGTAACGAATGTGATACGACCTAATAGAGTAATATAGAAGGACTGTCCTACGTGTTTTGCTTGGCACACATGGCGAAGTTGTTCGAATATCCTGTGTCTGTCTGGCCTCACAAGAAAGCCTCCTTATATATGTTCAAATTATCACCGCGTATCGGAACCTGCTTGAGTGATGCTCATTATTGTAATAAATTGTATTTGCAGTGCAAAAACGCTTGGCCCTCCACGTAGGGCGAGAGCGCCTATATATATTTGGGCCTTCATTCCTCAGCCATTCATGTGCGGCCACGTGGGCATAACAGGCATAAAAGGGGGAGGTAAGCCGGGGGTAGAGAGTACAATAAGGAGCACAGTGCGCGAGCACCCGGCACTGCTAGGCACCCCGTTTAACAACAGCAAGTGAGTGCAGGGCTGCGGCATGACAAATATATTAAACTGCAGAGATACATTAAAAATGCTACTGTAAGTAGAGCAGCGCAAAAAGTTGCAGCAGAAGTTAAACTTGAATCATGTTAATATGTATAAAAATGAAGATAAAGATGAACCTGTAGAGATCTCCAGACATAGTAGCCTACTAAAAGTAATAAGATAAAACTATGAATACAAATTAAAAAATAACTATGCGTCATACTCTATTTTTTGTAATATCACGTAAACAGCGAGTGACTATGCTATTGTGATGTAACCGCCCTTGTCGCCTGTCCGCTCCGTAGAGAGACGAACGCATGACTAGAGGGGGCAATGACCGTAGGCTGCCTATGACCGGGCAATGACCTGACGGACCTCCAGCACCAGACTGTCCCGCCCACATGATTGATAGCTTTGGTAGCGCTTTGTGACCAGAGGGCCAAGGACCCACATGGACCCCACCTGTAGCCAAGGTGCAATAGTTGGTCACTCGGTCATAGTATGACTGAGTGGCTGCCACCACTCTATGTGACCTGGCGCACCTGGATCTTTCTACCAGACCTCTCGAGGCTAGAGCCCCGCCTGGGATGGTTACCAGGAGATTTAGGCTAACAGGGGAGACACATGCAGCCGAGTACAGGGACTCTGCTTGGGGCATGATCGGGAACTCTGGGCTCAATCTGGAGAATTTCTCAGCAGGGGATCCTTTGTGGCTGTGAGCGAGGCTGACTTGCGACTTTGATTACTAAGAGTAGTATGAGACGAACATGTACTGTCTATAGTTTAGATTGCTCAGGGCGAAGGGACGCGTCAGCATGGGGTTGCAACCTTCCTACTGCCATTCTGTGCCAAGACTCGCTAATCCCTCTACTGCACGCACACGCGGCCCCGCAGCACGCACTCACAGGCGGGCTTTGCACGGGGAGAGGCCATTTGCTTACCCAAACTTCCTTATGCTTTGCCACCCCGGGAGAAAGGCTTAGCAAGCCATGAGTGAAATGATGGTGAAAGAGTGAATAATGATGGGGTTAGTTAATAGTTAATAATTAGGCCCTTAGGCGAATAATCAGGCAATTAGGCGGCTTCACTGTTGAGTAAAATACAGCAATAAGTTACGGTATCACAATTGGCTCAGCTCTCTAATCAGACAATGGAAAATAGGCAAACCCCGGATAAGCAAAGGTAATTAGAGCACAAATTAGTAACAGGAACTTACCGGCAGCTGCACAGAGAGAGAGAGAGGCGGAGTGACCGAGGGCGGCTGTAGGCTGCAGTCAGGCAGACGGTGAAGCGGCGATGCGCTGGAGCGACGAGGCGCTGATGTAGATCAGGTGATGCTGATGATGCTGGGCGGTTTCAGACCGCTGGCCGATAGGCGAGCTCACTTGGGGAGCTAAGGATAACTTGGCGGTAACAGACCGCGGACCGGCAGGGATTCGTCTTATAGACGAATGGGTCAGAACTCAGTCTGACAGCAAGTCCAAAGAAGGACGAGGAGCCGAAAGGTTGAGGATTCTCCTGCCGAAATCGCTTCCTTTTATAGACCTCACAGCCGCCTCCTCAAGGTCGTTACCATGGCTCCCTCTCTCTGATTGGCTGCCGGCAGAATGACGTCAGAATGAGTCATGATGAGAAGCATGAGACCGGCATAGCAACATGAGAAATCGGGAAATTGCGCAATCCGGAGGTGGGGTGGGGGGATAATTGGCGCAGCGGGTGGTCGCGAAAGTGTTGCGCAAGCAAACATTGAGAACAATAGGGCTGGGGTCGAGAACAAAGGAATTGGAAATCGGGGATAATTGGGGAGAACTGAGAACAATGGAAAAGTAAACATTGAGGAAAAGGTGATAATTAGGTGCGAAAACGAGAACAAAAGAAAGAGAAAATCGGAGAAAATGTGATAATTGGTGGGGGTCGAGAGAACAAAAGAATCAAAAACGAGAACAATAGAAGTGGAGGTGGGGTGGGTGTCGCATGAGAAATTTGGGAAGGAGAACAATAGCGTGAGAAAAGGTTGCGCAAGAGAGGGGGATGAGTCATCGATGAGTCACCGAGGGGGGAAGGGGTCACACGACTTGCGTCACCGTTTGGGAGTTTGAGAGGGGATAGGGAGACGGTGAGCACACAAAATACTGTAAGTAGACACAGGGAAAGAGGGGACACAGGACACTGCAGGACAGGACACTGCAGATCCTGTGTAGACACAGGAAAAGAGTGCAGAGGGAGACGAAAAGAGGGGGGATAGGGAAAGTACAGGAAGAATAGGGCGAAAAACAGAAGAGATAGGGTAGAGGGGGAGATACAGAGAGGGGTGGGGAGCTCCGGAAAGGCAGGTGTGGCGGCAGGGGAGACGGAACCAAGGCAGCAGGAGGGGTGCAGCAGAGCGGGAGTCTCCAGGCCTGGTCGGAGACCTGGCCGAGTCTCGACAGCTCTGTGCAGGGGGTGCACGGGATAGGAGGCACTTTCGAGAAAGTTCCCATGCCCTATCCCGCGACCAGAGCGTGGTTACATCAATTGTTCGAAAAACCGGTTCTCGACATCTATTTTTAGAACTTCCAAATATGGTAAATGTTAACCTAAATGTGACCCAAGTCTCACCCTTTTCTATTCAAAAACCCCACCTGTCAAATAATAAAATTTCTTTCGTGAACTCATAAAAAACCGGTTCTGAGCTCAAGGTCGACTCAAGGCCGACAAATGGTGTATAAATACAAACGTGAAATCCGAGCTGAAATCTCAGACTCGGAGCAGCCTCCAAAGATCTTGGGCTTTGCAAGAGAGCATCCAAACGAGGCTATATCTCTGAGGAAGAGATTAAATACCAATTGGTAAGCTTTGATTGAGTCTTCGTTATTTTGATTATTTGAGAGCGATTGTTATTGCCGGCCGTTACTGTTCAGTTGATTGTACTGAGTCTATTGAGTTTGAGGCCTCCCTTTTCCTAAGGGATTGGATAGTATCTGCGGACCGATTCCGATACCCTTAGAGGATTATCGAGTTATTGATTTTGGATTATCCTAGATTAACCGATAGGAGCACACGACTCCGATTCCGTTAGTTCTAGAAGAAGACGCCCTTTCTGGAGGACCTCGTATTGTTATAGATGTTGATTTTGTTATTAGGGCGCATCGTTGACATTGATTTCTGCACTCGAGGAATACTGCGATGTCAATTTTATTGTTACGCTCTCGCTTTCGGCCGATTCTAGACTTCAAGAAGACCACCCCAGGAGGAACAGCTCTACGGAGACGAGCTCTACAGACACGCGCGACAAAGAAGAGGAGCCCGCAACAGTAAGTGATCACTGATTTTGTTCCCAGGCTTAGGGTCTGGAAGTGGGAGTTTTCGGGTGACTGATCACCTCCTCGAATCAACTCTTCAAATCAACATCGACAACATTGCCAAGGCAAAAATTCCTAGAACAAATCGATCTGTCACAAAGTCCAATCACCGAAGAACAGAAAAACCAAGTTAACGATCTTGTATGGAAGTACAACGACGTTTTCTGCCACCACGACTACGACATTGGACGAGCCAAAGACATCAAACAGAAGATCACCTTGCTACCACACCAGGAACCAATTCAGTGCAAACCATATCCGATTGCGAAGCACTTGCAACAACACTTTGACGAGATCATCGAGAAAATGCTCAAAGCCGGTATCATCAAAAGAACAGTTTCAGCCTATTCTTCGCCATGCTTGCTTGTAGAAAAGAAAGAAACAAACGAGAGAAGACTTGTCTGCGATTTTGGAGTCCTAAACAAGTACATCCCGACAGACCAACAAAGTCTACCCAAGATTTCAGAACTTCTGGCAAGACTCAACACAGCAACACTCTTCACAGTCTTCGATCTACGTCATGGATTTTGACAAATCGAGCTAGAAGAAGAGTCCAAACAATACACAGCCTTCAAGACGTACAAAGGAGAAGTCTTCGCTTACCAAAGAAGTCCTATGTGAATTTCTAACTCACCAGCTACAATGAGCCGACTAACAGCCTACATGCTTGCTCTTCCTGTTCTTCCATGTTCTTCCTAATTTGAGTTCCGGAACTTACCAAGACTTATTAGGCATCGATTACCTGTCCCAACTAAATCAGGGCATGCTCATAAACTATCCGCAACAGAATATCCATCTCAACGGGAAATGCTATGAAATCCCTGCTATCACTTTGAAAAAACCCGTTAACTGCATCAGATTAGTTTCCACAGTCAATCTTAACCCATGGGAAACAACTCGAATCCCCGCAAAAGCCATCGCTAGAGAAAAACTACCTCCAGCCATGCTTTTCGAACACAACGAACGAATCCTGGAGAAGAAACCCATCTGCCTCACACCCGAATTGGTATACCCTGACGAGACAGGAGAGGGTCAAGTCATCATTTCAAACGAATCTTCAACCCCTATGACGCTATATCCAGACACCAACATAGGATCTTTCGACACAGAAATCCAAGCTTTTGAAATAGCCAAAATTCAACCAGAAACCCCAACGATGACGGAACAAGAGTTTAAGAACGCCAGTGATTTCGAAGGATCCAACCTGACAGAATCCCAGAAAGAACAGCTGATTAAGGTTCTTTGGGACAACAAGAAAGCCTTTTGTCTATCCGAGGATGAACTAGGATACACAGACGTAGCGAAACAGGAGCTTCACATTAAGCCTAACGTGGAGATCAAGCTTAACAAATGGTACCCAATCCCACACCACCTCAAAGTGGCTCAGGAAAAAAATACCAGCAGAGCTAACAAAAATCGAATGGCCCCTACACTAGCTATTGGAACCAGAGTCATGCTACAGATCCCAATGAGACAGGGAAAGCACCAAGCTTTACGGGCCCATACGAAATCGTGAAAAGAAACAATGCCACGTCCGTCATAATAAGGAAAATCGACGATCCGACGCAAGAATCTTTCCAGGTACACACGGACAGGCTAAAGCCAATAGCATCGCCAACACTCAAGGTACTGCTCCCCGATCTGCGACCAAGTGATCCGCGAAGAATGCAACGCCAACACAGGCAACTGTTCAGTAAGGAATTGGGCGTACAAGCTGACGATAAGACGCTCGCGGACACAGTTCGAAAGAAGTACAATCTGAGGAGCAAACCCATACTCCCAGACAAATGATGTCAGGAGATGGGGGGAGAGTACAAAGACTATAATGACTATTTGATTTACGTATTCATTCGTTGGCGTGCTGAGCACACTAGAATTAGAAACTCACATTAACTATTTACTCAAATATCAACACTTAATTTAACCCCTCTAAAAACTACTCAATATACCATATGTATGACCGACAACTCGATACGCTAGATGACTGCATCCTGGGAGACGAAGATACCCAGACACCGTGTCCTATAGTTCAACCCCTTTTCAAATCAACATCTCACGCCGGAACTAATGACCAGAAGTGGCCCGAACAAGACTTGTCAACGTGGATAGAACAACAGCAGCACAAACTAAATGCAAACATAGCACTATCCACGAGCAACGACTCCCACAAAGCAACAATAGTATGTAAAAGTACGAGTCTAGGACAGATGACACCAATTAAACAGCACATTTGAAGCTCTAGAGGGGGGATACGAGGAGGAATCAAAAAAACACCAACCAACACATCCAATCACACCAACAATCGAAAAAATCAAAAAACACAATAAACACACCAATCATGTTTGCCCATCAGAATCTTCCCCCTTGTATCCCCCCTCTAGACCTTCAAATCCATTGTTTGATTGGTGCACAGTCCTATAAACGTACTTTTACATACTACTCTCAGTCTCATCTATTTCTTCCAAACACTAACCATCACTTCCAACACTAATTAACACTCTTAACCCCAGTCCGCGCCGCAGGCGCAAAGGGTCTGAAATGGTAGAGAAAGAATAGAAGCTATTTTTAGCCAGCTCACCCACGCACTCAACATTCCATTAAGGCCAGATTTTTCGTTTTAAAAAATCTGGTCTTCATGGAATGTGGGCATTCATCACCCCACCCACGCAGCCAAATGTTATATATATGCTTATAAAAAGAACTCAATCTTATCACGAAGCGCAAAAATGAATTCATCCACTAATGCTCACAGCGATTGAAAATGCCATCATATAGCACCCTCAATGCAATGAGCGTTTAAGAGCCGCCAGGCAAATACTTGCAACTCGAACCCAAACTCTTCGACGGCACCACCAAAACTCCATGTTTCGTTACATCGAGCTTAATAATTTTATTAATGTAAGAATGACAACGTGGAGAAACGAAGAAAGATTTATCAACGTAATAAAGGTAATAAATAAAATCATATTCATTTAATAACTACATCTAGCTAATAAACACTTACTAATTTATATTTTAGAAATATCATCAACAGCCACAAGCGTGTCAGGAGGCACAGAGACGAGTGGATGAGTTCATGGAAGAGATCCAAGATGAAGCAACTCAAGCTATGACTCCACAAAACCAAGGTCAACCAACTCAAGCTATGACTCCACAAAACCAAGAACCAACTCAAGCTACGACTCCACAAAACCAAGAACCAACTCAAGCTACGACTCCACAAAACCAAGAACCAACTCAAGCTACGACTCTACAAAACCAAGAACCAACTCAAGCTACGACTCCACAAAACCAAGAACCAACTCAAGCTACGACTCTACAAAACCAAGATCAACCAACTCAAGCTATGACTTCACAAAACCAAGATCAGCCCACACAAGTAAACAAGGAACCAGTCTGCCCAATCTGCCACCACCCACCAACCACACCCATTAGTATGACATGTTGTCGGGTAATGCTATGTCAAGTGTGTCACCTACAAGCATCGGTGAATGGTGCATTAACCTGCCTGAACTGTCGCGCCGAATCAATGAATGTTGATTGAGAAAGAGGAAAAGAATCAATGACATATTGACAAATATCTCTCTTAAAAAAGGCTCACAAAAGTAAAATATAAAATATCTCTGTATTCAAACTAAGTTATTACTATCTTTGGATTGAAAAAATAAACAATCTTTATGTCTACCCTTTTTGTGTCCACTTCGTCTCATTTTTCTGTTACTAAAAATAGACAAAAATGACACACCATACGCAAGTATACAATCTGAATGAATTACAAATAGGAGACCCAGTAGAATACAGAGGTGAGGGTCTTTTCGACATAATAGGCGCTGCAGCAAATACAATAAAAGATAATATGCCACTAATAGCACAAGCAGGCTCAGCAGCAGGCTCTGTAACCAACGCAGTCAAGGGTGGAATAGAATCAGCTAAGGCAGCAGAAGAGCTCAAGAAATTGAGAGAATTTAACGACACCCTCTCGCAAATAAAAGCAATAAAAGATTTAAAGCTAGCACAAAAAGTTGCTCAAGCCGCACAACCTACTGAAACACCTACTAAAAGTAACCCATTGAGCAATAAAGATATCCAAGATTTTAATAAAATGTTAACCTCAATTAAAGGCGGAAAAGGATTAAAGAAGTTTTAGTAATATAAAAATGGACCCAGTTAATGATGAAAATAGTTTATATTTCATAGCAGAGGTAGTAGACACTTTAAATTTAGATGATACGAGCGTAATAAACATAGCCACGCAATGTTAAAAAGATTAGATCGATTAGGTAAAAAATTGGATTATGATATTGATACTTTTAAACTCGCTGCAAAATATGCACAAGAAGACAGACCCATTTCATTTAAGCATAATCGTAAAAACTATAGGTTAACAGAATCTGATGTTAAATTCTTATTGGAGACTCACACTAAAAAGGACGGTGGGCTGTTATCCATTTTACCCATTCTTTTAGGACTCGGGGCGGCAGGGCAACTGGATTAGCAGCCAAAAGAATTCATGACAATCGAAAACAGTTAGCGGAATTAAAAGCAAAACAGGGGGGTGCACTACCACTTGCAACTTTGCTCCCAATAATTTTTGGAGGAATTGCCGCAGCTGGAGGAGTCGCTGGTGGAGCAGCCGGAATAGCAAAAGCCGTAAATGACAAAAAAGCAGCGGATGAACAAGCTAAAAGAGATGCCGAATTTCAAAGACAGCAAATAACGCAGGATGCTCAATTTAAGCAAAAACTAATAGATACCATTAATAGTAGCTCAGTAACAGCAGAGCAAAAAAGAAATGCGGAAGCTAGATTAGCAGCTGGAAAAGGTTTAATATTAAAAGGAACAACTCACGGCGATGGCTTAATTTTAAAAGGAACGCCCACGGAAGTGGAATTGTAGCAGATAAATTACATGAATTCGGTCAAACCTTGGGAAAAACTGTTGAAAAAGCAAAGCGATTTTTTGACAATATTGGAGCCAACTTTAGGCCACTTCACTTGCCAGCTGTTCAAAAGATTTTGAATAAATTGGGAAATGATTTTAATATAATTGAAAAACATGATGGAAGTGGACTATATCTTGAAATGAGACCAAAAGCAGGATCAGGCATCTTTTTAAATGCAAACGTTTCGGGCAGCGGATTGCTGTTACCAAAAGCGGAACTCGAATAGGTTCCAGTGGGGAAGGTCTAGACCAATAAAACACAAAATTAAAAAAAGCAAGGGTCAAATATTATCTAAATTTTATTCTATAAAATGGAAGCTCTTTTAGCCCAAATCGACAACCCAGAACTTAGAGCTCAAATAGAAGCACAGCTAATGGCCGAAAGGGCAGAAATAGAAGCTAGAGTTAGAGCAGAAAATCAGATACATATACAAAGACAATTAGATAAAATCGAACAACCACCAGCAAATGGGGCTGAAGTACTAAATACAGATATTGGAATAAATACAGCTGATAAAGAATATTTTAAACAAATGAAAGAAAAATTAAAGTCCATACTAGTGTAACGTCGTCACTTCTGTATTGAAAATGTTCAATTTCGTATTTAAGGTTTTTTTGCAATTAATATTTAAAACTATATTTATTTTGGTCTAATTTTTATAACTATTTTTAAGTTACTTTCCCATTTAGTTTAATTTTGTTTATCTAATTTTCAATTAGTGCGGTTATTCAAATTTGCTTCTTGATAGTTTTTGTGTGATTGCTCGCGCGCGGTGTGTGGTCTTAGCTCCCGTAGGCTTGGCGGCAGTAGCATTATATTAACGTCTCAGATTACCCTTTGGTAAATAGTTGGCATTGCCATACCGTTTCTGACCTACCCGCCATTATCCAGACTAGCAATTGAGCTGTTAAATTAATAATACGCCTAGGAAAAGATTAAAACTAAGACTCAGCACGCGCACGCGCATTAGTCCCATGTTCTCGAACTAAATAAACTCGTCACACTAGATAGATATACTATGAGGCCAAATAACAAACGACAACCAATTAAGTATAAAATAGAAATTGAAACAGAATTTAAAAAACCAAATATGATTAGTGCAGATTCAGAAATTGAAGTAATAAATACCTTTTCACAAGAATCATATAAGTCACTTCTATCCATGGGAACATACGACAATCAATTTGATCAGATAGAAGCAGAGTTTGATGAATGGATAGATAAGATGACAGAAAATGGATCAGGGTTTGTATTTGTTTCTTGTAATTCATCCACAGTAAAGATTGTTCCCATAGAAATTCTTAAAGGAATATCACACCTGCTTTTAGGATTTAAATCTCCAAAAATTATAAACCCCAAGAATATGGATAATAAGTGTTTATTATGGTGTTTACTAATTTATAAGTACCATGAACAAGTAACATCACATCCCGAAAGAATATCTAATTATACAAAGTATGAGGATGAAAAACATTGTATCAAAAATCAAAAAAATACAATGACAAAAATCGGCAAAATTGTAATATATGCCGATTTTGAAGCAACAAATATTCCCCTCGAATACCACAAACAACAAGAAACAACTGAAAACACAAAAATTTGGCGCAGCAGTTTCCAAATAGTTATTGTATATATGTAGACTCCGTAGCAGATAATGTTTTTAAATCGAGGACATTTACTCATTTTGGTAGTGACTCAGGCAAACACATGGCAGAAACATTAGTAACAATATTTGAGCAAATCCAATGTCAATATGAAGAACTATCAAAGGAGATAAATATGACTAAAAAGGATAGAGATAATTACAAGAATGCAACAAATTGTTTTCTATGCAACAGAGAGTTAAATAAGAAAAATAAGATACTAGAACATTGTCATCTAACGGGAAATTATCGCGGGGCAGCATGCAGATCATGCAACGCAAAAGAAGGAAAAGGATGTGAGGAAATACCAGTATTTTTATAATGATTCTGGTTATGATTTTCATTTCCTTGTTTGCGAATTGCTACATTTAGGTAAAGATGAATATGAAGTAAATATTTTACTAAAAACATCAGAAAATTACATTTCAATAACGTATGGTAAAAAAAATTCCACCTAGTTTTTCTAGATTCCTTGAGATTCTTATCAACCTCACTAGCTAATGTTGTTTCCTCATTAGTTCCAACCCCAATGGATTTAGAAACAGTAAAGAAAAACTTTCCAATTCTATTGAATAAATTTAAAAAAGAAAAACTGTCCGAGGAAGAACTAATACTATTAACTCGCAAGGGTGTATATCCATATGAATATGTATCATCTGAAAAGGTATTTAATGATACTCAACTAACCCCAATTGAAAAGTTTTATTCAATACTATCACAATCAAATACAACTGAATCGGTTTATGAACATGCAAAAAAAGAATGGAACTATTTTAATTGTAAAACATTTAAAGATTATCATAACATCTATCTTAAAGCAGATGTTCTCCTATTAGCTGATGCTTTTGAAAACTTTATAATTGTACGCTCTGCGCGGTAATAATGTACTTGGCTTGGTCGATGAACTAACTCGTAGCAATACTCTTATTACGCAATGCTCTCGTGCCTATAAATATATTGAATTGAGCAGTCGGCTCATTTAAGTGCATCGTTTTCTCTCGCCAAACTAAATAGCTAGTCTGAGTCATTACAATAATCATACATATGAGAATTTTAAAATTGATCCCGCCTATTGCTTTAGTGCACCCGGATTAACATGGGCATGCGGATTGAAATATACAGATGTGAAAATTGATTTGCTAACTGATCATGATATGTTGTTAATGATTGAGCGAGGAATTCGCGGCGGATTCTCTGGGGTTTTAGGAGATAGATATACTAAAGTAAACAATAAATATTTACCAAATTCTAATAAAAAACAGAAATCATCATATGTATTATATCTAGATGCAAACAATTTATATGGAGGCTGCATGAAACAAAAATTACCAATTGCCGATTTCCAATGGGAAGATGATCCCAATTATTATAAAAACATTTCCAAAGGAAGGGGATGCATTGTGGAAGTAGATTTAGAATATAGTCGGTAAGCAAAAGCAAAAACATATAAATATCCACTAGCTCCAGAGCATTGTTCAGTTAAGGAAGATGAACTATCAGAAACACAAAAAGATTATCTCAAAGCAGACAATTCAAAACACTTAGCAACAAAAAAGTTAATTCTAAATTTATTCGATAAGAAAAACTATGTAGTGCATTATAACCTTCTACAATTTTATGAAAAGCAAGGACTAAAAGTAACCAAAGTACATCGAACAATCTCATTTATTGAGGATGATTGGTTGGCTAAATACATTGACTTTAATTCAAATCAGAGACAGATGTTAAAAACAACTTTTGAGAAAGATTATTGGAAATTAATGAACAATGCATTTTATGGAAAAACAGTTGAAAATATTAGAGATAAAAATCAATTCCATTTAGAAAAGGACATTGAAAAAGCAAAGAAATATTTTACAAAACCAAACTTTAAAGACTTTATAAAATTTGATGATGAATTTATGGGAATTCATATGAGAAATAAAACAACAAAATTTCTTAAACCAATCTTTATTGGAATGGTTGTTTTAGATTATGCAAAGCTAGTAATGTATGAATATTATTATGATGTTATAAATAAAACTTGGCCAGATAACTATCCAATAAATGCAGACACCGACAGTTTGGTATTTAAGGTTGAAACTGACGATCGGGCACAGCCCGCGAACCAAAGGTTCAATGTCTATAAAGATATGGAAACAATTCAAGATACATTAGATACATGTGATTACCCCGATAATCATCCTCTAAAATCAAATAAAAATAAGAAAGTTGTACTTAAAATGAAAGATGAATTAAATAGCAAAATCATAACCGAGTTTATAGCAATAAGATCAAAATGCTATGCATTTAAAGTTTTAGGACAGGAGGGGGAAATTAAAAAATAAAAGGGGTTTCAAGAGCAGCAGTTAAAAAGATAACTTTTGATGATTATAAAAACGTACTATTAGATTACCTTAACACAATTGAAAAATATCATGCACTACAATATCGATTAAATTCAGATCAACATAAAATGTTTGTTATTGAGACTGATAAAAAACACTAAATCCATTTGATGATAAGAGGTATTAGTAATATGTAAATGTACGCTTCTAGACCCAGAGGCACAAATTAAACAGCACATTTGAAGGGCTAGAGGGGGGACACGGGGGGGAATCAAAAAAACACATTAAGACACTAAACAGCACCACTAACACCCCCAATACCCACCAATAGCCTCAAAAAATCAAAAACACTATTAACATACCCAATCAAATCCACCCATCAGAAATCAAACCCCCGTGTCCCCCCCCCTTTAGCCCTTCAAATACCCATGTTTAAATAGGATCTGATCTAGAAGCGTACATTTACATACTACTACATTCAAACACTCTATAACCCACCGCCAGCGCCGCAGGCGCAAAGGGTCTGAAATGCTTGGTTTTTTCTGATGACTAACACAGGAATTCGGGATCTATTCGCGCTACACACAAACAAGTTTGCATTGCAACAATATAGATGGCTATAGCAAACTTTATTCTATCGCCCCGAAGGGTCGCAGACACAGTCTGATGACTAACACAGGAATTTGGGGGTCTACTAACGCTACTCACAAACAAGCTCGCATCACAACAATAGGGTCGACTATAGTAAACTTCATTTTATCACCCGAAGGGACGCAGACACAGTTTATGACTAACACAGGAATTCGGGGTCTCGAGTGCCCATCCACCCACAGCACAATATTCTGAGTCTTGCATTTTATTCAAACCAAAACGTGAGGCTACATTTTATTTTTTTATTTTCGAAAAAATTTTCTCACGTTTTGCTCTCACCATGTGACTTAAATGGAATGCATGAATTCTTTCTATTAACATGAAAAAATATATATGAGCACTCCAGAGCATGAATTAGCTCACATATTTTATCTTCGCAAATTTTTCATCTTTATTAGTTCTCTCACTATCTTATCATTAAGCAGCTAGTAAAATGAACGACAAGGAAATTGAAAGCATTGTGAGCAATTTGAAGAGTCTAACAAAGAAAAGCAATACATCAATTGCTCTATTTTTGAATCGCCTTCCAAAAGAAAAACGCGGTTCCTTCAATGATACTTTGGTAAGCCTTGTTCATCAAGCCATCGATAAGACGATTGAGGATGACGAATCTAGTAGCAACAAGAAGAAATCAAACAAAGCCGAACAAAGTGCAAGATTCATTGTCAACTTGAAAGCGTGGCTATCTAAGCATCACACTGAGGCAATTCATTTCAAGACAGACTATCGAGAGCTGGAGGAGCTGATTAAGGCTGAAATCACATCGGACGACACCGCCACTAGATTATACGCGGATCTATGCATCATTGAAGAAAAGGTCGATGAGATTAAGGGAGTGATTGGCGCCAAAAAAGCCGACACCATCGCGTTTCTATCCGAGACTATGAGCAATCAGGAAATTCAAAGTCGTCTTAAGTGCGGCGACAACTATGTTTCACGAATGAAAACTTTCCACAAACTTTGTGAAGACTATCCGGCTCTTCGTTTCGCGCCATACGCATACAACACAATTTTGCAGTATAAAACCACCATTGAGTCTGCTGCAAACTCAGACGAAGACTTTTGCTCGATGTTGAAGACACCGCTGACGCCACAATTCAAAGGACGCGATGACGACACAGTGGTGGGGAGCAGCCGGAAAGTTTCTATTAGCCACCGGAAATGATTGATTTTATTTGTTTTAAATAACTGATAATAACTGAATCGCTTGTTTTAGACATTATTCAATAACAGTTTAAAATTCCACACCGTTTTAACCACCATCAACAGTTTTATAATGTATAATATTTATAAAGAAAAGCGCTAACTGATTCGAACTAAACTAACACTTAACAAAATTATTTACTCTCTTACTCCTCATTGTTCCTTTTTCATAGATAAATGGGGCAACTCAACTAGCGCCAATCTTTATAATTATAAAGAAAAGCGCCAATTCTAGCAACACTATGTTCCTGTGGAGTCTAGCCTATTCTTTTGTGTGTTCACGCATTCATTTTTCTGTTACTAAAAATAGACAAAAATGACACACCATACGCAAGTATACAATCTGAATGAATTACAAATAGGAGACCCAGTAGAATACAGAGGTGAGGGTCTTTTCGACATAATAGGCGCTGCAGCAAATACAATAAAAGATAATATGCCACTAATAGCACAAGCAGGCTCAGCAGCAGGCTCTGTAACCAACGCAGTCAAGGGTGGAATAGAAGCAGCTAAGGCAGCAGAAGAGCTCAAGAAATTGAGAGAATTTAACGACACCCTCTCGCAAATAAAAGCAATAAAAGATTTAAAGCTAGCACAAAAAGTTGCTCAAGCCGCACAACCTACTGAAACACCTACTAAAAGTAACCCATTGAGCAATAAAGATATCCAAGATTTTAATAAAATGTTAACCTCAATTAAAGGCGGAAAAGGATTAAAGAAGTTTTAGTAATATAAAAATGGACCCAGTTAATGATGAAAATAGTTTTGTAGTGAAACTACAACTTGACTTAGATTCGAATTGCAATATATTTTATGAGTTAAAGACGAGAGGGCTTGGGGCGAGAAACTTAACTGCGAGAAAGAACTGTAAAAGGAAATTAGTCTATGGTAATTTATGACAAACTGAGTTGCAAATAAAAAGTACAACAAAATACCCATACGACTCCCCCCTCCAATTGCGGAGCACGGGGAAAAGAGACTGTAACTGAATTATAAAATGGTGGAATGGCTTAAATTATTGAAACGAAGCGGTTATACAGTTGAAATACGAGCTAAATTTTATATGAAGGGTTGAACATTGAGAAATATTGAGAACATTGGAACAGCAGTCAGTAGACGTTATACATTACAAGGTTAATAATAAATGTAATCATTATGGCGTCGGAATTGGACTCGGCGGCCGCTAGAGGTCGCTCTAGGAGGTGATGAGTCCACCGGTTCCTTTGGTTTGGCGGCTTTTTCCGGCAGCGAGTTCGCGGCCGGCTGAACAGCCGACTTCGGAAGCGAAAGTCGCGCCGGCTTGAGGCGATCGATAGAGACAGATTCGGTGTTGCCTGACGGTAGGAAAATAACGAAGAACTTGTCAGTTCGCTGTTTCACGCGATACGGCCCTGAGTACGGCGCCTCGAGCGGCGACCGCACGCGATCGACCCGAACCCAGACGAATTCAGCCATTTCCAGGTCCTTGGGTACGTAGCTCCGTGGTTCGTGCGTCTTCGCGTGTGGACTCGGTAACTCTGTCAGCAGTTCCTGCAGCCGTGTCCGAATGTCCGTTGGGGCGAGTGGTTCAGAAGTTAGAATGCGCGGAACCATCGGAAGCTCGCCGTAACCCTGGTGAACGGTGATATTCCTTGGTCGTCAGGTGCGACGTGCATCGCGAGGAGAGCCACAGGTAGGTCTGTCAGCCAGTCATTGCCTCGAGCACGTAGCATCGTCTTCAGGGTGCGATGGGCTCGCTCGACCTTGCCATTGGTTTGAGGGTGGTAGGCCGTTGTGCGTAATCGATGAAAACCAATTGATGACGAGACCGAGTGAAAGAATTCTGATTCGAACTGGCGCCCCCGATCAGTGATTACATACAGTGGCACTCCGTAGCGCGAGACCCAAGACGAGACGAATGCATGGGCGACTACTTCCGCGGTTATTGATTCCAGTGGTGTAGCTTCTAGCCAGCCAGTCGAGCGGTCGACCATCGTGAGAAGGTAGCGAGCAGACTGGTGGCCAAAGGTGGTAGCATTAGCTGGTGGAAGTGGTCCCACAATATCGATGTGTACCGCCTCAAAGCGATTTGATGGTAATGCGAAGGCCTGTTGCGGGGAGACAGTGTGGCGAGTGACTTTACTCCGTTGGCAGTCCTGGCAGTTCCAGCAGTAGGTCTTGATGGACTTGCGCATTCCGGGCCAAAAGTAACGTTCTGTGATGAGTTTTGCTGTTTTACGGTAGCCGAAATGACCAAGTCGATGGAAGGAAGCAATCACGGCGTCGCGGAGGGACGGCGGAATGATCGGGCGAGGATACGGCGTTGACGTCTCACACCAAACGACGACGTCTTTGTCCAGAGAATACGATCGAATATTTGGTGCAGCTGAGAACGACTCCGGTCGTTGTGCTTCAGCGATACTGGGCAGATCAACAGGGAATTGGCTTGATGGGGCAGCGACTACAGCGACTGTTGCGATGTTGGACACGTGATCATTCACTGGGAAGTCAGGCAGTCGAGAAAGGGCATCAGCTATTACGTTGTCTGCACCGCGAATGTACTGGACATCTGCCACGTACTCGGACAAGACGGTCAAGTAGCGCTGATTGCGATCTGACGTAGTGGTGCGATTGGCGTGGAAGGCCTGAGCTAGTGGTTTATGATCGGTGAACAAGGTCACGCTCAGTCCTTCAATGAGGCTGCGGAAGTGCAACACTGCCAGGTACGCCGCGAGTAGTTCTCGGTCGAACGTGCTGTACATCCTTTGAGATGACGACAACTTCTTGCTGAACATGCCAAGAGGTGACGTTCCGGTTGAAGAGGTTTGATGCAGAACGGCACCAACACAGTCGGCTGAGGCATCAGTGTACAGGTGGTACGCAGTACAGTTGGGGTCCGGATGATGCAGCAGTAGTCTCTCTGAGAGAGCTTGTTTGATGTTTTCGAAAGATTTCTGATGCTGCTCTGTCCATTGGAAGTTTCCTGCTGACTGTAGTGATGCAGTGAGTAGGTCTTGCAGCGGACAGATGCGGTCGGCAAAGTTGGGAACGAATCGACGGTAGAAACCGACGACACCGAGGAAGCGCCGAAGTGCATTCGAATCCGTGGGTGTCGGCCAGTCAGTGATTATTTGGATCTTCTTCTGGAGAGGTTTTATTCCTTCAGGAGTCACGCGATGGCCAAGGAAATCTACCTCGGACTGAAAGAATTCGCACTTCTTCAAATGAACCTGTAGGCCGTGTGTTCTTAGGCGGTCCAAAACTTGTTCCAAATGCGAGTAGTGGTCCTCACGAGTCTTTGAGAATATCAGGACATCATCGATGTAAGAGATGACGAATGACAGTCCGTGAAAAACAGAGTCGATGAAGCGTTGAAATGTTTGTGCTGCATTCCTCAGGCCGAAGGGCATGCGTGTGTACTCGAACAATCCAAACGGTGTGGTGATAGCGGTTTTGCAAATATCCTCTTCGGCGACTGGAATTTGATGAAAGGCGCGAACAAGGTCTAACTTTGAAAACACAGTGCTTCCGTGTAGGTACCGAGTGAATGTTTGAATGTGTGGAACCGGATAGTTGTCCGGCTTTGTTCGTTTGTTCAATTCGCGATAGTCACCGCACGGACGCCAGCCAGCTCCCTTGGGTGCCATGTGGAGGGGTGACGCCCAAGCGCTTGAGGAAGGTCTGAGGTAGCCAGCATCGATTAGCTGCTGAAACTCCTGCTTTGCAGCCTGTAGTTTTGCAGGGTGCAGTTGCCGGGGTCGCAAGTGAATTGGTTGTCCACTACCAGTGTCTAGCCGGTGAACAGTGTCATGCTTGACCTCTGAAGCTGGCGGAAGGGCTCCGCCTTCAACGAAAGAAAAACAATCTGCAAACTTTGTCAACAGCGTACTCGTCCGAGAATCCAGGTTGGGTGGCAGTTCTACCGACACAGTGAATGGGCCACAATGAACATTTGAAATTGACAAGGTAACAGTAGACAGTCCTGTTTCTGAGTCTCGAACGTGTTTGCGCTGACAATCGACAACTAACCCATGGTGAGCCAAGAAATCGTAACCAATTATGGGTTTCACCACTGACGCCACGAGGAAGGTCCACTGGAAGGCGCGACGCAAACCGCGGATTGAGACATCCAGTAGGACCGACCCGCGAACTGGTATGGCGGCTCCGGTAGCAGTAATTAAACGAACGTTTGTATCTTGAACGAGTGCATTAACGAGGTGAGGTGGAACAATGGAAACCGAGGCTCCGGTATCCACAAGAAACTTGCTGTAGGTATTGTTGATTTTAACATCTAACTCCAAACAGGTGGTCGATGGTATCTCGGCACTGCGCACCGCGACCTCGGTCGCAGTGCGATTTAGTTTTCCGGCTGACGAGAAGGTGATGATGAACGCGACTGAGATGGCGTTTTTTCATTGGGATGCAGCACTCGGATCGGACGCGAGCTGTCCTTGGGAAACTGGCACCAGGGGCGACACGACCGAGCACGGCGGCCATAGTAGAGGTGTGAGCGGCAAACGACGGGGCGTTGGCCAGGCTTAAATGGGTCTGTTCCAGTGGGCTTACCAGGTGCTTGTCGGTGTGGAGCTTGCTCAAAGCGCTGTTGGGGTGTCCTATCTGCACCGGCCTGCTGAATTGGGCAAACTGTCGCTGGCGATGGAGAGCTAAGGCCTCTGACGACCAACATCGAGTCAGAAATCTCGGAAATTTGCTGGGATGACTGCTGTTGGAATCCCGACAGTGCGATACGAAGGTCCTGTGGAAGACAGCGCATCAGAGTGGCCTTGAGGAGATCCTCGTCGGGCTGTATCTGGCACTGCTCCATCTTGCTCCGGAGTTTGCGCATGAAGATTGATGGCTTGTCTCCTCCGAGGTCCGAGACTTGCAATACTTCCGAAACCTTCTCCTGCTTGGACTTTTGCAGAGTCGATGTAATCGCTGATTTCAGTTGTTCGTACTGTTTTGGAGTCTGAGCGGACAAGTGCAGAGCCGCGATATCCTCCGGTAGATGAGAGACTAGGTGGTAAAATTTGGCGGTCTCGTTGGTCACCCTGTTGAGCATAAACTGGGCCTCCAGCGTGAGGAACCATGCTTCCGGGTTGTTGCGATAGAAGATTGGCAGCTTCAGGTGGGCCAGGGAGACTATAGCGGTGTCGGCGGCGTTTCCTACTGCAGTTGTAACCACTGGTGCGGCCGAACTTGGTGCGGCTTGCGTGGTTGTAGGTGGTGTAGGAGCGGAATTGTTGCTTGCACTGTCCGTCATTGGATTTGTCTTCTGTGAGTATTGAGTATGCGAGTAATATCTTTCGCCGCCTCACCGGACCAATTTGTAGTGAAACTACAACTTGACTTAGATTCGAATTGCAATATATTTTATGAGTTAAAGACGAGAGGGCTTGGGGCGAGAAACTTAACTGCGAGAAAGAAATGTAAAAGGAAATTAGTCTATGGTAATTTATGACAAACTGAGTTGCAAATAAAAAGTACAACAAAATACCCATAGTTTATATTTCATAGCAGAGGTAGTAGACACTTTAAATTTAGATGATACGAGCGTAATAAACATAGCCACGCAATGTTAAAAAGATTAGATCGATTAGGTAAAAAATTGGATTATGATATTGATACTTTTAAACTCGCTGCAAAATATGCACAAGAAGACAGACCCATTTCATTTAAGCATAATCGTAAAAACTATAGGTTAACAGAATCTGATGTTAAATTCTTATTGGAGACTCACACTAAAAAGGACGGTGGGCTGTTACCCATTCTACCAATTCTTTTAGGACTTGGGGCAGCAGGAGCAACTGGATTAGCAGCCAAAAGAATTCATGACAAGCGAAAACAGCTAGGGGAATTAAAAGCAAAATAAGGGGGCATATTGCCACTTGCAACTTTGCTCCCAATAATTTGTGCAGGAATAAGAGCAGCTGGTGGAGTAGCAGGTGGAGCGGCTGGAATAGCAAAAGCCGTAAATGACAAAAAAGCCGCTGATGAAAAAGCTAAACGAGAGGCTGAATTCCAAAGACAGCAAATAACGCAGGATGCACAATTTAAACAAAAACTTATAGATACCATTAACAGCAGCTTATCAACAGCAGAACAAAAAAGAAATGCAGAAGCTAGCTTAGCAGCTGGAAAAGGTTTAATATTAGAAGGAACAACCCAAGGCGATGGCTTCATTTTAAAAGGTACAACTCACGGCGAAGGAGTTGTAGCAGATAAATTACATGAATTCGGTCAAACTTTGGAAAAAACCGGCGAAAAAGCTAAAGGATTTTTCGATAATATCGGAGCCAACTTTAGGCCAGCGGTTCAGAAGATTTTTAATAAACAAGGAAAAGATTCTAACATAATTGAAAAACATAATGGAAGCGGACTATATCTTGAAATGAGACCAAAAGCAGGTTCAGGCATCTTTTTAAATGCAAACGTTTCAGGCAGCGGATTAATATTACCAAAAGCGGAACTAGAATAGGCTCCTGTGGGGATGTCTAGGCTACTAAAATTCAAAATTAAAAAAGCACGAAAAAACATTGTATAAATTTTATTCTATAAAATGGAACAAATTTTAGCCCAAATCGACAACCCAGAACTTAGAGCACAATTAAAAGCTCAAATAGAAGCACAACGAATGGCCGATAGGGCGGAAATAGGAGCTAGAGTTAGAGCAGAAAATCAGATACGCTTACAAAGACAAATAGATATTATAGACAAACCGCAGGAACAAAATGGGGCTGAAGTAATAAATATAGATATTGAAATAAATACAGATTATAAAGAATATTTTAAACAAATGAAACAAAAATTAAAGACCATACTGGATAGATATACCATCAAACCAAATAACAAACGACAACCAATTAAGTATAAAATAGAAATTGAAACAGAATTTAAAAAACCAAATATGCTTAATGCAAATTCTGAAATTGAAGTAATAAATAACTTTTCACAAGAATCATATAAGACACTCCTATCCATGAGAAATTACAACAATCAATTTGATTAGATAGAAGCAGAGTTTGACGAATGGATAGATAAGATGACAGAAAATGGATCAGGGTTTATATTTGTTTCTTGTAATTCATCCACAGTAAAGATTGCTCCAATAGAAATTCTTAGAGGACGATCACACATGAATCTTCGCTTTAAATCTCCAATGATCATAAATCCAGATAATACAGATAATAAGTGTTTATTATGGTGTTTACTAATTCATAAATATCATAAACAAGTAAAATCGCATGTTTATGTGATTATTAATGGATGAAATAATAATGAAAAACATATCATACCCAGTATCAATTGATGATATATATAAGATTGAAAAAATGAATGGATTAAATATTAATGTATTTTCAATTGAAGAGCCAAACAAAATTCCAATTAATGATAAAGAATGGTATAAAAAGATGTTTTCTAGTTAAACCAGCAACTGATATAACAGCACCAGATCAAATTGATTTATTGTATATTCAGCGTAAAAAGAATACACATTATATATACATAAAAGATATTAGTACTTTTTAAGAGAAAATGGAAATAGAATGCCATTATATAGAAATTGTTTCACATTTAAAAAGGATGAAACAGCTCTTAAAAATCATCAACGATTTTGTTTAGATCACAAATTTACTAATGTCGTAATGCCAGATTATAAAGATAAAATCTTAAATTTCCGACAACATTATATGTCAATTAAAAAACCAATTGTAATATATGCTGATTTTGAAGCAACCAACGTTCCATTCGAACAACAGGAGAGTACAGACTGTACAAAAAAATTGGCACAACAGTATCCAAATAGTTATTGTATATATGTACATTCTGCAGCAGATCATATTTTTAAATCGAGGATAATTACTTATTACGGCAAGGACGCGGCAAAACACATGGCAGCATCATTAGTAAATGCATTTGAATATATTCAAAATCAATATGATAAATTATCAAAGATATTATTATGACAGAAAAAGATAAATATAACTATAATAATGCAACAAATTGTTTTATTTGCAAAAGGTATTTAAGTAAGAAGAATAAGATAAAAGAGCATTGTCATCTAACAGGAAATTATCGCGGGGCAGCATGTAGATCATGTAACGCAAAAGAAGGAAAAGGATGTAAGGAAATACCAGTATTTTTTCATAATGGTTCCGATTATGTTTTTCATTTCCTTGTTCGAGAATTGTTACATTTAGGTAAGGATAAATATGAAGTAAATATTTTACCTAAAACATCAGAAAATTACATATCAATAACATATGGTAAAAAGTATTCCCATCTGGTTTTTCTAGATTCCTTGAGATTCTTATCAACCTCTTTAGCGAATGTTGTTTCATCATTAGTTCCAAAACCATGGGATTTAGAAACAATAAAGAAAAACTTTCCAAATCTAATGAATAAATTCAAAAAAGAAAAACTATCCGAGGAAGAACTAAAACTATTAACTCGCAAGGGCGTATATCCATATGAATATGTATCATCTGAAAAGGTATTTAATGATACTCAATTGCCCCCAATTGAAAATTTTATTCAATACTATCACAATCAAATCGGATTATGAACATGCGCAAAAAGTATGGAAATACTTTGATTGTAAAACATTTAAAGATTATCATAATATATATCTTAAAGCGGATGTTCTCCTATTAGCTGATGCGTTTGAAAACTTTAGAAATCATACATATGAGAATTTTGAAATAGATCCAGCCTATTGCTTCAGCGCACCCGGATTAACATGGGCATGCGGATTGAAACATACAGATGTGAAAATTGATTTACTAACAGATCATGATATGTTGTTAATGATTGAGAGAGGAATTCGCGGAGGATTCTCAGGGGTATTAGGAGATAGATATACTAAAGTAAATAATAAATATTTACCAAATTATAATAAAAAACAAAAATCATCATATGTATTATATCTAGATGCAAACAATTTATATGGAGGCTGCATGAAACAAAAATTACCAATTGCCGATTTCCAATGGGAAGATGATCCCAATTATTATAAAAACATTTCCAAAGGAAGGGGATGCATAGTTGAAGTAGATTTAAAATATACTCGGCAAGCAAAAGCAGCAACATATAAATATCAACTAGCTCCAGAGCATTGTTCAGTTAATGAAGATGAATTATCAGAAACACAAAAAGGCTATCTAAAAGCAGAAAACTCAAAACACCTAGCAACAAAAAAGCTAATTCTAAATTTATTCGATAAGAAAAACTATGTAGTGCATTATAACCTTCTACAATTTTATGAAAAGCAAGGACTAAAGGTAACCAAAGTACATCGAACAATTTCTTTTATAGAAGAAGATTGGTTAGCCAAATATATTGACTTTAATTCAAATCAGAGACGGATGGCAAAAACAACTTTTGAGAAAGATTATTGGAAATTAATGAACAATGCATTTTATGGACAAACAGTTGAAAATATTAGAGATAGAACCCAATTCCATTTAGAAAAGGATATTGAAAAAGCAAAGAAATATTTTACCAAACTAAACTTTAAAGACTTTATAAAATTTGATAATGAATTTATGGGAATACATATGAGAAATAAAACAACAAAATTTCTTAAACCAATCTTTATTGGAATGGTTGTTTTAGATTATGCAAAGCTAGTAATGCATGAATATTATTATGATGTTATAAATAAAACTTGGCCAGATAACTATCCAATATATGCAGACACCGACAGTTTGGTATTTAAGGTTGAAACTGACGATCGGGCACAGCCCGCGAACCAAAGGTTCAATGTCTATAAAGATATGGAAACAATTCAAGATACATTGGATACATCTGATTATCCGGATAACCATCCTCTAAAATCAAATAAAAATAAGAAAGTTGTTCTTAAAATGAAAGATGAATTAAATAGCAAAATCATAACCGAGTTTATAGCAATAATATCAAAATGTTATGCATTTAAAGTTTTAGGACAGGAGGGAGAGGTAAAAAAATAAAAGGGGTATCAAGGGCAGCAGTTAAAAAGATAACTTTTGATGATTATAAAAACGTACTATTAGATTACCTTAATACAATTGAAAAATATCACGCTCCACAATATCGATTAAATTCAGATAATCATCAGATGTTTGTCATTAAGACTGATAAAAAACATTAAATCCATTTGATGATAAAAGGTATTTATTAAAACATATCCATATGGTTTAAAAGAAGAGATAAAAAACATGATAAAAGATAAAAAACAAAAAGAAGATATAATAAGCAAATATGAAGAATATAAAGAGGCAATAAATAATTACTATTACGATTGTGATTGCGAGGACGATTGCGAATGTGAATATAATACATTTCTAGAATATGAAAAAGACATAGAAAATTATTACGTAACATTTCCAAAAGAATTTAAAAAATTAAAAAAGGAACAAGTCTTGGATAGGTGGAAGAGATTAACAGAAAAACTACTAGTACTTAAAAAAAACTAAAGCATGTAATTCCTTAAGTAGAATATCCATTTCCATTTCAAATTTTATTGAACACCAGTTTTCCTCACAGTCAGACGGATAACTTAAACATTCTTTTACTTTTTTTCTAAGTATTTTTATTCGTCTAACAAGGCGATCGATTT
This sequence comes from Macrostomum lignano, assembly GCA_002269645.1. Taxonomy (NCBI): domain Eukaryota; kingdom Metazoa; phylum Platyhelminthes; family Macrostomidae; genus Macrostomum; species Macrostomum lignano. The sequence continues at coordinate 109,608 of NIVC01001063.1, read as the reverse complement.
CATTTTCAATAATTGTTTCAGCATAAGCAATTGCATTTTTAATAAAACGCTTTCTTTTTTCTAAGTCATATCGAATCGGAAACATATCGTCTCCATAATCACAATATTTCTGACTGATAATTATATTTATTTTATTCTCAACCTCATTTAATTCTTTATTGTAAGCGCACAGAACAATTTTTAGGGTCGCCATTTTCTTATAAAAAATTTAAGATTCCTCCTCCTCCCAAACAGAAGCCAATTTTACAGTCCTGTCTACCTTTTTATTTTTTTATTTATTTGTTTGAATTGTAAACCGTCAGTTGGCGAGTATTTCATAATAAAAGTTTTCGGTTTATTTATAACAATCGTAGGAAATTCTTTAACGTCATCACCGCTTAAGCATAGTATGCTGTTATCGTTTAATTGTAGAAATATCGATTGAATTCCAATAAATTTAACTTGTCTCAAACATATTATATCATACTCCTTTGGTTACAGAGAATTGGTGGTTGGAAAATTAATTTTATTAGAATCGGTTTTGAACCAGGTTTCTATTTTTAGTCTAAAAAAATAACAAAAAAATGAAAGACAGATATGAATGTAATAAATGTAATGTGACTATGCATAGAGGGCAAACAGCAAATGGAGATATATATCATATGTGTTATTCATGCGCTAAGATATATCAATTTGAAAAAAAACAAAAAAGATTGAAAACTCATATTACTATTTCAAAAACACAATTATAAAAAAATTATCATGTTACATTTCACATCCATCTCTTCTCATGCCAGACGGCACACGTATTAGTACCATCCCCGGAAATAGTGTTAATTTATATAATAACTTCTTTAAATTGAATAAAGGAAAAGGATTAAGTTCGAAAGACGCCGATTTTAATCCTGGTTGGATATTATTTCAATTTTCTTATGCGAGAGAACACAAAGTATATAAGGATCGGAAACATCCCAACCGAAATGTTATTGAAAAAGTCATTGGAATTTTTATGTATTGATAAAAAATTTAAGCCTCGAATCAAAAGGCAATTACCATTGTGGGAAGAATATATAACGTATGCATTAAAAAAAGTTACACCACCTGAAGTTCCACCGAACTACCTGAGCACGGGCTTTGTACCCCAGTTTCTATAACCTCAGGCTCATATACCATACTCTGCCGGCGACCCATAGTTTGTATAGGCGGAGGTTTGGGGTGTCCAAACGCAATTCTTTCAATTCCATATCGGTAAAAGCTTCAACATCTAAAATTCTATTTCTATCTTTTAAATATTTATCATATAACTCAACCGCGGTTGTTAACTCATGTATTGTAATCTCTCCATCATCTAATATTTTTTGCACATATAAATATAACTGATTTTTATATTGTTTAGCAACATCTCTTAGTGATTTATATTGATCCTTTCTTTTTATAAGATATAATTTAATTGCCAAAAGAATTGATAAGTTTCTTATTAATTCAAAACCTGATATTGAACCAATTGAAATACCCAAAAATAATTGAGATAAATTAAGGGTTGGGATTGATTGTAGTATACCCAAAACGATTACACATAACATCGATAAGCTTCCAAAACCAATATTGAAAAAATCCATATTCCTAATATGGTTTGAAAACCTTCTTACTTTTTTGGTATATAAATCATAATCATAATTTATTCGATCAACATTACTCAACATGCGTCCTTTACGTTGGTTAAATAGGTCGCGCTCTTTTCTGTCCGCTTCAGACACCGACATTTTCGTCTATTTTTAATAAGACCAAAATGAATTCCTCACGCTCTTTAGGAATCTGTCCAGCGCTCAATAAGTATTGGATTGGAGTTATCCTTTCTTTTTTCTCCAATTTAAATCCAACCTTCCAAAACTCTTGGAGTATAATATGATTTTTAAACAATTTAATTAACTCTTGAAGCTTCCTATTGTCTTGAACATTCACTCCGCTAAATAAAATCCTGGTATGAGACTTAAAAGTTTTTATAATCGATTCTTGTTTAGGAATCGGAATAACAATATTATTGTTTTGCCGCATTGATGGAGTTCTGCTGAAAGCCATTTTATATACCAGTATTTTAGCTAGCTTATCTGTGTCGGCGGCTCTTCCAAATAAGCCGTAGATGGAAAATTATAACCAAATGATGTGCTACCACAGACAACGGCACCGCGAATAAAATGGGCGGCATCCGCTCCTCCGGTTCGAGCACCAAAACCGGATATTGATTTAATGGGTAATATATTGGGGTTTGGGGAGCGACAATCATTTTCTCTCCAATTGGAACAGCTAAAAATGGGATTGAATATATAATTCCGCGCTGAACCAAAAAGCCGTTATCGTCCGTTATATAACCACCATTTGAAATATCCGTTGTAATATTAATTGTGTTGACTCCGCCTTCAATATTTCCCACGGTATCGCCTGTGCTTGAGGTGGTAACAATTCGTGAATTAAATCCTAATATAGTTCTAAGTGAATTTGCAATTGTGAAATCAACCTGATATCCAGATCCTAATGATAGTGTGAATATGCCTGATGGTAAATCAACGCCTATTACTATTGCGCCAGCTACCCAATCTCCATTAGCTGTTAGTTCTCCTTCAATGTATGCATTTAAATCGGTATAACTATATGCGCCCGGATTTACTGCGAAAGTCGTCCAATTTACTCCTGAATCTTTAGAATATCTAAACTGGTTATTTGTTGGATTAATTAATTGTGGCATGTTAAAAACAGAGAATAAAATGAATCCAATCTGATAACTTAAACTTTGATCAAGATCAAGTGGATCTCTCAATTGAATCCTTTGTTCGCTGCTTGTCATTAAAAATTGTAAAGTCGTACTAAATTTTGAGTTGGTTCTATCAACCACTTGTTTTATTGTATCAAGATTTAAAGCCATTTTTATAGCGTGAATTCATGCTATTCCTCTTCCTCATCATTATCTTCATTTATCAAATTTGTTAAGATCCGATGTCTCCTTTCTAACCTAGGATTGATATATACGATTGGTATGTTTGTATTGGTTGTCATCCCAAATTTTTTACACATACTTTTGAATGGTTTTGAATCTAAACCTGGGTTAAATCTCGCGTGTATATTTTGTAAATCGTAGTTATCTAGATCAAACATTACACAACAGCTCGCATTCTTTTTTATAATTGTATCTAAATCTCTAAAAGATAGAGTAAGATAAAAACCACCAATTTCATCTCCTCTGCCGCTAACAAAAATATCTTTTTGCAATTCTTGATCGTCGTCATTAATACAATCGTCAAATACAATTAATGTTTTATCATCTTTTGGAATTTGATCATAGGGTAATCGTGTTGATATTTTATACGTTGGGGATTTATCATCAGCATTTTCTGGATTTTTAGCAGTTGTTTTACACAATCCTTTAATGTCATTAAGTGTGAATTTCGGTTCATCATCGTCCTCATATTGCTCATATGCTCTTAACATTTAAACATGATATCTTTTTTTAATTTGTTTTTTAACCCATGTTTAAGAAATTCATAATATTTTATTCTAGGTTTGTTTGTATATATTATTAAATTATTATAATCTAACATTCCATTGGTTGTTAATAAGTCATAAACAAAGTGTGTTTTTCCTTTACCTGATCCTCCAACAACTAAACATAAAAAGGGGTCGTTGGGAAATATTTTATTATGTTTTGCCTTTACCATTTTAAGGAAATAATTTAGATATTATTTTTTTAGGATTTTCCTATTGGCGCGTCCTGAACAACGGTGCCGTCGGCTTTAGCAATCGCCATATACTCCTCTAGAAACAATGCGTGAGCGTCTACAGCCTGATTTCCGGTTTTATTAATCTTTAACATATAGTTCAAACCAATATTGGCTACATTTTCTTTCTGTGCGCTTAGATCAAAAACAACAACCGGATGAATGTTTAGAAACTCTGTGGGAGTATATTGAGGAACGGCATAGGCTTCGTTTTTGACATTATCCTGATAATATTTTATCAAATCATTAACATCATTATTTCCAATATTTAGATTAAGGGGGTTTTTAACAGGATAATATTGATCATCAACCTGCAGGCGGATGTTCTGGAGATTAAATGCGGTAATCGCCGATAGGGCGTTGTCACTTGCGGTGGCTGCCTGTGCTGCTACGTCGCCTGATTGAATCCAATATAAATCCCCGTTGCCTCTTTTGCTAGTTCTGTTTGTTATTTTAAACCAAACAAAAATATACCTCACCCGACGTTTTGTTTGTATGATTTGCCACTGGAATGAATCCTGATTGTTATTGATGGTTCGCATAAAGTGGCGGCGATTCAAATAAAATATATCCTGGTCTACTACTATCTGATCATCTATATATTTTAGAAGCGGAGCCGTTACCTCAATAGTTTGCACGACTAATTGAATTGAAACTATTCGAACTGCTATATCGGTTGAGGTTGAATTTCCAAAAAGTATCCTAGGCTGATATCCACCAGATATATGCAACTGTACCCCAAATTTTAATCCCTTCCATACCCGATTTGGTGAGAAGAACCCAAATAGTGGAAAGATTGAAAAGTCTTGCTCATAAGCGGTTGCGGTGGTTAAAACCGCGACTGGGAATTTTTTCTGACGGTCTATAAAACCGGTGTTCATATTTTTGGTGTTGGTTAGGGTTGTTACAACCGGAACTATGTTGGTATTAAGATAATTAATTAGAGCGGCGGTATCTGCACCGGCTGCTGGTGCTACATCGGGAAAATTTATTGCTCCACCGTCTCCCTTATCTGGCATCCATCCAACATTATCACCAACCTGTTTTGATAAAAATGTATAATTTAAATGTTTCAAAACTCCATTAATCTCTGCTGGGTTTGTAGATGTCTCAACCTCGGCTCCGTTAACAGTTAGTTGCGCTTGGGAAAAGCATTTATAAAACCAATCATTTTCTATAATGATGCCGGCGCGGTCGGCGATATCGGGGGCTGTAAGTGCTGTTCCATCATTTCTGGTATACAACCACCTAACGCGGAAAAACGCATTTTTCATATCCAATATGCTACTGGTTGCACCAATGTCAAAAGTTACAGTTCCCGTAGTAAAATTATTTGAATTATCGCTTGTTGGTAGGGTATAATTTAAATCTCTTGCTCTGATCTCATTAATATACTGACGATGTTTTTTGAAATGAAATTTATCACTCCAAATGGTTTTTGTCTCCGCCATTTTTTTAAGATAAAAAAGTTTTTTATGTTAAAAATGAGTCAGTTTATGGACGTTGATGAAGAGTTGGCGATTTATAAAGAGAAGCAAAGATATTCCGATTTTGTTAGAGATTTACAAAAAAGAAAACTAGGAATACAGTTAGCTGGTGAAAGATTTGCTGCTCCTTTTGTTAATCCTATTGTTGGGAAATTAGGAGAAATAGAAAAGAAATTAATATTTGATAACATCAAAAGTGGTTTACTTAGTAAAACCGATTTTATGAATTTATTGGGGAAAACTAATAAAAAAATTAATTATTTGTTTGATTCTGTAAAAAATAATGAGATTTAAGTGGAGGAGTTTAATAAAGAATTGTCTAGATCAGTTCAAGCCATTGAGGAATTTAAAAAAGATTTTGGTGGGTCTAAGGAAGAGAGTGAGGAGGAAGATATTGACACCGAGGGTGAGATTGAAACCGAGGGTGGTGAAAGTTTTTTCCAAAGTTATTTGAAAAAATGGTGTTCCTAAATCTATCCGCGTTGAAAATGAGTCTGAGAATAATATTACAATTGGTAGTAAAAATTTTGATATAAAAGGATTAAAAGATGAATTAGGAAAAAACGCATTCTATATTATAAAACACCCAACTGAGAATCCATCTAGTGTAGAACGATATAATCAAGATGATATTAAGAAAGCTAGAGAGTTTATTGAAAATAATCTGGATACTAGAGCAAAAACTACCAAATATATAGGGAATTAAATAAAACCTTTGGACAAGGATTAAAGACTCCGCGAAAACTTGTTTTAGCCGCTGCGAAAGCCGCTGGACATACTGGACTTTAGGTGTTAAATTTTTTACTTCTTTAAAAATGGATATAACAATAAAAGACTGTATTTGTAAACCTATTTATGAAAAGATTGGGTCGGATAGAATACTAAATAAAATATTTCAAGATGAATTAATAATTGCAAACCGTATTAAAACTATTCAAATGAGACTTGGATCTCTTTATGAATTATTAGCTATTGAACATTTTGGTTTTGAAAAAATAAAGAAAATTGATTTAATTCATACTGAAAGAAAAGTTGCTTTAGAGTTAAAATCTTCTGATAATACTGATAATTCATCAAGTCCATTTAGAAATATTCAAAAGTTATTAGAATTTATGTATGCCAATCCCGAATTTGATTTATATTATATTTGCATTAATAATACTACTAAAAATCCTATACAAAAACACCGTCCAAACATATTGCTACTTCTCACGCTGAAACACAAACTACAGACACTTCCCCAACTACCCACCCCTATAACCTTGGACCCCGCTAACTCACTAACACCCGTGTGGAACTCGGGAAAGAATAAGTCCACAGCTCTCTGTGCTTGTCGTAAGAGGCGACTCAACAGATATTCCATAGCAACTTGAAACGCAACAATGGCTAACACATTCGAATGCCCTGTCTGTCTAGACGATACTCTCACCAAGAAACCTCCGTGTATATGTGTAAATAACCACCGCGTATGCGGATCCTGCTTAAGTGATGCTCACCATATCCAGCCCTGGCAAGTCTGCCCCATGTGTCGTGGCGCCCTACGACAATGCATGATTTGTACATCATGGCGCACCCAAAAGTTCTGTACAAATGAACATTTCGTATGCATGCAGTGTATCAAGAAATTAGCCAAACGAACAGTGCTCACGTGCCCTGAATGCGATGCTTTTCCTCTAGTAAAAATGCGCGATCAACTTTTACGTATACAACCGGTACAAACGGTTCAGTTATCTGCATCCATAGTGCATCAACTCGCTCCAATAGACGTTATTCGCCGACTAGACGAGTGGCCCCTCCCTAGAAACTCTCGCTCCGCATATGTGCACCTCGTTATGTACGCACATCATAACAGACACCAATTAATACTCTTTCCGTTACAACGTATTCAGCAACGTCTTTTACGGTACCTATCAATATGCGAGCAACCAAGTCTCCCATTTCACTGTGCTATAATACCTCTACTTATCAAAAAGCATGCCGAATTAACGATGCTATTAACCTACAGCGAGATAACAGCCTGGCAAGGCGATACGTATGATGAAGTAGATTAGTAAAGTTTACCAGTACCTTCTATTCTCTCACCCCCCCCCAGATGGAGTCATGTCCCGTGTGCTACGACGAGGACGTCACACCGTTTGTCTACTGCCAGAACGGACACAGATTATGTTTCTTCTGCTGCACCACACAACTGATCGACAAATGTCCCTTGTGCCGAGCACCACCTACGAACTGCAAAGTGTGCAACGCCGTCCCACAAATACAGCTCTGCGAAAATAAGCACTGGGTGTGCCACGACTGCGCACTATCGATACAGCGACACGACATCACGACCTGTATCACCTGCAACCAACAAATTCTCAACGACAACTTGCCGCAGCTGGACACGAACGAACAAAAAATCAAGCTGACGATGGAAAGCATGAACGGCATGACAACCACTCACCTAGCACAAATCATCCGGAACTGGCCTATTCCCCACGACCGACAACCGCACCTAACCTCCCTGTTTCAACGGGCCCGTTTGTACGCAATGACAGCAACTACGATACCGGCGGAGGAAATCTACCTACAACTACTACAGGACACCAACACTGCCGAGTAAGTGCCGGTCCAACATCTCATCTGGCCGATTGCGGTATTAACAGCGAATTTAAATGACTACTTTATAATGATGCTTAACGATCACTTTGCGTCATGCTACTAACAGTTCAAAATGTCTAAATATCACTTACGTTTAAGTAACGAAGGCCAATTAGAAGCTACACAGGGACACCCCTGTCTACCCACACCTACCCATTACAAACAATGACGCTTTTAATACGGACCACTATATAAGTAGCTACACCGAATACCAGTCCATACCCTCACCCACTCCCTTACTCACCCAATCCAACGAGAAAAATTCACAAATGGATCACAACGACGACTGCCCCGTCTGCCTTGAGAGCAAACCCTTTCAAAGGCCAATGTGCCAGTACGGCCATCGGGTTTGCTTCTCCTGTTGTGACAGGGGGCTTTTCGACAGATGTCCACTCTGTCGAGACCCCCTAATCAACTGCAGCCTCTGCGGGGACGATCCGCAACTGAAGCTGTGCAGTTCCAGGCACTGGAGCTGCTTTAGCTGCCTGCAGAGGCTGGGGCGGCAGGGCATTACATACTGCCCAACCTGCACCAATTCCCTGGAAGCGCCGGCCGCAGAAATCGCCCGACGGGAGGACTTTCAACCGGAGCTCACACTCCACGATCTGGAAGCCCTCACCGCCCTGGAGATCTCCGCCAACGTGCAAGACTGGCCACTACCGACCGAACTACACGGAGCACGGCGGAGTCTCATGACAGCGGCCCGGCGCTGCACCCTGACCGAAACCCTACTAAACCCACAAGATGTATATTACCACCTACTAGAAGCCGCAGAATCCCACCACCATCACCAACTCCAATTCCTCATTTACCCCATAGCAGTATTAATGGTCAGGGTGCAAAGACTCTTCCACAGCTTCCTAGCCGAACACCTTTAACCCCAGTCCCCATACCCCATAGGTTCCTACACGATTGTATATATTATCAGAATAAACAATAAATTACGGTTCTCATTATTGCTCTGTTACGGAATACACTATACTGTGCTTGTTGCCATATTCAAATCTGCGTATACAATGTAGCTTCGCAAATAAACAATAATTATCAAGAAGCTTGTAAACCGTGTAACCTGTTTAATTCCTCATTGTACACCTAAAATCACCCGAGGTATTGTAAATTCGGGACGAATTTTTCGTAAAAAAGGGAGATATTGTAGAGATCTCCAAATAAGATACAAAGTATACTACTATAAGTAGCAACATGAAGATGCGAAAAACTCGAATGTTACAAAAATTGCAAATTGTCATACTCTATTTTTAAAGACCACGAAAACAACAAGTGACCATCTTTTGCAAAATTTAAATTTAGAACTCCGAATATGGTATCGGCGCTCAAAGCTAATGTATTCCATAGGGGTCAAATTTCCAAAGCGCTAAACTGTCACCTACTAAAAATAATCTGTTTTTCAAGAAGTTTTCCTATAAATACAAGCCAAAATCCGAGCTAAAAATCTCAGACTCGGAGCAGCCTCTGAAGATCTTGAAGCTTGCTGGAGCAGCTAAGCGAGGCTACATCTCTGAGGAAATACCTACCGTTCGGTAAGCTCTTGTTCGAGCCTTTGTTATTGATTTTGAGAGCGATTTATTGCCGGCCGCTACTGTCCAGTCGATTCGACTGAGTTCATTGAATTTGAGGCCTCCCATTTTCCTAAGGGATTGGATAGGATCTGCGGACCGATTCCGATACCCTTAGAGGATTATCGAGTTAATTGATTTTGGTTATCCTAGATTAACCGATAGGAGCACACGACTCCGATTCCGTTATTGCTAGAAGAAGACGCCCTTCTTGGAGGACCTCGTGGTTATTACAGAAAGTTGATTGTGTTATAAGGGCGTCTCGTTGATATTGATTACTGAGCTTAAGGCCTATATTGATTTTTGCATTCGAGAAATACTGCGACGTCGCCTGATCTGATTGTCACGCTCTCATTCGGCCGATTCGAGACTTCAAGAAGATTCCTCCGGAGAAGAAGAAGATTTGAAGAAGCGAACTCAACAAACGGGCACAACAAAGAAGATACAAGGAACGAGATCGGAGAACCTGCCCGACACAGAAGAGGAGCCCGCCACCGTAAGTAAACACTTTAATCTGTTCCCAGGCTTAAGTGTCTGGAAGTGGGAGTTTTCGGGAGACTGATCACCTCCCGAATCAACTATTCACGCTCTCTAGTGTGCTAAAGCGAATTCGGAAGTATTTCTGTGGCTTATTTCAATTGTTTTACAGAAATAGTAAAAATACTCGAGACCTGGACAAACAACCAAGCCCCGAGTAGTTTAACCTCACCCCCGTAGTAACCCGCCTGTCCATTTTTATAAACCGGAGAAACGTGCCATTCTATAAAATTCTATAAAATGCTCAGTATACACCTAGAGAGCGATCTCGATGGAAAGCCCTCAGGAATGTCAGAGTATCACGCTGCTAGAGACAATCCTACGAGCGTATATTCGTGGCCCTATTGGGCATAAGAAATGGGGAAATAGTTAATTGTTATTACGATTTTTACAAAACGTGGTCAAAGGAAGAAGAATTGAACCTAATTGTATTATATTTATATAAAAAATTACCTATTACTTCACCTCTAAAGTTCACAGAGGAAGACGTTGAGAGAGCATTATTTCTCTTATATATACCAATTACAATGTCAAGTAGAAATGGTTTCCTCAGAGAGGAAATTCTGAGAAGAAATATGCCAAACCTCAACCTGTTGCCTGTGAAATATACCACAAACCAATGTCCCCTCATGCTCTCAACCTGTTGCCTGTGAAATATACCACAAGCCAATGTCCCCTCATGCTCTCAACCTGTTGCCTGTGAAATATACCACAAGCCAATGTCCCCTCATGCTCTCAACCTGTTGCCTGTGAAATATACCACAAGCCAATGTCCCCTCATGCTCTCAACCTGTTGCCTGTGAAATATACCACAAGCCAATGTCCCCTCATGCTCTCAACCTGTTGCCTGTGAAATATACCACAAGCCAATGTCCCCTCATGCTCTCAACCTGTTGCCTGTGAAATATACCACAAGCCAATGTCCCCTCATGCTCTCAACCTGTTGCCTGTGAAATATACCACAAGCCAATGTCCCCTCATGCTCTCAACCTGTTGCCTGTGAAATATACCACAAGCCAATGTCCCCTCATGCTCTCAACCTGTTGCCTGTGAAATATACCACAAGCCAATGTCCCCTCATGCTCTCAACCTGTTGCCTGTGAAATATACCACAAGCCAATGTCCCCTCATGCTCTCACCCTCGGTGTTCAACCCCTCCAAAAAATTACAGGTCTCCTTTCTCTCCAGATATTTTACTTTCACACACAACTCCCCATTGTAAATGTCGTGTCGTAGCAATAAGTAGGACTCTTTTCTATTTGAGATAGCTCTTAGCTGAGCACAGAATATACGAGACTTCAACTGATAGCCAAACCGGCCTTTATATTAACTTGACAACAACCGACGGCAACATGCCGCCTACATCTCGAGTACAGAGCGATCCAACTTCAAGCTTTAGCATATAGATAGAAAGATGCAACGTGCCGCGCGCACACTAAGTACATTGGTAATGAGTACACTAGATATTAAGTACGCAGATACGCAACGCGAGTCAGAGATAGTTAATGGGCCCCGCCAAGCGGCGCCACAGTAAATATGACCTCCTGGTAATAATAATAGTTTTATATAAGGGGGTGAGTCGACTCGCGAGTGCGCGAATGCGCCGAGCAATAAGATGGAGCTCACCCCCTCATACTCGTATTAAACTACTACTACTCCTTACCGACGTATCCTGCCCCACTTACCTGACCCACCTGTTCTTCCCTATCCTGTTCGTTGAGATCCAGTCTGAATGGTGCAGCTTTTCACTACTGCATAAAAGACGGTATCGAGAAGGCCAGCAGTCGCCGTCCGGAAATTGACCAGCCAGAGAAGGTCTGCGCCTATCTTAATGACAAATTGGAATCTGAACAAGCAATCTTCACAGTCGTCAGAGAGGAACGATAATGTAAGCGCTGCAAATGCGCTCATTTCCAAGACGTTCATCTGGAACGGCCCCACCAAGTGCAGTACTACGAATACCGTAGACCAAGCGCACTGGTTCACCTGACAGCACGTAGCACGAAGGGCGAGCGTGGACAACAGCAAGCTGTTCTCTATACTTCAAAGTGGCCCCATTCTAACCCCCCCTAAGCAACCCCCTCCACCGCTGCCGGAGACTGCGCAGTGAATGCGATTCTCGGGTATCACCTGGCAATATTTCTAGGAGTGCCTCTTGTGTGAGGCGTAGTTAAATTCACAGCATAGACATATATAAGGCTGAGGAAACTAAGAGAATGGAAGCTCGAGAGCACAATGAAAGGCCACAGGTGGAATGCAGCAACGAATAACAAAACATAATAGCCATTCCATTCTGTGGTATAGATGTAGACAAACCAAGCATAGTTATTATTCGAGCGATAACCTAATTTATCTAGAGCATTTTATGGAATGTCTCTGTCTGTTGTTTCAGATAATATGATTTGGCATATATTTTGATCGGCAAATAACAATATAGCTCTAGCTCAATAATTTATGGACAAAATAATTATTGCTATTAATTTGAAAAACTTACTCGAAAGCGAGCCAAAGTTGAACAATTTTGAACAGATAAAGATAGCTCTTGATGCCAGACTTACCTTGATGCTGTTTCTTTCTGAAATCAAATCTTAGACTTACTTAATGCATATCGCTATACAGACATTTTAGTCCTTAACCACAAGGCTGTCTTGTAGGCAAGAAAACGTGGAAAGAAAGACAGAAAGGGGCAGTCAGAAACGAAAACAATTCTGTTTTATATACGATTCTTATATCTTATACATACTTCAGCAGTGGCTGAGGTTGGGCGCTAATGTGGGGCTCTGTAGCTTGTCTTGGCATTCAGCAGGGCGCACACAGCGTGCTCCGACAGGTTGCAGCTCGCGCTGGGAGGGGCTGGCAGAGCAGTTGGCAGGTAGGGTGAAGGAGGCTCAGAGAGAACTCTTGCTCAAACCCCATTCCAGCCAGCTATAGGCTGCTGCAGGTGTTCAGTCTACACCAGGGGTCGGAAAACTCCCAGCCTGCAAAGCCTCTCTATCTGACCTTAGGGGTTCTTTGAAACTTCACAATAGCTCATCCGCTCAACGTTTATTTCTTTTCTCATCTCCATTCTCTTTTCTCTCTTCTCTCCATGGTAGACTGAGGCTTTGAGACCAAAGCGAGAGATGCGAAACTAATATGGGGTTTGTCATTCACTTAGCCTTGGCTATTATGACTCAAATTAGAACCAGAAACGTGGCGGAAAACTATGAAAAGATGTAAAAATAATGGGGTGGTGGGGGGCTGACTCATCGTTGGTTGCAGACTCACAGCACCTCGCCACAGGCGACGTGAAAACAAAATAGAACCGCTAACCTTTGGTCAGCCAACTTCTTGATTCAGGTTAATGCTAGATTGCTAAGGCTGTAGCTTATATTAGAATCAAATGTTAATCAACTTCAAGTTCTAAAAAAGATATGCTAAACTTAAAGCATGAACCCAAAGTCGCATGGCTACAACTGCAAGTAAAAGCAAGTGCGTCTTCGTTTCATTTAAAAGATATGACGTCTAACAAATGACTTTTGACCGCGTATCAATATTATCGCGATAACTCTCTCCCACTTCGTAATTCCCCACTCTTCCAATTACTCTCTCTGCTCTTCCCATTAGCCTCTATTCTAACTCTTCCCATTAGCCTCTCAATTCCCACTCTTCCCATTAGACTCTATTCTAACTCTTCCCATTAGTCCCTCTAATTCCCACTCTTCCCATTAGCCTCTCTATTCCCACTCTTCCCACTAGCCTGTCTCTCTATTCCCACTCTTCCCATTAGCCTCTCTATTATCTGATTCTATTGAGACTCGGGCTCAAATCTTATCTGATGAGTAATTGTACAAAAACTGTACATGCAACTCGCTGCAGTTTCCTGCAGATCAATCCCTGTGTACACGAAAAGAACCAAGACAATAGAAGCCCTGTAAAGTTATTGTTTTAAATATTGAAGTGACTCAATCTTGTTCAATAAGATAAGAATATAAAAAATCATTCTATATATAATAATTACAGTATTGCACTGTGTACGCGTTGAGTGTCGGTTTCACAGTCAAGCTTGCAGGTCTCTGTGAGCACAATTTTCTATGAAGAGAATACAGAGCAAATTTACAGAGAAAATCAGCAGCAATGAGGCCCTCCAAGGCATCCAATGTGAATACAGAAAATTATCATTTTCAGAGAAAAAACTGACTGAATTTGAAGAAGAAAATTAGGCTCTGTTTGGCCTGGCCAAAATACACTAATAATTATTATTGGTGTCAATAACAAAATAGATTGTTTCCTGTGATTGGTTTATGATTGGAGCAAATAAAAATCTGACTGAAGCTGGGAAAAATCTGACAATTGGTGCGCGACCGCAAATATGAGTTTAACAAGATTCTGCGGGTGAAGAACAGTGCGAAAAGGAAGGAATATTGCTTGGGATGCTAGAAAAAAGCATGGTTTCTAAGGCCGCTAGAAAAAAATATGGTTGCTAGGGACGCTGGAAAAAATATGGTTGCTATTGACGCTAGAGGGTAACATGGTTTCTAGGGACGCTAGAAAGAAGCAAGCAGGGTTGCTAGGACTGCTAAAAAGAAGCGAGCATGGTTGCTAGGGCCGCTTGAGGGTAACATGGTTTCTAGGGACGCTAGAAAGAAGCAAGCAGGGTTGCTAGGACTGCTAAAAAGAAGCAAGCATGGTTGCTAGGGCCGCTTGAGGGTAACATGGTTTCTAGGGACGCTAGAAAGAAGCAAGCAGGGTTGCTAGGACTGCTAAAAAGAAGCAAGCATGGTTGCTAGGGCCGCTTGAGGGTAACATGGTTGCTAGTGACGCTAGAAAAAACATGGTTGCTAGAGACACTGGAAAATTTCTTGCTGTTAGGGACGCTAGGAAAAATGTGGTTGCTAAGGACGCTAGAAAAAATATAGTTGCTATTGACGCTAGAGGGTAGCATTTTTGCTAAGGACGCTAGAAAGAAGCAGGGTTGCTAAGGACGCTAGAAAGAAGCAGGGTTGCTAGAGCCGCTAGAAAGAAGCAGGGTTGCTAAGGTCGCTAGAAAGAAGCAGGGTTGCTACTTACTTACTTACTACTTACTACTGACGGGGGGCGCAGGCGCCGCGAATAGGCCGCGAGGCCCCTATCGCAACCCCAAGGTAAAAGAGCACAAGGGTTGCTAGGGCCGCTAGAAAGAAGCAGGGTTGCTAGGGCCGCTAGAAAGAAGCAGGGTTGCTAGGGCCGCTAGAAAGAAGCAGGGTTGCTAGGGCCGCTAGAAAGGGAGCAGCCTTCGTAAAAGATCTATGATGCAAAACATTTAAACTCTGTCGAATTCCAAAATAAACTCTTGTGCATTCGTAACCACACACATTGCTGCTTTAAAAAACAAAAAATATGCATTGTGAAAAGACACTGTATTTTGCCTCGGGGCTGCAATTATGGCTTGAATGAAAATATACTCCGAAAGCGGCCAGCCAGAGTCAGCCGGGTCAGTAATCTTCGTCCTCGAAGTCGTCTTGGTACTGCCGGCCCTTTGGCTGCTTCGAGCTCGCTGGACGCGCTGCAAAATCCGGACGGGAAACCGGGGGTCAGAAAACTGATGGAGCATTGGTTTTGGTTTGGCTTCGGCCAGAGATGCTGAGGCAAAGAGTGCCTCAACTGCAGGACTAATAGCGCCTCAACTACAGGACTGGGAGTGCCTCAACTACAGGACTGGGAGTGCCTCAACTACAGGACTGGGAGTGCCTCAACTACAGGACTGGGAGTGCCTCAACTACAGGACTGGGAGTGCCTCAACTACAGGACTGGGAGCGCCTCAACTACACGACTGGGAGTGCCTCAACTACAGGACTGGGAGTGCCTCAACTACAGGACTGGGAGTGCCTCAACTGCAGGACTGGGAGTGCCTCAACTACAGGACTGGGAGAGCCTCAACTACAGGACTGGGAGTGCCTCAACTACAGGACTGGGAGTGCCTCAACGAGCTGCTCCGACTCACCCGCTCTGCCCCTCGAGCCGCCTCGGTATTCTTCCTCTTCATCAAAGTCTTCGCGAGTGACGCGCGGCTGCTTGGCCTTCTGCTTTTTGGCGCGGCTCGCTTTCTTGCGCCCGGCGTCTTCAGCGGCGGCCGCGGCTCCATCTGTGATGTCACGGGACACCTGGCGGGTCAGCTTCCTGCCGACGCCGGCTGTGGTCCCCGCCCGGTCCACCATGTCCTGCATCTCAGACTTCGGGATGCTTGTCAGGCGGGCCAGGTCGCCGAAGAGGCGCTTGCGCTGGTCCTGCGGGGATGTGGAATGTCCTGAGTGTGGAATGTGCTGAGTGTGGAATGTGCTGAGTGTGGAATGTGCTGAGTGTGGAATGTGCTGAGTGTGGAATGTGCTGAGTGTGGAATGTGCTGAGTGTGGAATGTGCTGAGTGTGGAATGTGCTGAGTGTGGAATGTGCTGAGTGTGGAATGTGCTGAGTGTGGAATGTGCTGAGTGTGGAATGTGCTGAGTGTGGAATGTGCTGGGTGTGGAATGTACCCGATGAGGAATGTACCCGATGAGGAATGTACCCGATGAGGAATGTACCCGATGAGGAATGTACCCGATGAGGAATGTACCCGATGCGGAATGTACCCGATGAGGAATGTACCCGATGAGGAATGTACCCGATGCGGAATGTACCCGATGAGGAATGTACCCGATGAGGAATGTACCCGATGAGGAATGTACCCGATGCGGAATGTACCCGATGAGGAATGTACCCGATGAGGAATGTACCCGATGAGGAATGTACTCGATGAGGAATGTACTCGATGAGGAATGTACCCGATGAGGAATGTACCCGATGAGGAATGTACCCGATGAGGAATGTACCCGATGAGGAATGTACCCGATGAGGAATGTACCCGATGAGGAATGTACCCGATGAGGAATGTACCCGATGAGGAATGTACCCGATGAGGAATGTACCCGATGAGGAATGTACCCGATGAGGAATGTATAGTACATTACTTTATTCATTTCGAAAGTACGAGTATCTGAAAGTATCAGTCTTGCTAGCAGGTTTTTAATCCCTAACCCTCACCTCCAGCGACTTCTGCAGGTCGGCCTCCATCTCCCTATCCAGCTGCTCTTGCTGGCGCTTCATCTCCAGCCGCATCTCTTCCTCCATCGACATCATCGAGTTGCGAAACTTCGCGTCCAGCGACAGCTCCAGCACGTAGCGCGCGATTTGGCTGGAAAATTTCGAGATTAAAAAACAACAAATTACCTGCCGAAAGCGTTGCTTTCTACTAGTAGTAGGGCAGAACGCGTATATAAGAAGGAGCAGTAAAACAGAGCTGGGAGAGTAGAATGGGAATGAAATTCAGTGCTTTAGCAATAGAAATAATAGGAGTATGAGCGGATTGGTTATTGAGCATTGAAGCTGTTGATCTTTTAATCAATCTAAGAAAAGAATACGGCAATCAAGATGCATAAAATATTTAGAAAATTTGATGGCAAAGCTTTAGACTGCATTCATTCAATGAAATGAAATGTACTTTTATATTTTCAACTCCGGAGTTTGTGCTGATAAGAATCTCAGGCGTTGCATTGTGCATCACCAGAGTTTGCGGACAGAACACCAGTAAGTAAGATGGACGAAGATAAAAATGGCAAATTAAAACAGCCTTTGGATAAATGAGAGTTGCATTGGGCTCCTAAAGTAATTGGCGTCTCATCTCACCTGGCCTTGATTGAGGGACTGCAAAAATTGATTTTTATTAGAATTCTCTGGAAAGCTTGTATTTAGCTGGTGTATGACCTGTGACCTGGAGTTGTGACTAACTGCGGTGATGAGAACAGGGGACAGCCACCCCTGTCTAACAGGTGATACCCCTGTCTAACAGGTGATACCCCTGTCTAACTAACAGCCACTCCTGTCTAACAGGTGACACCCCCGGTCCTACCGAATGGAGACACCCAACGGTCCTACCCCAGTTGAAAAGGTTACACCCACCCCTGTCTAAGTGGTGACCCCCCTGTGACACCCCTGTCCGATAACAGGTAACAGCGGACACCGTATCTGTCCAGTAGTAAGACGGTTTCATAGAAATCAAGCGTACAATAAAAATGCAAATATCGACAACAAATTATTGATTATTTGCTTTTCAAATAGCATCAAACTCTTAGCGCTCGCACAATATGCATCAGGCATTGTGCTTGAATGGTGCTGCAAGACAAGAGCAGAGCAGGAACAGCTCACCTTCTTGAGCTGAAACAATTGACAACAGAAGTTTGCATGCATGAGAGTGATCAGTTCATTGTGCTGTGTGACTTTTGATGTCAATCATAAATTCATACAACTGGTTGCTTAAATTCCTACTGAATAGCAGTATGTTTCGCATTTTCATGTTTCGCTACTCAAACTCACCCGTGCCCGCTGCTGTCCAGCGCCCTGGTCGCCTCCTGCTCCTCCTTGTCCACCGTCTGCTTCACCTCCTCCTCGCGTTCGAGCTTGCGCCGCTGTAGCCTCTCTTTGAGCAGCATCTCCTGCTGCCGCTTCTCCCGGTCCATTTGGTCTGACAGGTTCGCCATCTGGGTGTTAGGTGAGAGAAGAGTGGGGAGGTGGGTGCAGGTGAGTAGGTGGGTGCAGGTGAGTAGGTGGGTGCAGGTGAGTAGGTGGGTGCAGGTGAGTAGGTGGGTGCAGGTGAGTAAGGTGGGTGCAGGTGAGGGAGTGATGAGGTGGGTGCAGGTGAGGGAGTGAGGAGGTGGGTGCAGGTAAGGGAGTGAGGAGGTGGGTGCAGGGGAGGGAGTGAGGAGGTGGGTGCAGGTGAGGGAGTGAGGAGGTGGGTGCAGGTGAGGGAGTGAGGAGGTGGGTGCAGGTGAGGGAGCGAGGAGGTGGGTGCAGGTGAGGGAGTGAGGAGGTGGGTGCAGGTGAGGGAGTGAGGAGGTGGGTGCAGGTGAGGGAGTGAGGAGGTGGGTGCAGGTGAGTAGGTGGGTGCAGGTGAGTAGGTGGGTGCAGGTGAGTAGGTGGGTGCAGGTGAGGGAGTGAGGAGGTGGGTGCAGGTGAGGGAGTGAGTAGGTGGGTGCAGGTGAGTAGGTGGGTGCAGGTGAGGAGGTGGTGCAGGTGAGGGAGTGAGGAGGTGGGTGCAGGTGAGGGAGTGAGGAGGTGGGTGCAGGTGAGTAGGTGGGTGCAGGTGAGTAAGGTGGGTGCAGGTGAGGGAGTGATGAGGTGGGTGCAGGTGAGGGAGTGAGGAGGTGAATGCAGGTAAGGGAGTGAGGAGGCAGGTGCAGGTGGGCTCACCTGGTTGCGGTAGCTCTGCAAAATCTGGTCCAAGCCACGCATGTCTCCGTCATCGCGTCCGCCACCGTCGCCATCCTCGGCCAGCCTCGCCTCCAGCTGGGCCTCCAGCTCGCGCACCACCTTCTCCTGGCGGTCGATGAGGCCACGTCGGCGCGCCTGGCCCGTCTGCAGCCTTCCGATGGCCTCCCCCAGGCGGGCTTCCTGCTCTTTAAGCGCGGCGGCCGTCTCGGCGGCGAGGTTTTCCCGCAGCCGCTGCCGGCCCAGACGGCTCTCTTCGTACAGGCGGCGCTTCTCCTCCTCCATGCGGGCGGCCAGCCGGGCCTCCAGCTTGGCCGCCTCTGGGCCGCCGGCCTTCTGCTCGTCCAACAGCAGCTTCTCCTCGCGGGTGTCCCGCTGGAGACGCGACATGGCGGCTCGGCGGGCGGCCAGCTTCGCCTCCAGGCCCTGCGGTTGGGGAATGTGGGGGCGTTTGTACAGGAGCAGAGGATGGGGTATTCTATAGGATGGGGTATTCTATAGGTTGGGGTATTCTATAGGTTGGGGTATTCTATAGGTTGGGGTATTCGATAGGTTGGGGCATTCTATAGATTGGGGTATTCTATAGGTTGGGGTATTCTATAGGATGGGGTATTCTATAGGTTGGGGTATTCTTTAGGTTGGGGTATTCTATAGGTTGGGGTATTCTATAGGTTGGGGTATTCTACAGGTTGGGGTATTCTATGGGTTGGGGCATTCTATAGATTGGGGTATTCTATAGGTTGGAGTATTCTATAGGTTGTGGTATTCTATAGGTTGGGGTATTCTATAGGTTGGGGTATTCTATAGGATGGGGTATTCTATAGATTGGGGTATTCTATAGGTTGGGTATTCTATAGGTTGGGGTATTCTATAGGTTGGGGTATTCTATAGGATGGGATATTCTATAGGATAGGATATTCTATAGGATGGGATATTCTATAGGATAGGATATTCTATAGGATGGGATATTCTATAGGATGGGATATTCTCTAAGATAGAGATATTCCATAGGATGTGCGTTTTTCTAAATTGGACTTTTCCATAATGGGGATATTCGCTTTATGGGATATTTTATGCTTTGGGATATTTTAAGAATCGGGACATTTTTCATGAGACTGGGAATTCCCTCAGTCAGCGCTCACCTTCTCCTGCCTCAGCCGGCTCAGCTGCAGGCTGTTCCCCAGCGCCAGCAGCTGCCTCTCGTGCTCCTCGACAATCTGCTTGCGCGCCTGCTCGTCAATGTCCGCCTGCAGCGCCAGGGCCTTGTGCAACACCACGTCCTGACCTCGTTTGACCTCGGCGAGCTCGGCCTCCCGGGCCTGACGGGCGGCGGCGAATTTCGCCTGCCTGCTGGCGAGCTTCTCCTCAAGCCTGCGCTGGCTGCGCTGCTGCTCGCTGCGCTTGTCCTCTGTGGCCCGGGGTCAGGTGGTCAGGGAGGTCAAAGAGGGAGCATACGAAACATATTTTTGTAACCAGGCCAATGGTCGAGAAGGATACTGGAAAAGGTGCCCAGGGGTCAAGGAGGTCGACGCGACAGAGGTTCAGAGGGGTCAAGGATGTTTAAACGTGTAATAGGTCAGAGTTGATCTTTGCCCCCAGCCAGTTCATCTCCGCCCACAGCCAGTTCATCTCCGCCCCCAGCCAGTTCATCTCCGCCCCCAGCCAGTTCATCTCCTCCCACAGCCAGTTCATCTCCTCCCACAGCCAGTTCATCTCCTCCCACAGCCAGTTCATCTCCTCCCACAGCCAGTTCATCTCCTCCCACAGCCAGTTCATCTCCTCCCACAGCCAGTTCATCTCCTCCCACAGCCAGTTCATCTCCTCCCACAGCCAGTTCATCTCCGCCCCCAGCCAGTTCATCTCCGCCCCCAGCCAGTTCATCTCCCACAGCCAGTTCATCTCCTCCCACAGCCAGTTCATCTCCTCCCACAGCCAGTTCATCTCCTCCCACAGCCAGTTCATCTCCTCCCACAGCCAGTTCATCTTCTCCCACAGCCAGTTCATCTCCTCACACAGCCAGTTCATCTCCGCCCCCAGTCACTCTCCAGTCACTCTCCGGTCACTCTCCGGCCACTCTCCAGTCACTCTCCGGTCACTCTCCGTCACTCTCCGGTCACTCTCCGGTCACTCTCCGGTCATTCTCCGGTCACTCACTCCTGAACTTCTCCACCTGCCGCCGGTGCATGTCCAGCATTCTGCCGACCTCATCCTCGCTGAGCCCGAGCTGCCTGTTGAGCTCCTCCTCAACCTGGGCCTCCCCGCTGCCCTTCTCCTGCAGAAGGTCGTCACGCAGCGCCGTCAGCTGGTTGCAGTCGCGCGCGTCGCAGTCTTCGTGCATCGTCGCCAGGGCGGAGTCGCGGGCCTCCAGCTTGTCGGCTAGAGCGTCGGCCGCCCGCTCCGGGTCCCCGGTGTCGGTGCCGGTTTCGACGCGTTCGATGAGCCGGCCGACCGCGGCGGCGTGACGGCGCTCCAGGTCGGCGGCCTGGCTTTCCCGGGCCTGGCGGAGCCGCTCGGCCAGCGACTTCTTCTGGGACAGGTAGGCTGCGGGTTGGGATGGCCGAGTGACAGTGACTGGGTGACGGTGACAGAGTGCCAGGGATGCAATGACAGGGATAGAGTGACAGGGATAGAGTGACAAGGATGGAGTGACAGGGATGGAGTGTCAGGGATGGAGTGACAGAGATGGAATGACAGGGATAGAGTGTCAGGGATGGAGTGACAGAGATGGAATGACAGGGATAGAGTGACAGGGATGGAGTGACAGGGATGCAGTGACAGGGATGGAGTGCCAGGGATGGAGTGACAGGGATGCAGAGACAGGGATGGAGTGACAGGGATGGAGTGCCAGGGATGGAGTGACAGGGATGCAGAGACAGGGATAGAGTGACAGGGATGGAGTGACAGGGATAGAGTGACAGGGATGGAGTGACAGGGATGGAAAGACAGGGATGGAGTGCCAGGGATTGAGTGCCAGGGATTGAGTGCCAGGGATGGAGTGCCAGGGATGGAGTGTCAGGGATGCAGTGACAGGGATGGAGTGACAGAGATGGAGTGACAGGGATAGAGTGACAGAGATGGAGTGACAGGGATGCAGTGACAGGGATGGAGTGCCAGGGATAGAGTGCCAGGGATGGAGTGCCAGGGATGGAGTGTCAGGGATGCAGTGACAGGGATGCAGTGCCAGGGATGGAGTGCCAGGGATAGAGTGTCAGGGATGGAGTGACAGGGATAGAGTGACAGGGATGGAGTGACAGGGATGCAGTGCCAGGGATGGAGTGCCAGGGATGGAGTGCCATGCCAGGGATGCAGTGACAGTGACAGAGTGACGCGGACGGAGTGACAGGGATGGAGTGACAAGGATGGAGTGACAGGGATGGAGTGACAAGGATGGAGTGACAGGGATGGAGTGACAAGGATGGAGTGACAGGGATGGAGTGAAGTTCAAAAATACGGTGTCTTGTGATCATCGACGACCACATACCATAGCAGGACAGTGTCAGTGTGACTCACACTTCTCGAAGGCCTCCTTCTGTCTGAGCAGAGACTTCTGATATGCTGCCAGGATCTTCTGACGCTCGCCGTCGCTCAGCTTCTGATCGCGGACCAGGCCGCCCAGCTGCAGCCGCCGGGACTCCATCAGCTGCTCGATGCCGTACGTGGCCTCCTCGTCTGCCGCCATCTGCTGGGCCAGCAGCTGCCGACGGCGAGCCAGGGCCGCCTCCATGTCGGCGCACTGACGGAGCCGCTGGTTGGCCAGCCGGCCTTCCAGCCTGGCAACCCCGGCCTGTGGGATGGGGGAGCGAATTTGGAGTCTGGGAGTTCGCCTCACGAGTGCCTGTAGCCCGTTAGCCTCTAGTCTGTAGCCTGTAACCTATAGTCTGTAGCCTGTAACCTGTAGTCTGTAGCCTGTAACCTATAGTCTGTAGCCTGTAACCTGTAGTCTGTAGCCTGTAACCCATAGTCTGTAGCCTGTAACCTATAGTCTGTAGCCTGTAACCCATAGTCTGTAGCCTGTAACCTATAGTCTGTAACCTGTAACCCATAGTCTGTAGCCTGTAACCTATAGTCTGTAACCTGTAACCCATAGTCTGTAGCCTGTAACCTATAGTCTGTAGCCTGTAACCTATAGTCTGTAGCATGTAACCTGTAGTCTGTAGCCTGTAACCCATAGTCTGTAGCCTGTAACCTATAGTCTGTAGCCTGTAACCCATAGTCTGTAGCCTGTAACCTATAGTCTGTAACCTGTAACCCATAGTCTGTAGCCTGTAACCTATAGTCTGTAACCTGTAACCCACAGTCTGTAGCCTGTAACCTATAGTCTGTAGCCTGTAACCTATAGTCTGTAGCATGTAACCTATAGTCTGTAGCCTGTAACCTATAGTCTGTAGCATGTAACCCATAGTCTGTAGCCCTGCATCCTGTAACCTCTAGTCTGTAGGCTGTGGCCTATAACCTGTAGCCTACGAGATAACCTATAACCTGTAGGCTGCAACCTATAACCTGCAGCCTGTAACCTATAACCTGTAGGCTGCAACCTATAACCTGCAGCCTGTAACCTATAACCTGTAGCCTGTAACCTGCAATCTCGGGGCAGTCAACCTCCAGCCAATAGCCTGTACAGCTATAAGTTCCAGCCTGTAAGTTCATGGCCACCAGAGAAGTGTTCAGACATTTGAAACGTCATCAAAGCATCGCCCTTCCAGCTCCTCACCTTCAGGCCGGCCATCAGAGCGTCCGCTTTCTCGGCGCCGAGCTTCGGCAGGCCAGACAGCCGGCGCCGAAGCCGCGCCATCTCCAGCTGCGCCGCTGAGTCCAGCCGGGCGGACCGCTTCGCCTCCTCCTCCGACGCCGCCTCTGCCTCCTCCGCCGCAACCACCGTGGCATCGGTCGACGAGCTCCGAGACAGTTGACGCTTCTTGCGCTCCTCCCGGGCCGCGGCGAGCTCCTCCTCAACCCTGGCCTGGGCGCCGGCCATCTGGTCCGTGTGCTCGGCCAGCAGCCTCCGCCGAGTGTCCTCGTCGATGTCACCGTCGGCTTGCAGGCGGTTCAGCAGCGACCCGGTCAGCTGCCACAAGCCCAGCAAGCGGGCGCGCCAGAGGTCCCGTTCTTGGCGGGCCGTGGCGGCCCAGTCCTGCTGCAGCAGCTCCTGCTCCCCCTCCTGCCTGCGGGTGGGTGTTGCGGTGCCAAACTGGCTTGGCTGGGCCCCAACCTAATACCGGACACCCCAACCTAATACCGGACACCCCAACCTAATACCGGACACCCCAACCTAATACCGGACACCCCAATCTTATACCGGACACCCCAATCTTATACCGGACACCCCAACCTAATACCGGACACCCCAATCTAATACCGGACACCCCAATCTTATACCGGACACCCCAATCTTAAACCGGACACCCCAATCTTATAGCGGACACCCCAATCTTAAACCGGACACCCCAATCTTATACCTGACACCCCAATTCTTTGAATTGAAACTCAAATACATGCATGTACTATAATGGACACCCAAATCTAACATTGAACACCCGGTCAAATCGCTGGCCCCACAATGTGATGCTGGAAACCTTGAGTATCTCATGGCGGACACCCTGATATTACAGTTGTGTTGGACACAGACTGTTGAATTCTCCGTGATATTCTGAAGCCTGCAGCATTCCGTACGCCAACCATGTGGATTCTGCTTCACTGCCCAGCACCAGCCCATCCCGGACTCACTCTGTAACCTGCGCAATCGCGTCAATCATCGCCAGCCGCTCGGCCGCCTGTTGACCATCAGCCTGCAGCAGCCACAGCCGGCCCAGGACGCCGTCCTCCCCCGCCTTGCCAGATCCGACTTCCGCCGTCGGGGGAACCAGCGACCTCCGGCTGTTGCGAGCCTCCGATTGGCTGTTCCGCATGGAGCGCATTCGCAGGGAACTGCCGGATGTTGCCGACGCCCGGCGGAGGCTCTGAATCGGGTGGCGGCACAAATTCTCGAATTCCTTAGACCAGGGGTGGGCAAACTCCGGCCCGCAAAGTCTCTCTATCCGGCAATCGGGTCCTTGGACCCTTTAGACTGGCGATCCGGCCCGCTCAAGGATTGTCTCTTCTTAGATATCTCCTCTCCTGATCTCCTCTCCTCTCATCTCCTCTCTCCTCTCTCCTCTCCTCTCCTATCTCCTCTCATCTCCTCTCTCCTCTCTCATCTCCTATCTCCTCTCATTTTCCATCCCCTCTCATCTCCTCTCTCCTCTCCTATCTCTTCTCATCTCCTCTCTCCTCTCCTATCTCCTCTTATTTTCTATCTCCTCTTATCTCCTCTCTCCTCTCATATCTCCTCTTATTTTCTATCTCCTCTCTCCTCTCATATCTACTCTCATCTCCTCTCTCCTCTCCTGCTCTCCTCTCATCTCCTATCATCTACTGTCCTATCTTCTCTCTCCTCTTCTCTATTTTCTCCTTCTCCTCTCCCCTTCTCTCTCCTCTCATCTTATCTCCTTTCTTCTCACTCATTTCTTCTCTCATAGGCTCTCATCTCGACACTCACCTCTCCTCTCTTCTGCCATCTCTCATCTCCTCGTTTTTCTCTCTCCCCATCCCCTCTCTTTTCCACTCTTAGCAGGCCCGCAGTCATGGGCTGGATTGTTTATCTGGCCCTGGATGTAAAAATTTTGCCGGCCCCTGCCTTAGACATTTCAAGCCGACTCAAGTTTAGCGATTTCTGAGACTGTCAGCTGAGCCAAAACTGAACAAAAATACTCCACCGCTTTAGTCATTTATTAAACTGAATGGTAATCAAATCGGTGCCAAAAAGGAACACTATTATAACAAATTCAAATCACTGTTAAAATACCTTTATATTTTATAAGTAGGACTTCTAACATTCTTATTCTTATGTCTCTTATTAAACTATTTTAGGCACTTTAATGTGCTTTAAAGTATTGTGTGTGGAAGGCTTTCAACAAATGCCCCTTGCAGCGCCAATTTGGCATTGACCTATCATGCCAATTGGCGAGACTGCACCGTTATCTTATCTTCCGAGTTTGGACGGCTGATTTACAATATTCTGCCAGTTTGTATTTTAATAAACAATATGCTATTTTTCTAAAATAAATTGTTAACAGCTTGTCGACACACGGACTGCTTAAATTGTAACATTATTCAAAACCGTTCAGAATGCTCAACTGGATTTTTGCAGCTCAGGGTTGTAAGCTGAAGGGGAGGGGGCATAATTGCCCCCACAAATATGCTGCTCCACAAAAGTTAACGAATGACAGGAGCTCAATTTTGCTATCTCTTGGATGTGGCATCCACCGACCTACATGTAGGAGACACGGTATGGGCACAATTAGGGCGCGCCTACCCAGAGACTAGAGCGACCACAAAAAAGACGGGCGCCCGCTAAGATACAGGGGGCGCCCGCTAAGATACAGGGGGCGCCCGCTAAGATACAGGGGGCACCCGCTAAGATACAGGGGGCGCGAGAGACAGGGGCGCCCTCCGAGAGACAGGGGCGCTCTCCAAGTGACAGGGGCGCTCTCCAAGAGACATGGGGCGCCCTCCAATAGACAGGGGCGCCCTCCAAGAGACAGGGGCGCCCTCCCTCCCTCCAAGAGACGGCGTATTGGAGCCGCATTTGCTGCAGGCCACCCTTGGCCTTCTCAGCGTTCAGTTTTAAACTGAAAAAGTTCAGTTTTAAAATCAGTTCGTGTCTTTACATTTACCGCGTGCAGGAAGCAACGGAAGTTAAATCTGCTGTTCATTTTTTTCTATTGCAATTACATGTACTTTTGTAAAATGCTCTAGGTGGTCTCTTTTCCGTTAATTTTACCAAAAAAATTATGCAATTGTGGGCTTTCATAATAAAGTTCTTACCGGATCGGCTTCTTCCACTCTTCCCAGGTTTCTTCTATCCAAGCAGGTCATCTTATCGTTGAATTTCTGCAAACAAGAATTTATGCTCGTATAGCTCTTTATTTGCTATTGATAAACAAAGGATTTCGTATAACTGCAGGTCAAATGACTCACAGCGCCGCAGGAGCGCTCTGCGCCAGCCGAATAGAGCTTGGCCAAGAAGCATGTGTTGTAGGAGCGACTGCGAAACTGGGTGAGAGTAGAGCAAATATTGGATTAATAAATACCAAATTAAAGCTTTAATGGTACACAAGAATATTCAAGCCTTCTAAAATTAAAGATTACATTTCGAATAAGTTTCGCAGGAGTATTTTTGTAACTTTAAACTTCAAATTTTTATCAACTTATATATGAAAAATTAGGTCTTGTTTTTTGCAGATTTTAGAAAATTAAATTTAAATCATGCTTAACAAATTAAGCCTTTTATTAATTAAAGCTTGCAACTCGCCACAGGGGCAAAGTGACAACTGACAATGACAGCTTCATATATCTTTATGCTTCAAATTTCTAGCTATTAAAGGATCATAAAGCGTACCTTCATATGAAAACAGCAGATCCATAGTAGAATAAAAGTCAGGAGGAAGCCGATGATGAGACCGATAATTAATCCGACGGCCGTGTAAGCAGAACTAGCGTCAACTGCTTGTACCTCCACTTCAAAGCGTGCGCAAGTAGACATTTGGTTGTGGCTCCGCCTCTAAAGGCTTCTTATTTTCTGTTTTAAGAAACTGGTATGCCTAACACGTAGCAGTTTATGAACAAACGAAAAATAAAGTCTAATTAAATGTACTACTCTTTACTGACTAGAGAAATGATTAAAAATCAGTTTTTGCAAATCATTTGAATGACTTGGATACAAAGTCAACAAAACTCAAAAGTGCCTAAATGCTATGCAAGTTTAAAGTTTCTAAAAAAAGTACGTTTATCTTGTTTTGTGTTCGTACTTTTGATTGATAAAAACGATTGTTAATAATAACATAAAAATCGGTGTTATAACTTGACGGCCACGATTTAACAAACACACAAATTTTAAAACCATGTTTTCCAAGAACGTTTAAAACAAAGGTACCGATGCATTCACGATGCACACATTTAGATGTACGTATTGATTTCAATTTTTATACTATACTCGTGACAGAACAGCTAGAACTTCTGACTTAACCGTTGTTTCCCATTTTTTTCTTGGCTGAGGGGCCCTGCTGTCGCCGGGGTGCACTCATTTCGTCTGTTATCTTTTCAGTTCGTCTTAGATTCAAAAACAGCAACAGTAGAACTTGAAGTTTTTTAAACCAATCGGAATGGCGTTAAATTTTCCCTCTGTCCAAGTATTTTTCAGTAAACTTCAAATTGTCAAAAAACAAAAAGGACAGTAAACAAAAACTAAAACCATACCAGACTTTGTCATTGTATTTGTTTGCTTTTGCTTATTATTAATTATTACTTGTACCTTAATTCTTTTTCATGAATTTTTAACTAGGCCCTATATTTTCTCTGTACTCCATAGTAAAGCCATCATTGCAGTACTTTTGCAATATTTTGATATAATTTTTCTCTAAATGATAGCAAACAAAGTCCTATGCTTTCTATTCTATATTGCTAATATTGTCTAGTCTATATTGATAACCTAAGTTATTTTTATTTTTAAGTTACATTTATAGTCATGTCTTTAACTTTAAGTCATTTAGGAAATAAATAGGGCTAATAAAATAACAAAAACAAGACTAATCAAGTGGCAAAAAACTAGTTCTTTTCATGATATATTTGTTTCTTAGAAAAATTTAGGCCATTTTCAGTTTTTTTTAATATTTCATTAAGATAGTCTTAAATATGACTATCTTTAAATTTAATTACATTGTTTATCACTCTCATGCATGCCATTTACTAGTGAAAAACTATCTTAATGCAACATTTGTATGCAAGCTGTGGCCTTGTACTTCCTTGCAGACTGTGGCAGTGTATTGGACACAGACTACTTAGCATGGATGCTTCTTCACCAACAAAATCTAAGAAGGTATTTTTGTTAGGGTGTTTGCTTTTTTATTTATTGCCTAGATTTTATGTTATATTGTCTTCAACCATAGGGCCCTTCCACGCTGAGCCCAGAGCAAAGGCAGGAGCTGCTGGACCCACTGTTGCAGTGCAACTGGAAACTGGTTGATGGCCGGGATGCCATCTCCAAGAGTTACAAGTTCAAGGATTTTCAGCAGGTTTGGGGACTCTTTCTAGCTGAATATAATTCTGGATGAGATTTGACTTGCTGAAATCAGTTGATATTTTCTCCCAATTGCAGGCATTTTCCTTCATGACCCACTCGGCTCTAAATGCTGAGAAGCTTGACCACCACCCCGAGTGGTTCAACGTCTACAACCGAGTTGACGTCACCCTGACCACGCACTCCTGCGGGGGCTTATCCAGTCGAGACGTCCGCTTGGCCAGTGTAATGGACGCGGCTGCGGCCAAGTATTTTGCTCAGTAAAATTGTAAAATTAAATGATTTCGCATTGCACACTACTTGCTTCGACAAATTCAGTAGCGTGATTCGCGTTTTTATTTGTTCTAATAAAAATTTAACAATAAAAATAATACTATATCACGTTTTTGTACCATCAGCATGCTAAAATTGGATTTATGATGAATAAAATCTAGAAAAAGTAAAAATGGTGCGTCTTTGGACAAACAAGTATCTCGGAAAGTTAAATTCATGTCTAATTTTCTATACAAATAGCAATTTAAGACATTTTGAATAAAAAATAAATATGCAGCTGGGTAAAATTCAGAAACTCTGCAGAGTCGCAAATACAAAATAAACACGCTTATACCGTATATTCCGATAGAATATATACTCATGCTGATCTCAGATCTCATGTTGATCCCAGATCCCATATCCCAAATCCCATGCTGATCCCAGATCCCGGATCCCATGCTGATCCCATATACCATGCTGATCCCATCCCATACAGATTCCAGATTCCATGCTGATCCCAGATTCCATGCTGATCCCAAATCCCATGCTGATCCCAGATCGTGGATCCCATGCTGACGCCATATACCATGCTGATCCCAGATCCTATATCTCATGCTGATCCTATCCCATACAGATCCCAGATTCCATGTTGATCCCAGATTCCCTGCTGATCCCAGATCCCATGCTGATTCCAGATCCCAAATCCCATGTTGATCCCAGATCCCAAATCCCATGCTGATCACAAATCCCATGCTGATCACAAATCCCATGCTGATCACAAATCCCATGCTGATCACAAATCCCATGCTGATCACAAATCCCATGCTGATCACAAATCCCATGCTGATCACAAATCCCATGCTGATCACAAATCCCATGCTGATCACAAATCCCATGCTGATCACAAATCCCATGCTGATCACAAATCCCATGCTGATCACAAATCTCATGCTGATCACAAATCCCATGCTGATCACAAATCCCATGCTGATCACAAATCCCATGCTGATCACAAATCCCATGCTGATCACAAATCCCATGCTGATCACAAATCCCATGCTGATCCCAGATCCCATGGTGATCCCCAGTCAATACTTAATTCGACCTCCGTTGTTGTCCACGACCATTTGGCATCGCCTCGGCATGCTCCCCACCAGTCTCGCCGCCACGCCTTCCTCGCCCATTCGCCGCCACTCCTCTTTAATGATTCGCTTGAGCTTCGCCGAATCCTCGCCCGGGCTGTCGCCCCGCCCCAGTAGCAGTTCGTGCCGCCTTTGCCGCACTCGGCTTTTGAGCAGCGCCCAAGCGTTCTCAATCGGGTTCAGGTCGGGCGACCGAGCCGGCCAGTCTTGAACGGTCGCGAGTTCGAGTCGCCGCTTGGCCTCGGCGACCAGCACCGTCCGATGGTGCGGCGCGTTGTCGTCCATGAGCAGGCAGCTTTCGGGCAGGTGGCGCCGGCAGTAGGGCGCGGCCACCGCCTCCAGCAGGCGGGCGTAAGCCGGGCCGGTCAGGCTGTCCGGGAAGACGGCCTCGCTCTGGCCGGTCAAGTGGATGCCAGCCCAGAGCCACACCGAGGGGAACTGGCGCCACTGCGGCTGCTCCTGCTGTACGCCCGGAGCTTGTGACCTGCTTCTGAAATGTGGCAGCATACAAGTTGGGCCCTCGCAAATCGACCCTCGGTCAGCATGCAGTTGGGTTGGGGGGGGGGCAAGGGGGCCGCGGCCCCCTCCCCCTGATCATTTGGCAAAAACATATGCACCCCCTCGCGGTAGCTTTGGCGCCCCCTAGAAGTAGCTTTGGCGCCCCCTTGGAGTAGCTTTGGCGCCCCCTAGAAGTAGATTTGGCGCTCCCTTCAAGCAGCTTTGGCGTCCCCTTGAAGTAGCTTTGGCGCCCCCTAGAAGTAGATTTGGCGCCCCCTTGGAGTAGCTTTGGCGTCCCTTTGAAGTAGATTTGGCGCCCCCTTGAAGTAGCTTTGGCGTCCCCTAGAAGTAGCTTTGGCGCCCCTTGCAGTAGCTTTGGCGCCCCTAGAAGTAGATTTGGCGCCCCCTTGAAGTAGCTTTGGCGCCCCCTTGAAGTAGCTTTGGCGCCCCCTAGAAGTAGATTTGGCGCCCCCTTGAAGTAGCTTTGGCGTCCCCTAGAAGTAGCTTTGGCGCCCCTTGCAGTAGCTTTGGCGCTCCCCAAAATATAATGGCGATCCCAAATAAAAAATCGTGGCTACAATCCTGACGCTGAACCCTGAGAACACACTCTTGAGACTTCACAGCGACCTGAATTTCTCATTCTCAGTAATGAGCAAACTTCTTAACTTTCAGATGTAGTTAGGCGGCTGTATCCAGATTTCTATGGCTAAACTGCACGCACATGTCATCAATGTCACTTCTCTACCTGCTTACCTTGTGAGGCGTTGCTCACCTGGCTGCCCATGGCCCGACGCCTCTGCCTCCGGATTCCTGCGCTCTTCCGTCACTCTCGAAGATTTTTTGCTGCTCAGATTTTTTATTCGCCATTGACGACCTCGGCAGGTAAAGTCGGTCAGCTTGAAGCAGGTCTCGTCCGTGAACAGAACTCTGCAATGCAATCAGAGCTGACCAGCTCAGAGTCTCACCTGGCCCAGTGCAATCAGAGCTGACCAGCTCAAAGTCTCACCTGGCCCAGTGCAATCAGAGCTGACCAGCTCAAAGTCTCACCTGGCCCAGTGCAATCAGAGCTGACCAGCTCAAAGTCTCACCTGGCCCAGTGCAATCAGAGCTGACCAGCTCAAAGTCTCACCTGGCCCAGTGCAATCAGAGCTGACCAGCTCAGAGTCTCACCTGTGCTCAGTGCAATCAGAGCTGACCAGCTCAGAGTCTCACCTGGCCCAGTGCAATCAGAGCTGACCAGCTCAAAGTCTCACCTGGCCCAGTGCAATCAGAGCTGACCAGCTCAAAGTCTCACCTGGCCCAGTGCAATCAGAGCTGACCAGCTCAAAGTCTCACCTGGCCCAGTGCAATCAGAGCTGACCAGCTCAAAGTCTCACCTGGCCCAGTGCAATCAGAGCTGACCAGCTCAGAGTCTCACCTGTGCTCAGTGCAATCAGAGCTGACCAGCTCAGAGTCTCACCTGTGCTCAGTGCAATCAGAGCTGACCAGCTCAGAGTCTCACCTGGCCCAGTGCTCCGGTCCCCAGTGCAGCCGCAGCCGAGCCCACTTCAGACGCGCCGCGCACCAGGCCCTGAACTTGGCGCCTCCGGCAGGCGCGGAGTTGCCCCGATCCGCCCGACTGCGGAAGCCCGCCGAGATGAGCCGCCGCCTGACGGTGTGCCTGGACGCCGGCACGGACCAGGCTCGAGCCAGAGACTCGCAGGACAGGTGCGGGTGCGCTGCGGCCAGGCTGCACAGCTCTGAGTCCTGCCGGGGTCCGCTGATCCGGCTGAGTCTCCTGGGCTGGTTGGCTACGGTGCCCAGCAGGCGGTGCTTGGCGGCATTGTAGTGCGCGGCGCCGAGGGAGATGCCCAGCCGGCTGGCGATCTGCCTGTAGGAGGCGCCGGCCATGCGCATGCCAACCAGTTGCTGACGCTGCTCAGTGCTGAGCTGTGGCGGCATTTGGCACCGGCGGATTTTGTAGAGGGGTGGAGGCTGGTATAAGGCTAGCAATATTTTATGCAGTTTAGCGCAGACTGGGTAATTTATATTCATAATTAACTGCTCCCCGCTGCTCCGCAATGCAGCTGTTATTGTCCGGGGCTACACCCCCCCCGCATAGAGTCAGCCAAGAATACATTCGTCTGTGCTGGGCTGCAAGTATTTTTGCGCCATCTGGGTGGGGGTCCATTGTTCCTCAGATCAGTGCTTGCTGCAATATGCGCTCAGGCTTAAAGCGTTTTTGCAAGCGGACTCAGTCATTAGGGCTGAGAAATGCACCGCACAGTGCCCTTTATTACCGGGAATATCCATTTAGGCGTGACGTACAGCGGGCGGTTGCCAAAAGAAAAAAAATAAAATCGTAAAATTCTACAAATCTGTGCCCCCCGTAGATTTTCACCTTGTATCCAGTCACCATTGTTTTTTTTTTATTAGAGCCAGGGGGTTGTGTGCACCCTGGCGCACTTTAGGCGACATAGGCACACAACCGGCGAGAGGCATTACTGCCCATTCCGCCGACTCCCCTGAGCAGGCATACAAGCGCGCGGATACGTTACGCAGGCACACACTCACACAGGAGTGCACAGCGGCCCTAACTTTATCAATTGTTAGGCATGTACACTTCACTGCGCCTTGTGGGGTTGGCTCTCAAGGCCGTTAATTGCACAAGCGAGCCAAGCCGAAATTCCAATTCACTGTGGCTGCACTTGGAATCGAGCCTGGGTCGCTGGCACACCAGAGCAGCTGCGCTACCGCTGGGCTACGGCCCCCTTAGTCACCATTGTTAGTTTCTTATTTAAGATATCAATCAGATCCGCTATGAGCTTTGGCTTAAAGCATCTGAGCAACCCCAATGAGCCACAGAATAGCAGTAATTCTCCCAATGAACCTTGAAATTTCATAAATTCTCTGAGTCCAAGAATTTCAACTATACATCCGCATTCTAGTCCGAAGCACTATAGTATAACTAATAACTAATGCCGATTTAGTTAATGCTACAATTGATATATTGTGCCGGTATCCTAGCTTATACATAGTTAGGTAGGAGACCCTGAGACAAACACAATCAAAAAGCCATGTTAGTGCTCAGGTTACCCTTGGTTCACACGAGGTGAAGAATAGATCATAGATTAGAGAGGCTGGATAATTACCTGACCACAGATTAGAGAGGCTGGATAATTACCTGACCACAGATTAGAGAGGCTGGATAATTACCTGACCACAGATTAGAGAGGCTGGATAATTACCTGACCACAGATTAGAGAGGCTGGATAATTACCTGACCACAGATTAGAGAGGCTGGGTAATTACCTGAACACACATTAGAAAAGCTGAGTAGCTAAATGATTGCAGATTATAGATTGTATTTGCCGATCATCGAAATTCAGAAAAAATTGCCCCAAGTTTAATTGCACTACTTTGAGTAGCGTGGGTATTTTAAAACATAGTCTATGCAAGTTAACCAGCATTTAAATGTGTAAGATTTGTCATGCTCCTGTACTTTTCTCTGTGATCTCGTCACTCTGATTTTGTCACTCTGTGATCCTGTCACTCTGTGATCCTGTCACTCCATGATCCTGTCACACCGTGATCTTGTCACTCCCTGATGTTGTGACTCTATGATCCTGTCACTCCATGATCCTGTCACTCCATGATCCTGTCACTCCATGATCCTGTCACTCCATGATCCTGTCACTCCATGATCCTGTCACTCCAGGATCCTGTCGCTCCATGATCCTGTCACTCCATGATCCTGTCACTCCATGATCCTGTCACTCCATGATCCTGTCACTCCATGATCCTGTCACTCCATGATCCTGTCACTCCATGATCCTGTCACTCCATGATCCTGTCACTCCATGATCCTGTCACTCCATGATCCTGTCACTCCATGATCCTGTCACTCCATGATCCTGTCACTCCATGATCCTGTCACTCCATGATCCTGTCACTCCATGATCCTGTCACTCCATGATCCTGTCACTCCATGATCCTGTCACTCCATGATCCTGTCACTCCATGATCCTGTCACTCCATGATCCTGTCACTCCATGATCCTGTCACTCCATGATCCTGTCACTCCATGATCCTGTCACTCCATGATCCTGTCACTCCATGATCCTGTCACTCCATGATCCTGGCACTCCATGATCCTGTCACTCCATGATCCTGTCACTCCATGATCCTGTCACTCCATGATCCTGTCACTCCATGATCCTGTCACTCCATGATCCTGTCACTCCATGATCCTGTCACTCCATGATCCTGTCACTCCATGATCCTGTCACTCCATGATCCTGTCACTCCATGATCCTGTCACTCCATGATCCTGTCACTCCATGATCCTGTCACTCAAGTGAACTAACTGCCCCCTTAATTCCCACCGCTGTCACTGCGCGGACTGTCGCTCCCCAATGCGGCTTATTCAGCTGCTGCAGTTTCGCACCGGAAGCTGCAACTCCACGGAAGCCATTGGGATGCAGCTTCATCGTCAGCTTCGTGCATCCCAGAAATCCTCAGCGCACCGGTGTCGGGGAGGGGGGGGGGGCAGAAAAGAAAATATCCCAACCAGGCTGCCCGGAATCGCGCGTGCCTCTACACTCATTCGCCCTCCTCTCCACTCAATATTTTCCCCAACCCATCGAATCCCCTGCAGTGCAGCTGGGAGAGCCGCCGCGGGTGGCCCCGCCATTCAATTCAAAGCAACTTCAGCGGGATAATTTTCCCATCAGCATTGCGCCGCGGCGCAAAATCCGGATATCAACATATTCAGAACTCATCTTGTCTTTTATTAGCATTTTCAAACAATAGCGGGACTGGCTGGTGAATTCAGGATTTCATTCACCGCGCCGGCCTTCGCCAACGGTTTGCAGCCACTGTGCCCTCCCGCCGCCATATTTTATGCCGCTCTGGGGCTGATGCCGATTGACATTTCCCAGCTCCCCGGCCTGCCCAGCGGGGTGGCTGCACTTTTGCCGGCGCTTCGTCTTCTGCTTTCGCGATTTCTTCACTGAACCTGCAGCAGCTGGCTTGTGCTTGCGTTTCAATTATTATTAATATACCTTTTTGCAATCTAGTTTGCCAAAACCGCAATCAATTTTGCCCACTAAGAGAATTTACTTGTATATTTCTAATATCTTGGCTTAACCTGCCCATTCATTGCCATAGTTTGAACCATAGACAAATCCTTGAAACTGCATTCAATTTTGCCAAAACTGCGATCAAGTTTGCCCATAGTAAAAAGCAAGCACCGCAGACAAACATAGAAGCGCAAGAATGGCTCAGCGCGGATCTTATAACAAGATTTCTACGAAGGACCGGCAGCGCTTAATTCAAGCATTTCAGAACGGAGAGGACTGGCAAGATTTCGGTAGACTTTTGGGCATCGCACGAAGAACCGTGACCTATATCGTTGGGCGATTTATTGCAAGTGGTCGCATTGATCCTCTTCCTCGCGGAGGTGCCAAACGGAAGTCACTCAGCGATGCCATGGTGGAGAGAATATGTAGCTATGTCCAAAGTAATCATCGAATTAATTGTGCATGCAGTGTGTCAGCTCATTCCCTGTTAGTTTTAGTTATTCGTTCTCAAATAAATTCGTTTCGGGCAAACTTGATCGCAGTTTTGGCAAAATTGAATGCAGTTTCAAGGATTTGTCTATGGTTCAAACTATGGCACTGAATGGGCAGGCTGAGCCAAGATATTTGAAATATACAAGTAAATTCTCTCCGTGGGCAAAATTGATTGCAGTTTTGGCAAACTAGATTGCAAAAAGGTATACTTTCGATGCATATCGGAGCTTTCTAATTGTCCAGGCCAGATTAGTGTGGTCGCGGACCGGGGGCCCACTGAGCTGCTGTCCCCCGAAAAACAAATGC
>NIVC01001063.1:0-67500 GCA_002269645.1 Macrostomum lignano | reverse complement strand
GCGAGGGGATAGAAAAGGAGAGAAGGAAGAGAGAAAAGAAAAGGAGAGGAAAGAGAGGAGAGAGAAGAGTGGAGAGAGAAGAGAGGAGAGAGAAGAGTGGAGAGAGAAGAGAGGAGAGAGAAGAGAGGAGAAAGAAGAGTGGAGAGAGAAGAGAGGAGAGAGAAGGGAGGAAAGAGAAGAGTGGAGAGAAAAGAGATAATAGAGGAGAGAGAAGAGTGGAGAGAGAAGAGAGGAGAGAAAAGAGATAATAGAGGAGAGAGAAGAGAGGAGAGAGAAGAGAGGAGAGAGAAGAGAGGAGAGAGGAGAGAGAAGAGAGGAGAGAGAAGAGTGGAGAGAGGAGAGAGAAGAGAGGAGAAAGAAGAGAGGAGAGAGAAGAGTGGAGAGAGAAGAAAGAAGAGAGGAGAGAGAAGAGTGGAGAGAGAAGAGAGGAGAGAGAAGAGTGGAGAGAGAAGAGAGGAGAGAAAAGAGTGGAGAGAGAAGAGAGGAGAGATAATAGAGGAGAGAGAAGAGTGGAGAGAGGAGAAAGAAGAGAGGAGAGAGAGGAGAGGAGAGAGAAGAGTGGAGAGAGAAGAGAGGAGAGAGAAGGGAGGAAAGAGAAGAGAAGAGAGCCGAGTAGAGGCATAAAAGCTTGAACGGGCCGGAATGCTATTGTGAAGATTCTGTTGAACACCCGAGGGCCAGACAGAGGGCTTCACGGGCCGGAGTTTTCCGACCCCTGGCTTAGACTGAGACGTGGGGACTCAATGCAGTGGCGGTACTGAGTGACAGAGCAAACAGAATTGCGCCTACGGTATTGTGCTGTACACCCAGTCCGCTCTCGAGTCCTTGCGTACATGGGTAGAGCCTTCACCTCCAAACAGACGGAACACAAGACGCTCAAGATGCTCAAGCAGGCGCATTGACTAATATAAAACCCGTGACTGACAACTGTATGAAACAGTTGAGTATATGTAGGTTTATTATTATTGACAAGTTGGATATTCTTCGGAACATGACTGAGTCCTCAGCTGTGTCCTCGATGCTGCTGCTGCTGCTGCTGGCCTTCCGTGTCCCCTGCAGGGCAGCTTCAATGTTGGCTGCGTCAGCTGAAGTTCTTCCGCCGAATAAAACTGGAAGGAACTGCGGTGGAGCTTTTCCAGGAATTCGAGCAGCAGCAGCAGCACCAGCTAGAGATGCAGCAGCAGCAGCACCAGCTAGAGATGCAGCAGCAGCAGCACCAGCTAGAGATGCAGCAGCACCAGCTAGAGATGCAGCAGCACCAGCTAGAGATGCAGCAGCAGCAGCACCAGCTAGAGATGCAGCAGCACCAGCTAGAGATGCAGCAGCACCAGCTAGAGATGCAGCAGCACCAGCTAGAGATGCAGCAGCACCAGCTAGAGATGCAGCAGCAGCAGCATCAGCTAGAGATGCAGCAGCAGCACCAGCTAGAGATGCAGCAGCAGCACCAGCTAGAGATGCAGCAGCAGCAGCACCAGCTAGAGATGCAGCAGCAGCAGCATCAGCTAGAGATGCAGCAGCAGCACCAGCTAGAGATGCAGCAGCAGCAGCAGCAGCTAGAGATGCAGCAGCACCAGCTAGAGATGCAGCAGCACCAGCTAGAGATGCAGCAGCATCAGCTAGAGATGCAGCAGCACCAGCTAGAGATGCAGCAGCACCAGCTAGAGATGCAGCAGCACCAGCTAGAGATGCAGCAGCACCAGCTAGAGATGCAGCAGCAGCAGCACCAGCTAGAGATGCAGCAGCACCAGCTAGAGATGCAGCAGCAGCACCAGCTAGAGATGCAGCAGCACCAGCTAGAGATGCAGCAGCAGCAGCAGCTAGAGATGCAGCAGCACCAGCTAGAGATGCAGCAGCACCAGCTAGAGATGCAGCAGCAGCACCAGCTAGAGATGCAGCAGCACCAGCTAGAGATGCAGCAGCATCAGCTAGAGATGCAGCAGCACCAGCTAGAGATGCAGCAGCACCAGCTAGAGATGCAGCAGCACCAGCTAGAGATGCAGCAGCACCAGCTAGAGATGCAGCAGCACCAGCTAGAGATGCAGCAGCATCAGCTAGAGATGCAGCAGCACCAGCTAGAGATGCAGCAGCACGAGCCGGAAGTCCGTCGCCAGTGGAGGCGTTTCGCTCCCGCTGCTGGAGGCGCGGCTTCAGCCCGACCAGCGGCCGCCCGACCGACCACACGCCAGAGCCGTTTGCGGCGGCGCCCGCGTGTCGCGGCCGACTGTTCCTGGTGGCCATCGTCCACTCGGCGGTCGGCAACGCCGCCAAGCGCCACCTGATCCGGCGCACCTGGGCCTCCATCAGCAACATCGGCGGCCGCCGCTTGGCCACCGTCTTCGTGGTCGGCCGGTCCGCCGATCAGGACGAAAATCGACGACTCAACAAGGAGAGCGAAGAGTTCGGCGATTTGGTGGTGGCGAATTTTAGGGATCATTACCGCAATCTGACTTACAAGAACCTGTATGGGATTCGATGGGCATTGGAGCACTGCTCAGGAGTTCGGTTTGTGCTCAAGGTAATTCCCCACCTCACTCCCCACCTCACTCCCCACCTCACTCACTACCTTACTCTCCACCTCACTTCCCACCTCACTTCCCACCTCACTCCTCACCTTACTCCCCATCTAACTCCCTACCTTACTCCCCACCTCACTCCCCACCTCACTCCCCACCTCACTCCCCACCTCACTCCCCACCTTACTCCCCACCTTACTCCCACCTCACTCCCCACCTCACTCCTCACCTCACTCCCCACCTCACTCCCCACCTCACTCCCCACCTCACTCCCCACCTCACTTCCCACCTCACTTCCCACCTCACTCCTCACCTTACTCCCCATGTAACTCCCTACCTTACTCTCCACCTCACTTCCCACCTCACTTCCCACCTCACTCCTCACCTTACTCCCCATCTAACTCCCTACCTTACTCTCCACCTCACTTCCCACCTCACTCCCCACCTCACTCCCCACCTCACTCACTACCTTACTCTCCACCTCACTTCCCACCTCACTTCCCACCTCACTCCTCACCTTACTCCCCATCTAACTCCCTACCTTACTCCCCACCTCACTCCCCACCTCACTCCCCACCTCACTCCCCACCTCACTCCCCACCTTACTCCCCACCTTACTCCCCACCTCACTCCCCACCTCACTCCTCACCTCACTCCCCACCTCACTCCCCACCTCACTCCCCACCTCACTCCCCACCTCACTTCCCACCTCACTTCCCACCTCACTCCTCACCTTACTCCCCATGTAACTCCCTACCTTACTCTCCACCTCACTTCCCACCTCACTTCCCACCTCACTCCTCACCTTACTCCCCATCTAACTCCCTACCTTACTCTCCACCTCACTTCCCACCTCACTTCCCACCTCACTCCTCACCTTACTCCCCACCTCACTCCCCACCTCACTCCCCACCTCACTCCCCACCTCACTCCCCACCTTACTCCCCACCTCACTCCTCACCTTACTCCCCATCTCACTCCCCACCTTACTCCCCACCTCACTCCCCACCTCACTCCCTACCTTACTCTCCACCTCACTTCCCACCTCACTTCCCACCTCACTCCTCACCTTACTCCCCATCTAACTCCCTACCTTACTCTCCACCTCACTTCCCAGCCAACCTCACCCCGCCTCCAGACGGACGATGACGTGCTGGTGAACACATTCCGCCTGGTGGAGTACATCTCGGACCGGCTGTTGGAGACCCGCAACTTCTTCTACTGCATGACGGCCAAGCAGGAGACCCGGATGTCCGATCCGCAGTACAAGTGGTTCGTCAGCCCGTCCGAGTGGCCGGTGCAGGAGTACCCGCTGCACTGCAAAGGCCTGGCCTACCTGTTCTCAGCAGATCTGCTGGGCCCCCTTCACCTGTGCGCGCAGTGGCGCAATTACTTCTGGATTGACGACATTTTCGTGACTGGGGCGGTGGCGCACGAGTGCTTGGGAGCCGCCCTGCTGCACTGGGCGCCCGGCTGGGACTTCAGCTACCTAAATCCCAGTCTGACCGGGTTGCAGCTCACCCAGGCTGTCGTGTTCAATGAGTTCGACAGCGAGCCCGTGCCGGCACTCACTGTGAGAGCTTGGCAGACCATTCTGTACTACAGCTAGGCTGCCATTGCCGGCACTCACTGTGGCAGACCATTCTGTACTACAGCTAGGCTGCCATTGCCGGCACTCACTGTGGCAGACCATTCTGTACTACAGCTAGGCTGTCATTGCCGGCACTCACTGTGGCAGACCATTCTGTACTACAGCTAGGCTGTCATTGCCGGCACTCCCTGTGACAGCTTGGCAGACCATTCTGTACTACAGCTAGGCTGTCATTGCCGGCACTCCCTGTGACAGCTTGGCAGACCATTCTGTACTACAGCTAGGCTGTCATTGCCGGCACTCCCTGTGACAGCTTGGCAGACCATTCTGTACTACAGCTAGGCTGTCATTGCCGGCACTCCCTGTGACAGCTTGGTAGACCATTCTGTACTACAGCTAGGCTGTCATTGCCGGCACTCCCTGTGACAGCTTGGCAGACCATTCTGTACTACAGCTAGGCTGTCATTGCCGGCACTCCCTGTGACAGCTTGGTAGACCATTCTGTACTACAGCTAGGCTGTCATTGCCGGCACTCACTGTGAGAGCTTGGTAGACCATTCTGTACTACAGCTAGGCTGTCATTGCCGGCACTCCCTGTGACAGCTTGGCAGACCATTCTGTACTACAGCTAGGCTGTTCTTCGACTCACTGAAGTCGTGGATCCGCATACGCCAACAGCATCAGGCATGTTTAAAATATTTAACCGCGGCTGCTCAAAACCCAATTAAAACAAAAAGTTTTTTTGCTGCCCCTGTCAGTCACCGGCTGACGCTGAGTTGTTTGCCTTTCCCGTTTGATCCGGAAAATGATCGAATTCCGCCCAGTTGGGGAGGAAAAATGCTGCCAAAATGCTGATAAATACAACAGGAAATAAATTGCCCGGCCTAGCAACCAGACTGCTCAAATTCATAGAAATTATACATAAAAAATGACAAAAACAACTGCTGCAATTCTGCTGCTTCTCTTGGTTTGCAGCGCTGCGCTTTTTCAGGTAATTTTTAAATTGTCAAATTAGCTTGTACAAACTCAACTCAAATTTGTTTCGTTAAGCCCTAGCAGTTACCTGTATATCTCGGGAAATTGCACCCCGGCTCATGTGCTTGCGGCTCGATTCCAAGTGCAGTCACAGTAATATGGGGCTGAATTGGAATCTCGGCTTGGCTCTGCTTGTGCAATTAATGCCCTTGAGAGCCAACCCCCCCAGGCGCAGTGAAGTGTACATGCCTAACGATAAATAAAGTTAGGGCCGCTGTGCACTCCTGTGTGAGTGTGTGCCTGTGCGTATGACTGCGTACGTATCCGCGCGCTTGTGTGCCTGCTCAGGGCAGTCGGTGGAATGGGCAGTAATGCCTCTCGCCGGTTGTGTGACAATGTCGGTTAAAGTGCAGTGCGTCAGGGTGCACACGCCCCAGACTCTGAAAAGATAAATAGTGTAGAAGACGCGCCCAAATAATTGTCAGAGAGGTGTCGGAATGAGTGTCAGAGAGGTGTCGGAATGAGTGTCACAGAGGTGC
This sequence comes from Macrostomum lignano, assembly GCA_002269645.1. Classification (NCBI taxonomy): domain Eukaryota; kingdom Metazoa; phylum Platyhelminthes; family Macrostomidae; genus Macrostomum; species Macrostomum lignano. The sequence continues at coordinate 61,882 of NIVC01001063.1, read as the reverse complement.
CTGAATGAGTGTCAGAGAGGTGCCTGAATGAGTGTCAGAGAGGTGCTCGAATGAGTGTCACAGAGGTGCCTGAATGAGTGTCAGAGAGGTGCCTGAATGAGTGTCAGAGAGGTGCTCGAATGAGTGTCAGAGAGGTGCCTGAATGAGTGTCAGAGAGGTGCTCGAATGAGTGTCAGAGAGGTGCCTGAATGAGTGTCAGAGAGGTGCCTGAATGAGTGTCACAGAGGTGCCCGAATGAGTGTCAGAGAGGTGTCGGAATGAGTGTCAGAGAGGTGCCTGAATGAGTGTCAGAGAGGTGCCTGAATGAGTGTCACAGAGGTGCCTGAATGAGTGTCACAGAGGTGCCCGAATGAGTGTCACAGAGTAGCCTCTAAACCAGCTCTCGCCCCTTAGCCCTCTAAAGTCCAAAGCTGCAGCAAAATGTTGGCACCCTGCCATCCAGCAGGCTCAAGCCAGGCCCGAGCTGCACGAGTCCCAGCTGGAGCGGGAGGCCGCAGTCCGAGCTGCGCCGAAGCGGGGCCACTACCACGACCGGCACCGCGGCGGCCGCATGAACGGCAGGAAGCTCTTAGGATAGAAATAACTGAAAGAGTTCTGACGGAAATTCTTTGGCTAACAATGTGCATGCTATTTAGACTACTGAGCATTAGTAGAGAATGATTGTTTTAAAACCTAAGCATGAAGACTGCAGACTAATATGAATGCTGTCTATGGTCTCTAGCAATAAATACACGACAGCTCGCTGGCATGAAATGCCAGAGTTATGACTCTTATGAGATCAATGATTATTCTACGAGCTTTGCTATCAACACAAGGCGTATTTACGGTAAGACTTCTTATTTCAAGATAATTTGGTAATTAGGCTGAGCAGCTGTGACCCCGTTCCAACTTATCCTTTGTCTCACTGCCTCCATTAGAATTGTTCCATATTTACACCATCCTATTTGCATAGCTATCTGTCCCAGCCGACGCCCACGAGGGAGCCAGGGGCTGAGGATCCCCTCGGGACAGATACAGCTGCCGCGGCGCTTGCAAGGAAGACTTTCTCATCTATTTGATAATATTGGTGCTGCTGCGATAGAAATGCCATTCCTTGCTCCCAGGGAAGTGACCGTTCCCGCCCCCTCCGCCTCTCCTTCTCACTATCTCCTCGTCTTCTCATCTCCTCTCCTCCCCTTTCTCTCATCTCCTCTATCCCGTCTTCTCTCTCAGTTCCTCTCTATCAGCTCCTTTCTCATATCATCTCTCGTATCCCTTCTCTCATCTCCTCGTCTCCTCGTCTTCCATCTCCTCTTCTTTATCTCTTATTTCTCAGCTCCTCTCCCGCATCTCCTCTCTCTCATCTCCTCTCGCATCTCCTCTCTCGCATCTCCTCTCTCATTTCCTCTCTCTCATCTCCTCTCTCATCTCCTCCCTCATTTCTTTGCTCTCATCTCTTCTCTCTCTCATCTCCTATCTCTCATCTCTTCTATTTCATCTCCTCTCACACCTCCTCTCTCATCTCCTCTCTCATCTCTCTCAACTCTTCTCTCTTCTCTTTCTCTAAGTCTCTTCTCTCTCATCTCCCTATTGCCCCTCTCCCAACCCCCAAGCTCTGCTCCCCCCCCACCTGGCTCTCCCTCTCTTTCCCGCTCCATTCTTGCTCTTCTCTGCCACTAGTCCTCTCCCTATTAATGCACAGCTATGTCTTCCCTCTGTTAATATGGTTGCTAGGCGAACTTTCAGCCCGCCAAGCAGAGCTGGACCAGAGTCGCAGCCCTCCGCGCACTGTACAGCCAGTCAGTCGGCCGTTCTCTGCCGCGCTGCAAGTTTTCTGTTCTCTCGCTGCCCGGGCTCCCCCCTCCCTCCTCCCCGTCTCTGGCAGCCGCCTGCAATTGCATTCCGCGTGCGCAGTGCAGACAGCGGCTCCCCCGCCGCCCTCCCCCCACTCTGACCCTGGACTCACAACTGCTGCATTCTTGTGTTCTGCTCTCTCTCACCCATTTTGCCTCACCGACCTCCCATTGCACATTGCCCCCCCCCCCAATTCCAGGTCTGCATAGAATTTTCTCGTTGCGCATTCAAATACCCTCTCGGAGCAGCTCATGGTGCAACATGAAGCAATTCCTCCTGCCTGCAGTCCGCTAACACCGTCCGGGATTCAGTAAATCAGGCTCTGCAGGCGGCACCGCATCATCACGATGAAGCCGCTGCCAGCCAACTTCGCCCCCAGCGACAGGCCCCTGCAGCCGCGGCAGAACGTGTACGGCGGGTTCCGCCAGCACCGCAGGCGCCGCCACCAGCACTCCTGGAGGGCCGACGCTGCCGACCAGGATGAAGAAGTCGACGCTGGCTGCGCTGAATGCGAGGAGTTCCTCAGGCGGCACAGCGCGTGCATCTCCGCGGCTGGCAGAGCTCTGAGCTGCGCCTACCTGCTCCTGCTCAGCACCCTCATCTGCCTCTACCTGTTCCGGCTGGCCCGCAGTCTGGCGCTCGGCGCGGCGCCTCTCGACTCCTCGGCGCTGCCGGCCAACCCGCTGCAGTGCTTCGAGCTCACGCTTCCCGCCTCCAACTCGACGCCCGAGTGGCGCCTCGCCGCCAGCTGCGTCCGCCTGCAGCTCCAGCTGACCGCGCCGTCGCCGCCGCCGCCGCCGCCGCCGCCGCTGTCGCTGAGCTTCCTGCGGCTCCAGCACATCGACGGGGCGCTGCTGACGGTTCCATCTAGCGATGCCAGTGTCTTTGTGCTGCAGCCGGGCGGCTTCTACAAAGACTGCGGACAGTCGGCCGGCCTTGCCGACCTGCGGCTGGCCAACAAAGACTCCGCCTCCGCCTGCGGCAGCCTCAGCGTCACCCGTCTGGCTGGCGGCGGCTGCCCGCTGAGCTTCCTGCTGTTCGCCGACATGCAGCTCCGGCTGCAGCTCGGCCTCCGCCTGCTGCGCTTCGCCGACGAGCTGGACTCGGCGAGGTCGCTGACGGCAACGGCGAGGCCGCTGCTGCCGGTGCTGTCGCCGGCAACGGAGCTCGACGACTTCGGGTGGACAGGCAGGGCCGCCTGCGGCTGATCAACCCGGCACGGCTGCGGCTGCTGCCGGAGGAGCCGACGAGTCAGCGAGACGCTGACGGTCTGGAAGGTGAGTGCCATTTTGAATGTCAGAGTGCCATTTTGACTATCAGAGTGCCATTTTGACTATCAGAGTGCCATTTTGAATGTCAGAGTGCCATTTTGAATGTCAGAGTGCCATTTTGAATGTCGGAGTGCCATTTTGAATGTCAGAGTGCCATTTTGAATGTCAGAGTGCCATTTTGAATGTCAGAGTGCCATTTTGAATGTCAGAGTGCCATTTTGACTATCAGAGTGCCATTTTGACTATCAGAGTGCCATTTTGAATATCAGAGTGCCATTTTGAATGTCAGAGTTTAAAACCTGTTAAAGTCAATGCACAATTAAGCGACTCAGTACAAAGCCCTCGTCTGCAGTCTTAAATTGCCTGCTCTGGCAAATAAGTACCTGGCTGTAACTGCGCTCTGAATGGCAATTTGCATAATTAATGACTGGAACAGCCTTCATCTGCACACATCAGGATGCAGGCATTCAGTCAGCCTGAGCGCGCCTGGTATGTTGCAGTGGCCCGCATTTCAGGCTATATTGGCTGATTTATGACGTTGTTACAGTAGCAATCGAAAATCACAGGGCGAAGCAGTTGCTGGGGCGAGGAAATCAGTTTTGGTCTGTCAAAATGGCAGAGGGACTGAACAGCTGAGGGCCAAGGCGTCTGACTCATCATTTAAGTGTCATTGAAACTGTGATAGTGGCGTCACAACTGAGATAATGGCGTCGCAACTGGGATAATGGCGTCACAACTGGGATAGTGGCGTCGAAACTGAGATAGTAGTGTCAAAACTAGGATAGTGGCGTCACAACTGGGATAGTGGCGTCACAACTGGGATAGTGGCGTCACAACTGGGATAGTGGCGTCACAACTGGGATAGTGGCGTCACAACTGGGATAGTGGCGTCACAACTGGGATAGTGGCGTCACAACTGGGATAGTGGCGTCACAACTGGGATAGTGGCGTCACAACTGGGATAGTGGCGTCACAACTATGCTAGAGGGACAAAACCGAGTCTACATGCATCAGATGGTCAAGCAAGACCCACCAGATAGTGCCTCACTTGGAGCAGCCTTAAGTAAACTCTTCTGAAATCCAAGAGATAAGTCTCTTCACTCGCCCTGCCGCAGCGCGCACTCTTATCTTATCGGCAGAGGTGAGTCGAGGTGACCAGGTGAGAGCAAAGCAGGAACTGCTTAAGTACAGCTTAAACAGAAACTTCTGCTGAAAAAAACAAAAATGGATATTTAAAATTTGTTATCAGCGATAAAAAATGATGACCGAAGTGAATAAAATATGCGGCATCTGCTTGTCCCTGAGTCTGGAGCAATAATTAAGTGATCTAGCCTCCCTGACTCACCTCAGTCAGCACCTAATCACCCTGACTCACCTGTGTCAGCACCCGATCACCCCCCACCCGCCCGCAGACGGCTGTCGCTGGCACAGTCACGCCAACCACGCTGTCGTCGCCCTGCTGCTTCACGACGCCTACGACTTCATCCCGGTGTCCGCCGACGCCGCGGATTCGAGACGGCAGCCGCCGCCGCCGCCACCGCCCAGCCTGCGGCGTTCCCTGCTGCGCGGTTGGCAACAGTGGCGTCGAGCTCGCGACCTTCCACCGTCGCCGCCGCCGCCGCTTGCTCTGCCGACTTGGCCGAGGCTGTCGCTGGCCGAGCGACGCGCCGAGCGCGAGCGGCTGGTGCACGCGGTGGAGGAGTCACTGCAGTCGGAGGACCCCGGCCTTGCCGGGCTGTGGTGGGCCATCTGCCTGCTGTCCTGCGGCGCCCTGTGCTTCGCCCTTCTGCGCTACTGGCTGTGCTTCAAGCTGGCGGCCTGCTTGGACTGCATCTGCTTCGGCTGAGCCCCCGGTCACGTGACTGACTGGCCCTCCCGCAGCTCGGGGACCGGACTGGCAACACGAGGTGACGCGAATATTCAATTGCAGGCTGCTTTATTGGCTAGATAGTACAAGGCCAAAAATGTCGTCAGTCCAAAACATTCAGGAATAGTAAATTTATTGCAATCTCTAGAGCGTTATGGACAAACATACAAACCTTAGAGATTTAGTATATTTAGATTAGTGCTTAAAAACTGAAATTTCCCATCTCAATGATGCATTTTCGCACAGAACATTGAGCCTTTAACTAATGCTTCAAATGGAGCAGGGGTCGCCAAACTACGGCCCGCAAAGTCTCTCTATCAAAGGCCCTCCCTCGGGTCGTTTGAAACTTCACAATACCAATCTGATCTGATCAAGACTTAATAAGTCTCTTCTCAGCGTTCTTCTCCCTTCTCTCCTCTCTCCCCTTATCTCTCTTGCCTCTCCTCTCTCGCCTCTCCTCTCTCGCCTCTCCCCTCTCTTCTCTCGCCTCTCCTCTCTCCCCTCTCGCCTCTCCCCTCTCCTCTCTCCCCTCTCGCCTCTCGCCTCTCCCCTCTCCTCTCACCCATCTTCGCTCTCCCCTCTCCCCTCTCCTCTCTCCCCTCTTCTATCTTCCCTCTCCTCTCCCCTCTCCAAGTTGCAGCTTTGAATGCAAATTTGAACAGCCAGTCGTGTTAAGGAGCAGGCCAGTAACTACATGTGCTCAAGTATAGTTAAGAGCAAATTTTCTTTAAAACTCATTAAAACATTCAAATGTTTATGTTTCAAATGTAAAACTCCTTACTTGCCTACTCACTCAAGTACAAGTAGCCACCGCAACACTAGTCGTATTAGAAAAAATTGTTAAAAATCAGAACATTCTCAGTGCAAGATAAGCAGTGTTGAAGCGGTCGCAGTGCTCTCACTTTTACGCCTTTTGATTGAGTCGGGCCAATACGCTCGTAATAACTCTCTCTCCGATTTAAACAAATTTGTGCATTTTTGATAAATCCGTAACGGACGCGCGCATGTGCCATAAACTGAGCTTGGTGGCCACGTCTTCCGTGCTAATTGTTAAATTCTGTGCGTGAAATTTCAGACAGATTCTGTACCTATTGAGTAAAAGAACGTAAATTTTCTGTTTTATGAGCTGCGGGTGATTTGTTGTTTGTGACAAAAAAGGACAATAATAAATATTGAAATTAATTATAGATTTACTGTTTTAAATCTGAAAAGTTCGTTTAACATCGTTAATTTATTTTTCAGGAGTTCGAGCTGAGCTATTTTAAAGCCCAGGATGATTAAATCCTGAACGCGCTAGATAAGCAACCCATGAGCTAGATTAGCAACCCATGAGCTAGATTAGCAACCCATGAGCTAGATTAGCAACTCATGAGCTAGATTAGCAACCCATGAGCTAGATTATCAACCTACGGATTAGCAACCCATGAGCTAGATTAGCAACCCATGAGCTAGATTATCAATCTACGGATTAGCAACCCATGAGCTAGATTAGCAACCTTCGGATTAGCAACCCATGAGCTAGATTATCAACCTACGGATTAGCAACCCATGAGCTAGATTATCAACCTACGGATTAGCAACCCATGAGCTAGATTAGCAACCCATGAGCTAGATTATCAATCTACGGATTAGCAACCCATGAGCTAGATTAGCAACCTACGGATTAGCAACCCATGAGCTAGATTATCAACCTACGGATTAGCAACCCATGAGCTAGATTATCAACCTACGGATTAGCAACCCATGAGCTAGATTAGCAACCCATGAGCTAGATTATCAATCTACGGATTTGCAACCCATGAGCTAGATTAGCAACCTACGGATTAGCAACCCATGAGCTAGATTAGCAACCCATGAGCTAGATTATCAACCTACGGATTAGCAACCCATGAGCTAGATTAGCAACCCATGAGCTAGATTAGCAACCTACGGATTAGCAACCCATGAGCTACATTATCAACCTACGGATTAGCAACCCATGAGCTAGATTAGCAACCCATGAGCTAGATTATCAATCTACGGATTGGCAACCCATGAGCTAGATTAGCAACCCATGAGCTAGATTATCAATCTACGGATTAGCAACCCATGAGCTAGATTAGCAACCCATGAGCTAGATTAGCAACCCATGAGCTAGATTAGCAACCCATGAGCTAGATTAGCAACCCATGAGCTAGATTAGCAACCCATGAGCTAGATTATCAACCTACCGATTAGCAACCCATGAGCTAGATTAGCAACCCATGAGCTAGATTAGCAACCTACGGATTAGCAACCCATGAGCTAGATTATCAACCTACGGATTAGCAACCCATGAGCTAGATTAGCAACCCATGAGCTAGATTATCAACCTATGGATTAGCAACCCATGAGCTAGATTATCAACCTATGGATTAGCAACCCATGAGCTAGATTAGCAACCCATGAGCTAGATTATCAATCTACGGATTAGCAACCCATGAGCTAGATTATCAACCTATGGATTAGCAACCCATGAGCTAGATTATCAACCTATGGATTAGCAACCCATGAGCTAGATTAGCAACCCATGAGCTAGATTATCAATCTACGGATTAGCAACCCATGAGCTAGATTATCAACCTATGGATTAGCAACCCATGAGCTAGATTAGCAACCCATGAGCTAGATTAGCAACCTACGGATTAGCAACCCATGAGCTAGATTATCAACCTACGGATTAGCAACCCATGAGCTAGATTAGCAACCCATGAGCTAGATTATCAACCTATGGATTAGCAACCCATGAGCTAGATTATCAACCTATGGATTAGCAACCCATGAGCAAGATTATCAACCTACGAATTAGCAACCCATGAGCTAGATTATCAACCTATGGATTAGCAACCCATGAGCTAGATTATCAACCTACGAATTAGCAACCCATGAGCTAGATTATCAACCTATGGATTAGCAACCCATGAGCTAGATTATCAACCTATGGATTAGCAACCCATGAGCTAGATTATCAACCTATGGATTAGCAACCCATGAGCTAGATTAGCCATCCGTGGTGCATAGATTAGCTATCTAATACTCATACACTGTACATGTATTTTTGTTATGCTTTATTTCGATGACCAAAATGAAGCCGCGAGTTTTGCGTGGTCACATGATGGCTGGTAATAATTATTTTTCCGTGTCTTCGTGATAACCTGCAGGTGCATTCTTTCAAATTTTAGGCACCCAAAGCCCACGCAGGCATTCTGAACTGCCCCCGCCCAGAACGCTCTCAGGCCCAAGATAAGAAGTCTGCCAAATTTGCTCACTGCACCAAACTGACCAATTTCCAATTTCCGATCTTTTTGCCTATAAAAACTCGTCATCGCAAGTCGCTGAGCATGCATGAATATCTGCGACAGACCCGGAAAGCGACCAGATAAAGTTTACAGACTTGTGTTTGCTTTGCCACTTCGAAGAAAATGTTTCTCGTGTTTTCTGCCTCGAACCTGAGTCTCCTGCTTCTCACTGCGGCGCTGCTGCTCAAGTCTCAGTCGATGGGCATGCCAGGTAAAATTATTTATTTGTGTAACTCTAAAATAGTTGTGTCACTCCAATACAGTTGTGTCACTCCAATACATTTGTCACCCCAATACACAGTTGTGTCACTTCAATACACTTGTGTCACTCCAATACATTTGTGTCACTCCAATACATTTGTGTCACTCCAATACATTTGTGTCACTCCAATACAGTTGTGTCACTCCAATACAGTTGTGTCACTCCAATACATTTGTGTCACCCAAATACACACAATTGTATCACTCCAATACAGTTGTGTCACTCCAATACAGTTGTGTCACTCCAATACAGTTGTGTCACTCCAATACATTTGTGTCACCCAAATACACACAATTGTATCACTCCAATACAGTTGTGTCACTCCAATACAGTTGTGTCACTCCAATACACTTGTGTCACTCCAATACACTTGTGTCACTCTAATACAGTTCTGTACGTGTCACTCAAACTTCAATGGCACTCTATTGCGCCACCATTTCTAATTTCAATGTCACTCTGAATTTCGAGTCTCTAAACTCATCCCAATTTCACTCCCCTATCTGCGCTCCGGTGTTTCATCGCTGCTCTGACTTCAAATTTCACCCCCTCCTGTTGAAGCCTCCGCTGAAAACAGCGACGACGATTTGGACGACCTGCTGCCCGACCCTGCCGGTGATGTCGAAGGCGGAAGCGGCGGCGACACCGGAGGATCAGCTGAGGTCGATGCGGAGGAGCCGGTGATACCTGACCCCACCATGACCCCGGAGAACCTCAACGACCTGAAGGACATCTGGTCCAATCCGGACATCCCGGAGGTGAAATTCGAGCGGCCCAAGCCGAAGTACTCGCCCGACGAGCAGCTGCGCAACACAATGGGCGGTCGCGGATTTCGAAGGCCCCGGGTTCGATTCGGCGATTACTACATTCAGGGCTGATGCTGCGCTGCATCATTGCTTTGACAAATTTGATTTCATGTACGCTCGTAGGGATGGCAAAATATCACAGCTTTATTTGAAAAATTCATGATCGATGCTTACAAGTACATGTATGCCAAAGTTATTTTGCTTCTAAGAAGTACAAATACACATTTGCGTTTTTATCCAATCTACTAGTTGCTAAATATCCTGCTAATGATGGGTTCGGCCTTTTTAAGCCTGTAGCTTCGGGCCTCGGAACTCAGAAATGAATCACTTAAAGCTCTGGCTTCTCACTCCTGTCAGATGGTCAGCCCCGTGGTAGCTAGATTGTGGGCGAGCAGCAAGGTCCTATAGCTAAGAGAAGACAGCGAGAGACAAGCAGGGGGAATTTGAAAGGTAGAGATTAGCTAATCCGCAGATTAACTAACCCGCTGCCCCCAGTCCGTGCGCCCCGGCTCACCAAACCGGAGCTATCGAAATCGGACTTCCGACTAGAGAGGCACAGCACTCACCTGCCATCTAGTGTCTTTTAGCTGTCAATCTCGAAGTCATAGCCGAATAGAAGGGACGCTGCAGGGACTAAGATCGCATTGGCCATGCAGGGACAGAGAGGACTTCTGCAGGGGGTTCTTGCGCTGGCGAGCCTCTATACACTACTGAATGTACTATTTCATTACCGAATTCCCAGAAGTACATGTACAAGTACACGTAACTGCACACCTTTGGCACTAAATGTGTTAACGCGTCGACAGATAGCGATTATGTAGGTGTATTGCCGCCTTTGGAGATCTTTAGACTAACATTTAACTCGCTTTAGCCGCTTAGCTGCCTGAGACTGCGCGAAAGCACCAGTCTGGCACTTAGGTTGCATGCTTATTATGAATGCTTAGTAGATCGACTAATTGACTGGGAACTGTGCCGCTTCCGGTCCACTGTGACCTCTGCCCCTAGATCTAGCCACTCATCTCAGCTGGCATTGCGAAAAAGAAAGAAAACACTAAGTCTTTAACTTCTAGATTTAACTTTCTTACTTAATCCGCAATCCTAAACGCCTTTGATTGAGTCAGAGCAAATGGCTACTTTTAGTATTAAATGACACTTCTGCCTCGAGTTTGGCACGCAAAAAGCAAGTAAGCAAAAGTGCAAATCCTATCAGACTACCCAGGAAGGGGTCAAACAAAGGCGCACCCAGTTAAGCAGGTCAAGAGAGCCTCTCACCAAACCAATCAGAGGACCTAACTGCCGGTAGCCAAGGGATCCGCAGAGACCGAAGCGCTCGGATGGGATGCTGCTGCTGATCTTAACTGACGGGTGCCGCCGGTACTCTTCACTTGCCGGTTGTCGTTGCTGCTCTTAGATCACTGCCGGGAGATACATGTATTGATCTGATGCTTCTCAGGGGGAACTTAGCTGTTGAAGCCAAAACTGCCGGGGAAGGGGGATCAGGTCGGCAGGACCGAAGGGAGAAGAGCCTGAAGGCAGTATCAGGCCGAGCCTTTTTGAGCGCGGGTCGAGTTGCCGCCTTTTAGCTCTCATGCGGCCGATTTGTTATAACGCGCGCCGAATTTTCTGATTGGCTGAGAGCTTTTGTTAAAATAGGCGCCGAATTTTCTGATTGGACGAGCAGGGGCAGTCAGGTCGTCTCTGATTGGCTGAGCTCAAGACCCCAAAACCCACCCCAACCAGGTGGCCTTCAGACCCCAGGGAAGTTGACAGGTGCGGTCATAAATCACGTGCAAAGCAAAATAAAAGTCACTTGTCTAGACATCCTGGAGCCAAAAGTGACTGCAAAACGCCCATAAATCAAAGGAGAAGGTAACAGAGCGAGTGGGGAGAAATTGCTGGAAAGACCTCTTTGACCCAGACAGGCTGGAGCCAAACATGACAGCTAGACCGTCATAAATAACTAAAAATAGTGAAAAAGTCACAAATCAGGGGGCCAGAAGAGTAGTAGGGCGAATTATGATACTGCCGCACTAGCACTGGCGAGATAGGCGGCAATGCAAATGTACAGGGAAAAATACACTGCGGAGATATGAGCCCTATCTCTGTGCATTGGGGACGGCTAAGCACTGCAGAGATATGAGCTCTATCTCTGTGCATTGGGGACGGCTAAGCACTGCAGAGATATGAGCTCTATCTCTGTGCATTGGGGACGGCTAAGCACTGCAGAGATATGAGCTCTATCTCTGTGCATTGGGGACGGCTAAGCACTGCAGAGATATGAGCTCTATCTCTGTGCATTGGGGACGGCTAAGCACTGCAGAGATATGAGCTCTATCTCTGTGCATTGGGGACGGCTAAGCACTGCAGAGATATGAGCTCTATCTCTGTGCATTGGGGACGGCTAAGCACTGCGGAGATAGAGGCGATTCATGATACTGCCGCACTAGCACTGGCGAGATAGGCGGCAAAAAGGATATAGGAAAAATACACTGCGGAGAGGATCCTATCTCTGTGCATTGGGAACGGAAAAATACACTGCGGAGATATGAGCCCTATCTCTGTGCATTGGGGACGGCTAAGCACTGCAGAGATATGAGCTCTATCTCTGTGCATTGGGGACGGCTAAGCACTGCAGAGATATGAGCTCTATCTCTGTGCATTGGGGACGGCTAAGCACTGCAGAGATATGAGCTCTATCTCTGTGCATTGGGGACGGCTAAGCACTGCAGAGATATGAGCTCTATCTCTGTGCATTGGGGACGGCTAAGCACTGCAGAGATATGAGCTCTATCTCTGTGCATTGGGGACGGCTAAGCACTGCAGAGATATGAGCTCTATCTCTGTGCATTGGGGACGGCTAAGCACTGCGGAGATAGAGGCGATTCATGATACTGCCGCACTAGCACTGGCGAGATAGGCGGCAAAAAGGATATAGGAAAAATACACTGCGGAGAGGATCCTATCTCTGTGCATTGGGAACGGCTAAACATTGCAGAGATAAGAGGGGTAGCCAATCTCTGTGCTCTGTGTTAGGGTAAGGTTATAAAGTTTTACAACTGCACAGAGGACGGCTGGTGTTGCTTACCTGGATAAGGGGACGGGGGGATACACTAATTACAGCCGGTGGCCTCTATAACGGTAAAGTAATTATTACCTGAGCATGGCTGGATGTTCATATACGATATGATAAGGAGAGGGCATGCATGTACAAATTACTATATAAGCAGCCACGCAAGTACAAATAAACAAATAGACAAAAACAAAATTGTATAAAAGGATTTTTAAAAACCTTACTACTTCTAAAAAACAACTCTTTCTCTTTCAAAATGAAAACTTTTAAAAGTTGTCATAGAGACCTCTATGAGGTCTGTATAAGCTGCGAAGTGTGCCTGCTTGGAGGCGTGTCCCCAAGACACCACGAGAATGAGAACTGTCTGGTCTCATGCTGGTTGGCATGCGACCAGTGCGGCACCGTCGAAGCTCTGCAGGAGGGAAAAATTCCAGCATATCATCGAGGACACAGGATCGTCAGCGATGACAAGAAAAAGCAAGAAAGTAACCGCTGGAAAGTAATCCGCGCCATCAAAAAGAGCAACGAGAGAGAAAAGAAGATCCAGCAGAAAAAGGGAGCCAGCAGGAGTCTGCTATCAGCTCACTTGAGTCAAGTAATTGACTCTACATTGAAGAGGATGAGGCCAAGCGGGTCTTCAGCAGCTGCAGAATTTGAAGTTGAGCTGTCTGCTGGAGTCGAGGCTGCTGGAGTCGAGGCTGCTGGAGTCGAGGCTGCTGGAGTCGAGGCTGCTGGAGTCGAGGCCGCTGGAGTCGAGGCTGCTGGAGTCGAGGCTGCTGGAGTCGAGGCTGCTGGAGTCGAGGCCGCTGGAGTCGAGGCTGCTGGAGTCGAGGCTGCTGGAGTCGAGGCTGCTGGAGTCGAGGCCGCTGGAGTCGAGGCTGCTGGAGTCGAGGCTGCGGGAGTCGAGGCTGCTGGAGTCGAGGCTGCTGCTGTCATAAACTTCATAGAGGAAGATGTCCTGGATCAGTTCCTCAGGGAATTCAACGCTGGTCAGCAGCAGCAGCAACCTGTCTCTTCGGTTCCGGTGATTGCTGGAAAACAACTTCATCTAATTGAAGACGACCACGAAATGGAAATCCTAGAAGAGGAGGGCAGCGACAATGAGTCGCATAATGCAATTGTGCCACCTGCAGCTCCAGCCGCCCCAGCTGCTCTGGCCGCCCCAGCTGCTCTGGCCGCCCCAGCTGCTCTGGCCGCCCCAGCTGCTCTGGCCGCCCCAGCTGCTCTGTCCGCCCCAGCTGCTCTGGCCGCCCCAGCTGCTCCAGCCGCCCCAGCTGCTCTGGCCGCCCCAGCTGCTCTGGCCGCCCCAGCTGCTCCAGCCGCCCCAGCTGCTCTGGCCGCCCCAGCTGCTCCAGCCGCCCCAGCTGCTCTGGCCGCCCCAGCTGCTCTGGCCGCCCCAGCTGCTCTGGCCGCCCCAGCTGCTCCAGCCGCCCCAGCTGCTCTGGCTGCCCCAGCTGCTCCAGCCGCCCCAGCTGCAGCCTCTACAATTCCAGCTTCTCAATCCGAAACTCCACCCGTGCCAGCTGGAGTTGCCTTCTTTCTGCCTCCTGTCGGCGGGGCTGGGTACGAGGTAACGATTTTCGAAAATCGTATTAGAATTGTGCCGCTGTGACTAAGCAATTTTTGTACTTTTTTGCTTTCTGTGTGGAGTGAGAAATCTACCCATTTATTGCAATTATTGCTAAAACTTTATTTCAACTAGCTTTTTAAAGTTGAAAGTAGGTACATTAATTAATGATTTGATCATCTCATAACTCTGTATTCGCTTCTAGGAATCTTGCTTATAAGTTTTCAGTTTTCATTTCCAAATTAGTTTTAAAAAAAGCTCGTAGCTCGTAGTGGCAACCAATATTTTTTTGGTATCCGAGGTAAAAAAATTATTTGAAAAGTAGGTGAAACATTATACAGTTGAATTTAACAAATTAAAATCAACATAACATACTTTCAATAAATTGGTGATGGTTTCGTATGCTTGGTGCGATTGATTAGGTATAATTTTCTTTCTACTGCTTTGACGCGGTGTTTCCTCATTCTTTAATTATTGAACTTTTCAGCTATATTTCTGCTTCTAAACTCTCGTCTGTATTTTTAATTCATTGTTCCATGCATTGTTTATTGACTATGATTGCACCATGTGAATTCGATAATTTTTTAAAAAAATATATACATATAATGTCAGCATTTTTCCACTCGGTGATTGGTTTGTTAATTAACTATTGGCTTCATTTTGCATTTTTTACCGATTGAGTCTGCGTAGGAGGCAAATAGAAACGAACTTTTATGAATAGGGATCAATAGAATATGCATGCAGAGAGCTAGCTTAAGGGAGAACCAAAAAAATATAACCAGCATCTACTAGCTTGTAAGTGTGGATATTGTACCAGTATTGCAGCAATAAAGACTTACGAAAAAGATTTCCAATATTCACTCCCAGTTGCTTATGACACTCAGTTGCAGCCAGTAAACACTGTCAGCTTTTAACTGCTTGCCTTTTCTATGGTTGAGCACTCCTGGATGGAGCAGGAGAATGACCACTCATGGATGGAGAATGACCACTCATGGATGGAGAATGACCACTCATGGATGGAGAATGACCACTCATGGATGGAGAATGGCCACTCGTGGATGGAGGATGACCACTCGTGGATCGAGTATGACCACCCTTGGGTGGACCATGACGTCAGCAGCGAGTCAGCAGCCAGCAGCGAGTCGGCAGCCAGCAGCGAGTCGGCAGCCAGCAGCGAGTCGGCAGCCAGCAGCGAGTCAGCAGCCAGCAGCGAGTCAGCAGCCAGCAGCGAGTCAGCAGCCAGCAGCGAGTCAGCAGCCAGCAGCGAGTCAGCAGCCAGCAGCGAGTCAGCAGCCAACAGCGAGTCGGTGACTGATGCACACCAAGGTAAGTGCCTTTATTTATCCTTTTCAACTTACTTAAAAATTTTCTTATCAATGCGATGTATATTATGCAGTCTAAAATTTTAGTCCAAAGAATGGGAGAAGGGGAGATAAAAGACTTTATACCGGTAGGGTTGTACATGTATGCTTGGGTACAGACGTTTAGTTTAGTATCTTTGATATTTGAAACTATAGGCAGCAAAAAACAAAAATATTATCCTAAAACCACAAACCAGGTTCAACAGTCAGCTTCAGCAGAGTTGCCCAAGCCTATGATCAATCACTGGAAATACTGAGGCTCAGATCGAGTCACCCAGACACGCTTCCGTCAGAATTTTTTGTCCAAGCTGGAGACAAAATTATTGAGGCAGTTCAGCAAAGAATTTCAAGACATCATTACAAAGTTCAGCTAAAGGCGAATATTCGAATGGTCCGAATAAGAGATGGGGAGATGCTTGCCGAAGAGGACAGATGGATAAGCTGTAAAATGCAGGCCCTAGACCTAGGTGGTGAAGCAGGCCGTTTAAACAACTGGTTGATTGAGCAGGAGCAGGAGTTGGAGAGGATCTGTAGTATGATTAATACGAACGGCAGTGGCTGGACAATTAAACAAATTAATTTTCTAGACATCAACCTTGCCAGGTACAATCCAATTCGATTTCGCCAGGGCAGAGCCGTTAGATTCAATCTTCCTGCCAGTTTGAAGAACAAAAAGGCTGTTATCAATCCACCGAGCACAGGCAAAGACTGTTTCCTGTACGCCTGTCTCGCTGCACTGCACAGCGCCGATCCGAAAGTTCAGAAATCGCCCAACAGAATATCCTCTTACGATGAATGGTTGCGTGAGCTGGACTTTGCAGAAATCTCCATGCCAGTGAGTGTCGCTGATATCGATCGCGTCGAGTCTAACAATCCAGGAATTTGCATTTCTGCGTTCTCTTGGCAGCAGGGCAGTGTGACTCTTCTCCGTCGCCGCAAGCATGAGTCAGATGACCGAAGACACCTCATGCTTTTGCTAGTTAAAGACAGCTACGGATCGGAGCACTGGTGTGCAATTACTAATTTTGACAGGTTAATGAACAGTCGTAATGGTCCCGCCATGAGGAAGTGGTGCACGAAATGTTTAACATCATTTTATAGCAACGAGAGGCTTCAAGAGCACAGGAACGAATGCAGCATTACTGCAGAAAATCCTGTCAAAGAAACGCTTCCAGTTCCAGGACAGAATGAAATAAAGTTCCGAAACTGTCAAAACACTGTCAGTCCACCATTCGTTGCCTATGCCGACCTGGAAGCCATTTTGCGAGCGAACACAGACCCTGCTAACCTGATCTCAAAGCATGAACCATGTGCAGCAGCTTTTCTTGCAGTGCCTCGTGAAGGCATGACAGGACCTCCGCTTAGGCCAGAAGGAGACATGTACAAGGTCTTTTGCAATGCGGACCCTGATGAGTGTATCCTTGGTTTTCTCAAATCTCTTGAAAGCCTGGCTCAGGATATATTTCACTGGAACCAGAAGCATAGCCACCAGCCGGCTGACCGATCATCCGCGACCGTCATGGATGATTTCAATTCTGCTGAGGTATGTCACTACTGCAAGAAGAACTTTAAAAGTTCTACAGATAAACATTTTGACCACGATCATTTAAATGGACAGTACAAAGGTGCAGCATGTCAAGAATGCAACCTGCGAGCACAGCTCCGACGCCGGTTTCTGCCCCTGGTTTTTCACAACTTAGGCGGCTACGACCTTCATCTTCTACTTTCCACTGCGCTTGGGAGCATGAAAAATTGGAAACTTAGTGTTGTTCCGCAATCATCCGAGCGATACTTGTCACTAAGGGCGGAATTCCCTGTTGCAAGTTACGTAAAGAACGGAAAAGTTGTGCCAATCATGTTTACAATTCAGTTCATCGACTCGCTCTGCTTTTTGAAGGGAAGTTTGTCCAATTTGTTTGCTAATCTTCCCGAAGCTGAATGCAAGCTGACAATGCAAATGCTTGAGTCAAGACCACATCTTTCAAGAGAGCTACTTCGAAAAAAAGGGATTTTCCCATATGATTACCTCACAGGATTTGAGATTCTCGAGCAGTCGGTTTTGCCACCTAAAGATGCTTTTTTTAATCGACTTTCCGATAGGGGAATTTCCGACGACGACTACAATAGAGCAAGAGCGGCATGGGCGGCATTTCAATGCAAAAGTTTGAAGGATTATATGCTCGCCTATCTTGAAATGGATGTAAGGCAGCTGGCTGACATTTTCGAGACATTCCGACAGGCCAGTCTGAAAGAGGACGGATTGGATCCGGTACACTACTTTACTACTCCTGGTTTGTCTTACGACTCAGCTCTAAAGTCGACTGGAGTGGTTCTAGAGCAGCTGACTGATGCTGACATGTATCATCTGTTTGAGAAGGGAATACGAGGAGGCATGTCCTTCATTAATGTGCATTGCGTCAAAGGTAATAATCCTAGCTTGCCAGGTTATGATGATCAGCAAGAGAGTGTAAGCCTCATGCCGATCGATATGAACAACTTGTATGGCTTTGCCCTGTCGCTTCCGCTTCCATGCAGGGAATTCAGGTGGGTACCGGAACAGGAAATCCAGTTCTGGGACTCCAATCGGTTTCTGTCACTCAATCCAGAAGCCGAGATCGCCTACCTTGTTCAACTCGATCTAGAATACCCAGCTGAGATTCACGATTCGACTCAGGAGTTACCGTTTGCACCTGAAAAATCAAAACCACAGCCAGATCAATTCTCGCCGTACATGGCCGAACTATGGAAAGAGATTGCTGAACAGCGAACTGGCAATGCTGAAGCTAAGTTTCAAGCAACGGAGAAGCTTCTACTCACCTGTACCGACAAGGATTCTTACGTAGTTCACAGCACCGTTTTAAGATTTTACCTGCAACACGGAATGCGGATCAAGTGCGTCAAAAAAATGATTTCGTTCAAGCAGGAAAATATTTTCGCGCCGTACATTGCCAGCAACAATGAAAAAAGAGCTTTGGCAACTTCCGAGTTTGCTAAGGATTTTTACAAATTGAAAAACAATTCTCTCTTTGGAAAAACTATGGAAACGTTCGAAAAAGATGCGATGTTCGAATTTGCACTAACCAGACTCAAGCAGAAACTTGCGCCTCTCGACCAAACTGTGCCGCATTCTCGATTATCAATGAGTCGTTGAGCATTTTTCAGCTCAAAAAAGATAAAGTCACGCTTGACAAGGCAATTTTCGTTGGCCAGGCAGTTCTCGATCTCTCTAAGATGGCCATGTACAGCCTACTATATGACAGGCTCCGACCGCTGTTCTGTCATTCAGACGGTTCCAGAGACATGATGCTTTGCGGAGGTGATACTGACTCATTTTTTCTAGCTTTCAAGAATCATGATTTAACATCGGAGGTAATCCCGAAGCTTAGAGAGGAAAAAATACTTGACACATCCAACTATTCTCGAGACCATCCGCATTTCTCTGAAGAGTTAAAAGGAAAGCTGGGCTGCGTTAAAGATGAATCTGCTGGTGGAATTTACCAGGAGTGAATTCTTTTGCGTCCAAAACTTTATTCGTTTCTCCCTGCCGAGAATTCGAGTGCAAAGATCAAGAAAACTGCCAAAGGCGTGAAGCAGTCAGTAGTAAGACAGCAAATTTCGCATGCGAACTATGTCGACGCGTTCGAGTCCAAGCAAGAGCAGATGGTTGCCATGACAGCGATTGTTTCCAAGAAACACGAAATCTTCACGTCGGTCATGGAGAAAAGAAGCCTATCGGTGTGGGAGGATAAGCGAGTGTGGCTTAGCAGTAATCGAAGCCTGCCCTACGGACACTATGCGCTGACGCCCGCATCCCACGATCAGCTGAAGCGCATCCGACTGGTCTAGTGCGGGTGTTTAACAGACTGTTTAGTACTTTTTCTTGCTTTTAGAGTTGTTTAAATTGCCAAATTCTGTTTTAAATGTAGTGACTTGCATGTAGTAACTTTTACAAATTTGTATGCTTGGCTAATTGCGCTAGATTTAGCTGTCAATTTGTTTTTGCGGCGTGAAATATTGATATCAATTTAAGTTTTACTTTTTATAAAGCTGTGGCAAGTGCGCTCATACAATATTAATTCATTTTTGTTTGCTTTGTGTACTACTTGTTTAAAATGTGTTTTTGGTTTTTATCTGACATAAATTGTTCCTGTAAATTCAATCAGCGTTTTAATCATATTTTCTCTATCACTTTTCTATTTCTCTTCTCTCGGTGCACATCGTTTGTTATAACGATGGTAGTATTGTTTACTTTCGGATTTGATATGCGTTTTGCGATACTTTTGGTGATGGGCTAAATACGTTTTTGAAGTGTTCCATAGCTGTCTACCTGGGAAAATGAATGTAAAGAATACTAAGTTTATCCTTTTATTCACTTTTCACTAATCATTGAAATATTTGCGGCAAATTGCTTGACTTGACTTTTATTTTTATTCAATGGAAAGAACTACATTGAGTAGACGCATGCTATCGGTATGCAACTGATTCAAGGACCGAGCTCACTGAGAACAAAAGAGCCGCTGTGAAAAAGCAGACATTTACAAAAGTTTAAATTGAAAATTAAAGCAGAAAAGGATTCTGGTTCATATTCGGCGTTTGGGATAATTGATTTTAACATTAATAAGGAAAGTGCGGAATGAACTGGGAGCTGTCCATGAGCAGTAATAGTTTTAATTCGAAACACAAATTGTTTGATGAGGCAGCAGTTGAGCCGGCACTCTCCGATGCAGCATAGCCACGAAGCGACGGGCAGCCCTTTGGCGTCTGCGTGGGTCTTGGCACCGCAGATGCTCAGTTGCCCAGTAGGGTAGAGTAGCAGAGTCACTCTGGGACTTCGCATCCGCTTGATGAGCACCCGGGGCCAGACGGGCCGGTAGATCACATGAGCCATGCTGAGAGCCAGTTCCCGTAGAGGCACGCTGAGCGCCCCTGCCACCATCCAGTCTCAGATCTACTCGCCAACCAGATTGGTCACTCTTAGGGCTGTAGCTGGTGGCTCATTTCGATCGTCACTTCTTCACCAAATCTGCTTCTGCCAACTTTACTGCTCGTGTGCCACGGACACTGCTCGCTTCTTAAGTTGATGCAGAACTTTGGCTTAAGCCAACTGTAGTGCAGCAATGAATTTCTCACTGCACAGCCAGTATCTGAATCTTCAGTCGAGGGTGCTCCCAAATCTTCTAGTTATAAACCTGTCTACCAAGCAGCTCAGTCAGGAAAAATAGACTTCCTTTCCCCATTTGACCAGATCGGACCACTGGCAATGCTCAGAATGTCTTCCGCCAGTTCCATGTACGGACGGGTTCCATCATTCCCTTAAACTGGTGCAGACTCTTAGATAGCTGTCTGTAGTAAACTCGCATGTCAGGTGAGACTCTCTCCATGGATACGGAGGTGCGTACACATGGTGAGCAATGCGGTAGCTCCCGCTCTGATTTGAACAACTGCCAACTCCTTCACAACAAATTTTTTGCCTGTGCTGTTGCACGGAAATCCTTGGAAGTCAATGTAGTTCATGATGCAGCTTTCCTTCGAAATTTCGGAGTCAGTCCACCTTCTTATATACTTTTCTGGCAGGCAGTTTCAGCCAGGCTGTGTTGCTCCCGTACCCCTTGACTAGACTCTCCTGTTCTTTCTCCAGTTCACTCCCTCTGCTGGTTGCCATTTTCTTCTTAACTGATTTACCAATAGCGGAAAGCGAACATTAAGCTTTTTCTGCTGCAGAAAATCGATGAACTCGTTCCACCCAACTGGTTCACGCTCACATGGCGAATCCCTCACTGCGTGCTGAATCAAGTCCAGTATGTTTGAGGAAGGGATTGACGTGCCTGCGATTTCCACCTCCCCGTTTTCACAAACTCGAATCAGCTCTGGATTGGTGGACAGGATCGTCCACAGACTGCGAGCCCTGGTTTTGAATTTCTGTGGCACCGACTTGCTGATCTTCTCTTCCCAGGTGTTCATCTGGGGTGTCTCTGTTTTCATCAACTTGGCTTCAGTATTTCGTGATCCTTCTTTCCAGCGTGCTTGCGCTTGGCCAGCAAACTTTGCATTGCACTTTGGTACATGGCGGTTTTCACATCTTCTGGACAATCCTCGGCATACAAGATGTCATCGCATTTCTTCTGAGCCTGCTTCAAGTCAGCTTCAGTGGTAGTCTCATTTGGCTTCAAAATTCTGCATCAACATCTCATACTCTGCTTTAGGAATCAGAACCATTTCTGAAAATTTGTTCATTTTGCTTCTTCTTCTTTACCAGCTTAAGCAGAATCGGGAGTATTTTGATGAAGCCAGCCTTCAACAAGTCTGTCTTTCTTCTTTTGTGAGTAATTTTTCGAATTATCTCTTTTGACTTTGCAAGAACAGCTTTTTCATCGAGCGAAAACGATAGATTGTTTTGTAAGAGATTATGGCAGGCCTCGACAAGAAAATAACGCACTTCTTTTGGACAATTTTTTATCAACAGCCGCTTGAAGCGCACGGTATATTTAGGTGACGCAAGAACCGCAAAAAACTTGCATGTGAATCAAGCACTTCCATAGCGATGAAAACAATAGCTGATAAAAACAAGCTTCACTTTCTAAGCAAATACAAGATGGGGTCGCTGGTTGGGCAAATTCTGGCCCGCACTCGCAGCTCATCGGGAGTTGATGGTGAAAATCTAGGAACAGGTAGGCTCCCCTGCCCTGCGCGGTCACGTGCTTGAACACTGACAGCAGAAAGCCGGCTTCTCTGTAAAGCACTGCCTGCCCAGTGCTGCAATCTGCAGCTGGTCTCTGGGGTTTTTCAAGATAGCTAAATACATTACATTCAAGCTCATTGTTCGCGACTCTTTTCCCTTGAAAAATATATTCTGAGTCAGCATCACCAAGAAGCACGGCAAGTGATGTGCGATTCCTGTGAAAAAATTTCGCATTGAAGCAGAGTTTGAAGTTTCCTCTATTAAGTCATCGAAAACAACCAGGTCATTGGGCCTAAGTGCTGCCTCGATTTTGGTGGGAAATCCCTGGCGCAGCTGCACACCTAGGCTGCTCAGTTCTGCATGGCCTGCCTGTGAGATCCCATAGTACCACAGAACTCTGCCAGGCTTCACATCAAACATGACGTCTCTGTACTGGATCAGGTGTTTGACAAAGGTTGTTTTTCCTGCATTGGTGGGCCCGCAGACAATCATGCAGCTTCCCTGCCTGAGGCGGATATCGTAGCAAACTTGCTTTTCTCCCATGTTTAATGCATAAATATTAGAAATCACGGACATCTTTTTCTTAAGTTGGCTTCAAACCTCTGTAAGATTCTATCATTCAAATGATTTTTTGACCGATGACCGATTGAACAGAAACTTTTGATAAGCAAAATAGATGCAAAACACTCCGCATTTATAGTATTTGTCATGCTATCTCAGCCTAGAGACATCCAAACTCAGCCAGCCCATCTCGACAGTGCGATTTTTTACGTAAGCCAGTCAAGTTTTACCATAGACATGCTTCTTAAGGCCATGCTATCTCAGCCTGGGACATGCAATCTCAGCCACTTTTCAGATGCTATGTCAAGCTGTCTGTGGCTTAGTCTGTGATCGAAGCAAATCTCGATCAAGCTGCAGCTAGCTGACCCTGCACTGGTGGAGGAGGAGGCTGGTGGCCGACCGATGGGGTCACCTGCGAAGCTTGGCGCCTCATTCTCTTGGAGCGAGTGGGCCGAGTCGCGCTAGATGCTGTGACGCGCGCTAAAGGTGGCCAGATGGGAGATTCACTGCAATCGGAACTTCCCGCAGTGTATCGCAGAGCAGCCTTTCAACTAGGCTGAGCACTGAGCGTCTTACTGACTTTGTCCGTTGTTGCGTACCCTTACTGACTTTTCTTGCTGCGTTCATTCATTGCTGTTTGTTGCCATTTCATGTCACGTTACAGAAATGATAGCATTGAGATCTGTTTGCAATTGAAATCTATATTGGCTGAGATTGCATGTCCCAGGCTGAGATGGCATGGCCTTAAGAAGCATGTCTATGGTAAAAGACGACTAGCTCGAGCCAAAAAAACGCATTGCGGAATGGGACTGGCTGAGTTTGGATGTCTCTAGGCTGAGATAGCATGACAAATACTATATTAGAGTTAGCACATTGAACTCTGTTTATATTGCTTCGGAGCCAAAAGCCAGTTGTTTTAATCTCTCGAAACAAATTATAAACCAAAGATAAAATTTCAGGTTCCCAGCCGAGGGAGTTGAACAACTCAATGCGATTTCCTTGCCCAACATAGCACACCACCCAGTGACCAAATGAGCCATTGTGCTGAAGTAGGACAAAAACAAACTTGTTTTCAAAGGAAATTGATGATCTAAATTTTCTTTTTACATTCAAGGGCAGAGAATTTTTATAGCGCAAATGTAAAGTAACTATGAGAAATTTTTGGTAAGGCAAAAATTTTCTGGCGAGATTAAGTAGTTGAATTGCATCCATGTCAATTAAGATGAATAGTCCAGCAAAAGCTCTCGGTGCTTGGTGACCTCAATCAGCGAGTCATACAGGCACATAGCAATCAGGGACACCGCTTCATTCAGAGCCTGTTGGAAGCGAATCTCCAGCCGCAGGTTGCCCTCCTTCTGTCCGTACCACAGAGCCGCTCCCTCGGGTGTGAGATCGAATGCAAACACCGTGCTGTTGTTGGAGAAGAGCTGGTAGGGGATCCACGGAACCGAGTTTGTGTGGCTTGCAGATTGACAGCTTTTCAGGTAGTGCAAGTATTCTCTTACAAAGGAATTGTTTTCAGGTGTGAAGGCGCCGTGGCACACGGTTTTCCCCACCTTTCTTTAGAGCCAATCGGCTAAGGTTGAAGCTCTGGAACTGGAACGGGCTCGCGTGATGATGACCGTTGAATGCTCGGTGGCTCACGAAGGCCAGCATGATAAACTTCGGCAATTTTCCATGAGTGAATCCTTCAATGTTTTTTGACTGAATACCCTGGGGTAGGATGAAGTTCTGCATTTCAGTTCGCTCGATGGGATACAGTGCATTTTGGTTTGTCACCCCTGCTCGTGGGCCAGGCTGATGTGGGGCATCACTTTGACTCGGCGAAGATGCAGAATGCTGTGAGAGATTTCCATTCGGTATGCCGCGTTTTGCATTCGGGGTTCTGATGGCAAAGGCCCCATCGCTGGGGACCAGTTTGATGTGCAGGTGCAGATTGCTTAGCAGAAACACTGGGCACTGGAAAACATCGCTGAAGAGCGGCCCCGCATACTCCATCCATTGGGATTCCCTGTGGCTCTCCGTGTGCTCTTCAGCTGCCGAGTTCGGCTCCAGGAAGCCAGCAGGGTAAAGTTTTAGTTGCTGGGCATCGGATGAGCTCATTAGTGCTTTGAAGTACGCATGGTAGGGATAGAGCTGGTCTCCACCAGACACCACTCGCTGGTTAATGCTCACAATTACATCTGAGAAGGCTGTAGACAGAACAAAATTTTCTGGGTGCACGTCACTGTCTCTGCGCTCGGTGATGATGCCATCTCCATCTCGAACATCCTCCCTCAGCAAACCCCCATCCAGTCTCACAAGGCGGCAGCGAATATAAAGAAAAGAATTCAGCAGATCTGTGTATTCATCGGCAGATTGGTGGCAGTCAAATTCAATGGGAGAGTTTGCAACAATGGAATTAACTGGGTGAATATCAACATAAGTAGCTTTTTCAATGCAGGTTTGTAGAACGGGCGTCTTAAATAAATCAAGTCTGGGATTGAATCCGTAAGCCATGTCTATGACAGAGAGTCGAGCACGCGTTTCACAGTTTTCTTGCTGACTTTTTGCTTTCGCTTTCCTCCGCCTGCTCTATTCTTCTTTGCTTTCGTCTTCCTATTCTTAAGCTTTTTCCCACT
Organism: Macrostomum lignano; assembly: GCA_002269645.1. Taxonomy (NCBI): domain Eukaryota; kingdom Metazoa; phylum Platyhelminthes; family Macrostomidae; genus Macrostomum; species Macrostomum lignano. The sequence goes on along the minus strand of NIVC01001063.1, from coordinate 36,670 downwards.
AGCCTTGCTCGACCTCTTACTGCGATTTCCACCAGTTGCCTTTCGGGTGCCCTTCTTTTTCTTCAATCGTTTCGGACTTGCTTCAGTATTTCTTTTGCGCCTGACGTTGCTAAGCGTCGAGGCTGATGATGATGATATAGCCGCTGGCGGAGGCTGGTATGTCATGATCCCTGGGAAGCTCCCACAGCCATAGAGTGCAGGCTTTTCGTGTCCTGTCCTCACCCCCGAATATTGCTGGATTAGCTGCTGGTAGTTCATTGAATGCGTTTCTCCTGAATTTGAACTGTAAGCAGAACAGGGCTGTGAGTCTGTGCAATCAGTGGGCAACCATAGATGTCACGGAGCTGAACTCGAATGCTGTGAAGAAGACTGATTCGTTGAATCGGGAAGAATATTGTTTTCTTAAATATTTTTGTTTGATAGTTGCCCCATTCAATGCCGGCTTTCATTCCAACTGTTCTCAACAAGGAGCTCCAGTTGCAATTAGTTGACTCAACGATACTGCAGTGCACATTGATTAAGCTGGTGCGCGGGCAGCCAATGCAATGCTCGGACACGCGGCTCCCTGGCTGGATTTTCACAGCCTGGTTTCCAAATCCCAGCCAATGCAGAATTTTACTAGATGGAAGAAACAGCTCTGCTCTCGCAGTGTTGTTGTGCACCACAGTTCGTGAGTTGTGGATTTCGAACTTCATACCGAATTCCCTGTTGCCACTACGCCCCATCAGGCCGGACTCATCAGCCTCCATCTCAGACTCCCTGTCACTCATTGCATCAAAGAACAGCGAATCAGAGTTGGCCAGCAGCTCATTCAGGCGCTCCACCAGCTCCTCCACTCTAGCAAAGCGTCCGGGTTGAAGAACCAGGGCCTCATGCTCTCTTCCATCTGAGACAGTGAAGCAGTAAGGCTCGTCAACATTGAACCATGCAGCAGGCAGATGGATTTCAGCCAGACCTGCCTCATAGTCCACATTTCGATCCAAGTAAATAGGTGAAGGCAGGTAAAAATTAAAGTCACTAGGAGTACCTTCAGCATGCTCACTGTTAATCAAAATAGTTCGCATTATAATGATAAACTTCAAGATGAGGGATGTGCCAAAGCTAAACCTTTCTTAAGTCTTTTTCATCCACCCAGCCAGTCGAGTCGTAGCCCGCTCATTTCACCAGATAGCGAATTTTTCCCTTCCGCTTCTCCGTTTTCAGGATCTTCTCAATCACATACAGCCGCTGTGAGTCCGGGACAGCCTGCAGCTCGTGCTCATGGAAGAGTCCTCGAATCTCTTGCCCCCGCATGTCTTTAATCTTGTACATGTAGGGATAATGTTTTGGGGCTCTGCTCACCACGGTGTACACTTCCTCACTCCAGCTCGCTTTGTATCCCTTTTTGAATAGCCGTGGAGCATTGGAAATTCTCACTGACTGGTTTTCAGCGAATTTAGGCTTCCTTAATTTTTCTAGAGTCTCGACTGCTTTTCCGTCGTACAGGTTCATCCACACTTCAGATTCATTCTCTTTGCAGACACTAGTGGGTGCCATTTTGATGCTTCTGTGGTAGGTATTGTTGTAGGATTTTACCAGCTTAGGCAGCACATCAAGCCAGTGCAGTGTGCTCTTGTAGGTGAAGTAGCGCCACATTCTACTTTTCAGAGTCCGATTCCATCGCTCAATGACAGCTGCCTTCTGCTCGCTGTTAGTTGGGAAAGCCAGAATCCCTCTGTCAATGCAGTATTGACGGAAAGTGGAGTTGATAAATTCCTTCCCCTGATCTGTGCGAACTGTGCGTGGCTGGCGCTTTGAACTTCTCAGTATGCTCTCGAATGCTGACTTCACTTCTGCAGCAGATTTATTTTTCAGTGCCTTGGCCCAAGCACATTTTGAGAGCACGTCAATGCATGTGAGAATATATTTGTAGCCTTTATTATGCTTTGCAAATGGAATCATTTCCACTAAGTCAAGTTCCCACTGATCATCGATTGCGCGCACTATGATTGGGGCCCTTGGATATCGCCTCCTAGCTGGCTTGTGCAGAGTGTGCACTGGCTGCTCGCTGAGCCACTGCTCAATGCTCTTTGCAGATATTCGATCACCTCTTTGCCTCACTTCATGCAGCAACTTTGAGGCACAAGAAAAACTAGCCGGTTGCTCAGGTTTCAAATAAATTTTCTCCATCATGGGTTTATCAAGATACGTGCCTATCCACCTGCTCTAGCTGTACAGTATTTTTTTCTTAAGTAGAAATTTATATTCCAATTAAATGATAGAGAAACGAGTGGCAAATTAATTTATTACTGTCAGATTGAAACCTCTAACATCGTAACAGTCGGTGTATTTTCCGAAAGCAAACAATCCATAAAAACGAACACTAAAACACTCGCACACCAGCATTTCAGAAATAGCAGAGATAAAAAACAGCATAGTGCCGTCAGATATAGGCTGGATAATCATGTGCAAGCTAAAAGTAATTTAGTTAGTCCAATGCATTCAAAGCATTCTAGCTGTTCAGTTATCAAAGCGAACATTGGGCAGCCTCATCGCGTCCTGCCGACGAAGTTGAAATGGCAGCTTTCGCTTCCTGCTGCTGCTGCTCACCGTCGAAGCCGCTGCATGCGCCCTGAACTGATACCACACCGGATCTTCCTCAAGGTTGGTGTCCCGCTGCGGAAGCAGTCCAGCATCAGAATCAACCAAAGGTATCGGTGTGGATGTGATAGGCTCAGTCACAATGCGCGGCCTTGTGGGCGAGCTAACGTCCTCGTCATCAGCATGCTCTCCGCCCTCATCAGTCTCCATTATGGGCTTCGTGTCCTGGTCAGCCTCCAACTTGAGCTTCTTGTCCTCTTCCTCCTCTTCCTCATCAGACTCCAGCTCGTACTGCATTGAGTTCCTCAAGGGAGCCACCAGCTGACCGTCGATCCAGGAGGCGATTTTCCAGAGCTTCTGCCACAGCGGCGGAGTCAGTGGTACGGCGTTTCGTCTCAAAAACTCCTCGCAGCAATCTTCCGGCAGCCGTTTGAGCCAAATGATGCCGCCTTTGACTTCCACAAACTTATCGAAGCCGAGTTTCACGACCTTGGGCTCGTTGTTGCGTGCAGAAATCACAAGTGAGCGTTTCACCTCCTTCAATTTCTTCCATTGGTGAACATTCAGGTTGAATCCTGGGACGCCTGGCTTCAGACTTGCCGTGCTGCCGTGTCGGTAAAACTTGCGAATAGCGATAAATTTTTGTCCTTCAAACTCCTGGACTTGTGCCTTATAGCCTTCACAGATGTCCATTTTCCTTTCGCAATTGAAAACTCACAAAAGTTAAAAGCTGAGGAAAAGTTCGGATGAAATTTTGGATTTGAAAAATTGAGAATTCTTTCTTGTCAGTTTCGGGGCTTATATACCCTCGACCGAACCACCCCAAACCACCCATCCCACTCCGGGCTCTGTGATTGGCTCTTTCGCAAACATTATTTCCAATTACATAGATTAACATTCATTCAGCTAAGCTAACCCACTCCATCCTATCTCTGCAGTGTTAACCACCCCCAATGCAAAGAGATAGGCCGCCTCTCCTCCTATCTCTGCAGTGTTAACCATCTCCAGTGTAAAGAGATAGGCCGCCTCTCCTCCTATCACTCCAGTGTTAAGCAGAGATAGAGCTCATATCTCTGCAGAGCTTAGCCGTCCCCAATGCACAGAGATAGAGCTCATATCTCTGCAGTGCTTAGCCGTCCCCAATGCACAGAGATAGAGCTCATATCTCTGCAGTGCTTAGCCGTCCCCAATGCACAGAGATAGAGCTCATATCTCTGCAGTGCTTAGCCGTCCCCAATGCACAGAGATAGAGCTCATATCTCTGCAGTGCTTAGCCGTCCCCAATGCACAGAGATAGAGCTCATATCTCTGCAGTGCTTAGCCGTCCCCAATGCACAGAGATAGGGCTCATATCTCCGCAGTGTATTTTTCCCTGTACATTTGCATTGCCGCCTATCTCGCCAGTGCTAGTGCGGCAGTATCATAATTCGCCCTACTACTCTGGATGATGGAATTTCTAATTGTAGGTCAATGCCTGGGTGATGGGATCTCTAACTGTAGATCAATACCTGGATGATGGGATCTCTAATTGTTGACTAATACCTGGATGATAGGATCTCCAATTGTAGATCAATACCTGGATGATGGGATCTCTAATTGTAGATCAATACCTGGATTATGGGATCTCCAATTGTAGGTCAATACCTGGATGATGGGATCTCTAATTGTAGATCAATACCTGGATGATGGGATCTCTAATTGTAGGTCAATGCCTGGGTGATGGGATCTCCAATTGTAGGTCAATGCCTGGGTGATGGGATCTCTAATTGTAGATCAATCCCTGGATGATGGGATCTCTAATTGTAGATCAATACCTGGATGATGGGATCTCTAATTGTAGATCAATCCCTGGATGATGGGATCTGTAATTGTAGGCCAATGCCTGGATGATGGGATCTGTAATTGTAGGCCAATGCCTGGATGATGGGATCTCCAATTGTAGGCTAATGCCTGGATGATGGGATCTCTATCGTAGGTCAATACATGGATTGCTTCCACTCCAAACACCAATATGACGGCTCCGTGTTCCCCAGAGCCTTCACGGCAGTGCTTAGTCTATGGCCAGAGACAAGAAAGTGGCTTGAAGGGATGCGAAATTGACTGGGAGGTGGAACAATAACAAGGGAATAATAAACCAGCAATCTCGAACGCCCTGCAACCAGTCTGCATCACGGAATGTCTCAAGAAGTCGAGGAGGAGCCAGTCAGCGTTCGCAGCATCTCTGTGCCTCTGCTTCCGGAAGCAGCAGCAAGCGAAGCAGCAACTGAAGTATCGGTGAAAGCAGCAATGGAAGGTCAGAGGGCAGCCGAGGCTGGAAGCCACAGGAGCAGCAGAAGCCGTAGCGGCAGCCCAGTTAGCAGCGCCGGCAACAGCAGAGCAGCCAGTAGGAGCAGCAGCAGGGCGGGCAGCACCACCGGAAGCAGCACCGGAAGCAGCAGTGACGCTGGCATCATCGGGGCGGCCGTCTCAACGCTGCGCGGTCTCCGGCGGCAAGTGCACCGACGTCTTCTGCGCCGGCCTCTGGCTTGGCGACTCCGGGCGCGGCCGCTGCGAAACACCGCCAACTCCAACTTGGCGGCGGCTGGACAGGCCGAGCCGCTGCGCAACGCCAACGCCAGGCGGCTTCTGGGCGGCCGGCACGGCCACAGCCGGAGCCACAGTCGCACTGGCGAAGAGAGCAGTGCCAGGTGAAGCTGAGAGCAGAGCAGTGCCAGGTGAAGCTGAGAGCAGAGCAGTGCCAGGTGAAGCTGAGAGCAGAGCAGTGCCAGGTGAAGCTGAGAGCTGAGCAGTGCCAGGTGAAGCTGAGAGCAGAGCAGTGCCAGGTGAAGCTGAGAGCAGAGCAGTGCCAGGTGAAGCTGAGAGCAGAGCAGTGCCAGGTGAAGCTGAGAGCAGAGCAGTGCCAGGTGAAGCTGAGAGCAGAGCAGTGCCAGGTGAAGCTGAGAGCAGAGCAGTGCCAGGTGAAGCTGAGAGCAGAGCAGTGCCAGGTGAAGCTGAGAGCAGAGCAGTGCCAGGTGAAGCTGAGAGCAGAGCAGTGCCAGGTGAAGCTGAGAGCAGAGCAGTGCCAGGTGAAGCTGAGAGCAGAGCAGCGCCAGGTGAAGCTGAGAGCAGAGCCAGTGCCAGCAGTGCAGGAAGCTCAACCCCCTCTATCCAAACTCTGCAAACCGGTAGGTTGCAGCTGAAGGCACTTCGGGCGGTGCTGCGGAGCCGCGGTGCGGTCAGCCGACAGATCGTCAGCAGGGCGGCGGAGGCGGCGGCCCTGACAGGCAGCGACGAGGCCTCGCTAGCCGGAAGCAACACCGTCTGGGATGGCGTGTTCACCAGCCTGAGCCCCACGGACACCGGCGGGGTGTTCGGCTCGCTGCTGTTCGTCCTGCTGCTGGCGCTCGGCCTCTTCCTATGCGCGGAGAGCGCGCAGCCCAACCTGCACCGCTCCAAGCAGGAGATGTTCGTCTGGGCCTTCGTTCAGGTGCGCCGCTTGCTCTCAGACTGTCTGCGTGTTGGTTGTGTGAGCAGTGAGTGACCAGATGAGCATGCTTGCAATTGCAGACAGTGAGCAGTGAGTGACCAGATGAGCATGCTTGCAATTGCAGACAGTGAGCAGTGTAATCCTGAACTACGCCTCTTTCCTGGGCGCCATCTGCATGCTGGCGGTTTTCCAATGGCGCCGCGCTAGGGCGCGCCATCAGCGGCGCCTCCAGCTGCGGCTGCAGCGCGAGTGGATGCGCCACGTGCGCGAGGTCTGCGAGGACATGCAGCGCAGGGGCCAGACGGAGCAGGCGGGCCAGCAGCCAGCCGAGCAGCAGCAGACAGCGCAGCAGCAGGAGCAGAAGCAGCCGCACCAGAAGCAGCAAGCGGCGCAGCAGCAGAAATCGCAGCAACAGCAGCAGCCGGGGAGCTCGCAGAACAACACGGCGGCTCACTTTGGCAACAACGCCAGTAACGACGAGGCGATGAGGCTGCGCAGGAAAGGCGCCGAGCTGCTGCGGATGGTGTCGGAGCTGGAGAAGCTGGCGGCGCTGGAGCTGCGGCTGGAGGCCTCGGACTCGGAGCTGGAGGAGCTCGCGGCGGCGTACCCGGAGAAGATCGGCAGCGCCTGGGTGAGCGCCGGCTGGCGCGCCAGCCTCTACCGGGCGCGGGGCCAGGAGGACGCGGCCTTCGCGCAGCTGCAGCCGACTTAAGCGGCTGATTGAATTCGCGCCAAAATGCGCTCTTTTTCCGGCTAGAACATGACAAAATTCAATTGTTGATGTCGAGTTAATGTTCTACCTTGAAATCGTAATGTTAATTTTTTTCGTGCGAGTTTAACTCAAAATTACACAGTAAAATGATAATTACACAGCGCAATCCACAATACGAATGCTTGATTCCTCTCTGACCCTTAAAAAGCACCGATTTAAACAAAAATCAACTGCATTAAAGATACTCAGCGAGCTAATCTCTGCTATTGTTCATCACTGCAGGCTACTCATAAATTTATATTTTAATAATTCGCGGCGTCGACCCTGGGAATGCAACTGAAATTTGGTCCGCTATGCAAAACCTACACTGGCGCACCCTCAGACCAGGCCCTCAAAGAACTTCAGAAACTGCAGCCAGTCCGCCTGGAGCAACGCCGGCTGCCCGCCAATACCGGACAGAAGCAGCAAGCAGTGGAGCAGCAGGAGCAGCAAGGGAACAGACAGCAGGAGCAGCAGCAGCTCGCCAGCAACTCGGAAGCCATTGTAAAACCCCGCCTCCGGGCTCGCGGCCGGCCCGGCGAGTCCGCTACCGCACAGAGCCTCCTGACGACGTCGCTGGTCGCGCCGACGGCGGAGTGGGTGGCGACTCGGCCGGAGGAGGCAGCGGTGACTGCAGGCCCGGCAGCCACAGCCGCACGGCCACGAGAGTCTCGCAGGCGGCTGCCGCCGGCGCTGCTGCTGCAGAAGCCGCGAGGCTGCGGATGCAGCCGAGATGGCAGACGGCGACGGCGGTGACTGCGGCAGCTTTGGCACTGATGCCACCGACTGGGGTGCTGCGGTGAGAGGCAGAATGAAAGCTTGACGAAGAGGAACAGCATGCAGATGAAGCTCCGTCTCCAGCATCGCAGCAGTCTGCATGAAGATTTTTATGTACGTGTCGCGCACACATCATGAGAGTCGCGCACACATCATGAGAGTCGCACACAGACACAATGAGAGTCGCGCACACATCATGAGAGTCGCACACAGACAAAATGAGAGTCGCACACAGACACAATGAGAGTCGCGCACAGACACAATGAGAGTCGCGCACAGACACAATGAGAGTCGCACACAGACACAATGAGAGTCGCACACAGACACAATGAGAGTCGCACACAGACACCATGAGAGTCGCACACAGACACAATGAGAGTCGCACACAGACACAATGAGAGTCGCACACGGACACCATGAGAGTCGCGCACAGACACCATGAGAGTCGGACACAGACACCATGAGAGTCGCACGCAGACACCATGAGAGTCGGACACAGACACCATGAGAGTCGGACACAGACACAATGAGAGTCGCACACAGGCACCATGAGAGTCGCACGCAGACACCATGAGAGTCGGACACAGACACCATGAGAGTCGCACACAGACACAATGAGAGTCGCACACAGGCACCTTGAGAGTCGCACACAGACACCATGAGAGTCGTACACAGACACAATGGAGTCGCACGCAGACACCATGAGAGTCGCACGCAGACAATGAGAATCGCGTACAACCGCGCACTAAAGACGCTCAGAATTTTCCCGCGCTCACCAAGACCCACGACAAACTGCCGAGTCGCGGGCCAGCAGCCGGTGGGCTGCTCCGCACTTGCCTCGGTTGGCAATCGCTGCCGCCTGAGCAGCTCGGAGGGCCGCACGCAGGGCTCATAAACGACTTGCCGCTGCGGCTCGGAGTCGCTGGCAGGCATGGCGCTGCTGGTCTGTCGAGCTTCAGTTTGGCTCCCGCTAGGAGTTGCTAAAAATTGCAAGCACTGAGGCTGCGCCGCACCGAGCCACCGAAGCTGTCTATGGCAGTCTCTCCGCTCGATTCAACTTGTTTGGTCTGACCAAACCACTCCCAATTCAGCCAATGCATAGAAAAGACACCCAAATGCCTCGGGAACAAAAAAATGTTTGCTTGCACTACTGAAAACTAATCGGCAGTAGTCAGCTATGGGCATAGAGGAAAAAATATTTTCAATCGCAATAGAATAACGCAGCTAAACTTTAAAGCAGAGCAGACGCTATATGCGATAAATGAGAAAGTTGTCGGTGTGAACACAATTGACGAATTGATCGAACTGCCCAAAATCATGAATTCCACACACTTGCTGCGCGCGAAACTGTGATAATGACGTGTATTCTCCAGTATACAGAAGGTCACTGAGTGGCCCATCTCGTGTATATAAGATCTATGGGTCTGAAAGCTGACAGATATAGGGAGAAAGACGGAAAGCAGTGATTTCAGCTCCGCAGCATGGAATTGCAGTGATTTCAGCTCCGCAGCATGGAATTGCAGTGATTTCAGCTCCGCAGAATGGGATTGCAGTGATTTCAGCTCCGCAGAATGGGATTGCAGTGATTTCAGCTCCGCAGCATGGGATTGCAGTGATTTCAGCTCCGCAGCATGGAATTGCAGTGATTTCAGCTCCGCAGCATGGAATTGCAGTGATTTCAGCTCCGCAGCATGGGATTGCAGTGATTTCAGCTCCGCAGCATGGGATTGCAGTGATTTCAGCTCCGCAGCATGGGATTGCAGTGATTTCAGCTCTGCAACATGGGAATGCAGTGATTTCAGCTCTGCAGCATGGGATTGCAGTGATTTCAGCTCCGCAGCATGGGATTGCAGTGATTTCAGCTCTGCAACATGGGAATGCAGTGATTTCAGCTCTGCAGCATGGGATTGCAGTGATTTCAGCTCTGCAGCATGGGAATGCAGTGATTTCAGCTCTGCAGCATGGGATTGCAGTGATTTCAGCTCCGCAGCATGGGATTGCAGTGATTTCAGCTCCGCAGCATGGGATTGCAGTGATTTCAGCTCCGCAGCATGGGATTGCAGTGATTTCAGCTCCGCAGCATGGGATTGCAGTGATTTCCCTCAGCTCTGCAGCATGGGATTGCAGTGATTCCCCTCAGCTTTGCAGCATGGGATTGCAGTGATTTCCCTCAGCTTTGCAGCATGGGATTGCAGTGATTTATTTCCCTCAGCTCCGCAGCATGGGATTCGGATGGGATTGTAGCAGAGCCAGGTCAAAAATGAAGAAGACTGCAACAAGCAAGCGGCGCAGGTGTTCGTGAGGCGAAACAGAGTATGCGATGAGCGCCGAAGAACTCCGCGGCCTGGGGTTATTTCTGCTGATTTGAAAATTTATTTCTTTATTGCCTCAAAACGCACACGCAGGCGGGCAGTTCAGACAGTTGGGGGAGGCGGCAAAGCCGGCTGCTGGGAAAAGGGACTAAAAATGAAAACAACAAAAGCACAGAGGCCGCGGAGCTCGGGTCTTCTGACAGGATCTGCGGTTGCCTAAAAGGTGCTCCGGCGGCGCCAATGCAGGCCTTGCTGAGCAAGCGCGGAAGCTGCGGCAGATGTAATAAATAATTGATTAGTATAATAGCTAAATCACAAGAGCGCGATAAACATTGGGACAGTTGCGCTTGCGAGCAACTCTTATTAATTATATAAATATTTCTATAGGCGCCTATTTGAGGAAAGCGGGACACAAAATCAATAAAATCTATTGCTGGGAATCAGATCTGGTGCCGGAGTCTTTGTCCAATTCGCAGTCTTTGTTAATCGCTAATAAAACCAGCAACAGGCGTTCATCCATGATATGACGGTTCGCAAATCTAAAATTCTCACTGAAAGACCGGCCAATCAAAACAGACGGCGCACAAAAATAGTCGGGTGAAATTCTCCGCATTAGAAAACTGCGAATAGCTGGAGCCGCCCGGCCGCCTTCTGCGGAAGCCTGCGGACTGACGTAGCAGCGAACTGGATTGCCGGTGCAAGACTGCAGCCAACGATAGTTGCAAGATTGCAGCCAACGATAGTTGCAAGACTGCAGCCAACGATAGTTGCAAGATTGCAGCCAACGATAGTTGCAAGATTGCAGCCAACGATAGCTGCAAGATTGCAACCAACACGATGGCTGCAAGATTGCAACCAACACGATAGCTGCAAGAATGCAACCAACACGATAGCTGCAAGAATGCAACCAACACGATAGCTGCAGCATTGCAACCAACACGATAGCTGCAAGATTGCAACCAACACGATGACTGCAAGATTGCAACCAACACGATAGCTGCAAGATTGCAACCAACACGATAGCTGCAAGAATGCAACCAACACGATGGCTGCAAGATTGCAACCAACACGATAGCTGCAAGATTGCAACCAACACGATGGCTGCAAGATTGCAACCAACACGATAGCTGCAAGAATGCAACCAACACGATGGCTGCAAGATTGCAACCAACACGATGGCTGCAAGATTGCAACCAACACGATAGCTGCAAGAATGCAACCAACACGATAGCTGCAAGAATGCAACCAACACGATAGCTGCAGCATTGCAACCAACACGATGGCTGCAAGATTGCAACCAACACGATAGCTGCAAGAATGCAACCAACACGATAGCTGCAAGAATGCAACCAACACGATAGCTGCAGCATTGCAACCAACACGATAGCTGCAAGATTGCAACCAACACGATAGCTGCAAGAATGCAACCAACACGATAGCTGCAAGATTGCAACCAACACGATGGCTGCAAGATTGCAACCAACACGATAGCTGCAAGATTGCAACCAACACGATAGCTGCAAGATTGCAACCAACACGATAGCTGCAAGATTGCAACCAACACGATAGCTGCAAGATTGCAACCAACACGATGGCTGCAAGATTGCAACCAACACGACAGCTGCAAGATTGCAACCAACACGATAGCTGCAGCATTGCAACCAACACGATAGCTGCAGCATTGCAACCAACACGATAGCTGCAAGAATGCAACCAACACGGTAGCTGCAAGATTGCAACCAACACGATAGCTGCAGCATTGCAACCAACACGATAGCTGCAGCATTGCAACCAACACGATAGCTGCAAGATTGCAACCAACACGATGGCTGCAAGATTGCAACCAACACGACAGCTGCAAGATTGCAACCAACACGATAGCTGCAAGATTGCAACCAACACGGTAGCTGCAAGATTGCAACCAACACGGTAGCTGCAAGATTGCAACCAACACGATAGCTGCAGCATTGCAACCAACACGATAGCTGCAGCATTGCAACCAACACGATAGCTGCAAGATTGCAACCAACACGACAGCTGCAAGATTGCAACCAACACGATAGCTGCAAGATTGCAACCAACACGGTAGCTGCAAGATTGCAACCAACACGATAGCTGCAGCATTGCAACCAACACGATAGCTGCAAGATTGCAACCAACACGATAGCTGCAAGATTGCAACCAACACGATAGCTGCAGCATTGCAACCAACACGATAGCTGCAGCATTGCAACCAACACGATAGCTGCAAGAATGCAACCAACACGATAGCTGCAAGATTGCAACCAACACGGTAGCTGCAAGATTGCAACCAACACGATAGCTGCAGCATTGCAACCAACACGATGGCTGCAGCATTGCAACCAACACGATAGCTGCAAGATTGCAACCAACACGATAGCTGCAAGATTGCAACCAACACGATAGCTGCAAGAATGCAACCAACCAAGAGGCGGCTAAGTCTGGCAGCCCAACACTTAGCAGTCCCGCTGTTCGGGCGCAATAAAAAATTGGTCAAATAAAACAAAAGCTAAATTAGAACAAGCAGACTAAGCGATGGCTACAATGATAAACAACAGAATCGTCAGTAGCGGTAGGAAAACAGGGCAATTGTTTTGCTAACAGAAAGCGACGCCGAAATCAAGCAGAACCCGCATTGAAACGCTCGGCGCTTCTCCGGCAGACCGCGCGGGCGAGCATCCGCACACTGGACGCTCGGCTTCTCAGAGAAAACAGCTAGAAGAGAACAAAATAGAGAGACGAGACAAGATGAGAGTCAAGACGAGGGAGCACACCAACCGCAACACGGGCGCAGGAGTCTAAGCGGCAAAAGTGAACTAATAAATCTCTTCTAGAAGCGGCAATCTCTCGACGGCCCTCGGCAGCTCAGGAGTGGCGGGACGCCCCGCTCGGGTGCTTCCGTCGCTGGTCCTCCTGGGTGACGCGCTGCTGAATGACCCGCTCCGCCTTCAGCACGTTTGCCTGCGGGTGCGGGGCCTGCAGCTGAAATTCCTGCGCACTGCGCATTGCGATACCAGGGATTCTCACAGGTGAGGGAAACCCACCCACCGATGTTTCTAACCGGTGAGGGACATCCACTTACCGGTGTTTCTAACCGGTGAGGGACATCCACTTACCGGTGTTTCTAACCGGTGAGGGACACCTACTTATTGGTGTTTCTAACCGGTGAGAAACACCCACCTGCCGGGGTTTCCTACCTGCACAGCGGTGACCGACACCTACCCAACAGGGATTCTGACAAGTGACAGACACACAACAGGGATTTTCACCTGCATGCCGGTGATGGACACACACACACAGGGATTCTCACCTGCATGCCGGTGATGGACACACACACAGGGATTCTCACCTGCATGCCGGTGATGGACACACACAGGGATTCTCACCTGCATGCCGGTGATGGACACAACACGGTTGCGCGACTGTGTCTGCGAGTCGCCCCGCTTGGACACTTGGATGCAGGTGTGGGTGGCGGTCTGCAGCTCGGCGATGTCGCGGCCACCGGGCCCGAGGACGACACCAATCAGAGATTCGGGAACCTCAACGTCCCGCTTGTAGACTCCGCCTGTGGCAGCGGCTGCGGCAGCCGCGGCGGCAACAGCGGCTCCGTAGTTTTCGTAGGCCGGGCCGCTGGGGAAGATGAAGGCCGCGGCCCCGGGGTCGCCTCCGCCGCCGCCGGGGTCACCAACTGGCTGGAGAAATCGTTCGAAGCGGCAACGGCTCCGGCAGCCCCATCGTTTATCGGTGGAGGCGGCGGCGGCGCCTGCAGAGCCGAGAGCGAGCCATGCGGCAGGCTGTACGAGTTCATCGGCGAGGCCACCAGGGGCGGCATCGGCGTCGAGGGCGTAGAAATCAGTGGCATCTGGCAAAGTCAGGTGGGGTTGGGGAGTTGGGGATCTGGGAGCGGTATGCAGACTGATTCAGGTTACAGGGATCTGAGAGCGGTATGCAGACTGATTCAGGTTGCAGGGATCTGAGAGCGGTATGCAGACTGATTCAGGTTGCAGGGATCTGAGAGCGGCATGCAGACTGATTCAGGTTGCAGGGATCTGAGCGCGGTATGCAGACTGATTCAGGTTGCAGGGATCTGAGAGCGGTATGCAGACTGACTCTGGTTGCAGGGATCTGAGAGCGGTATGCAGACTGATTCAGGTTGCAGGGATCTGAGAGCGGTATGCAGACTGATTCAGGTTGCAGGGATCTGAGAGCGGCATGCAGACTGATTCAGGTTGCAGGGATCTGAGAGCGGTATGCAGACTGACTCTGGTTGCAGGGATCTGAGAGCGGTATGCAGACTGATTCAGGTTGCAGGGATCTGAGAGCGGTATGCAGACTGATTCAGGTTGCAGGGATCTGAGAGCGATATGCAGACTGATTCAGGTTGCAGGGATCTGAGAGCGGCATGCAGACTGATTCAGGTTGCAGGGATCTGAGAGCGGCATGCAGACTGATTCAGGTTGCAGGGATCTGAGAGCGGTATGCAGACTGACTCTGGTTGCAGGGATCTGAGAGCGGTATGCAGACTGATTCAGGTTGCAGGGATCTGAGAGCGGTATGCAGACTGATTCAGGTTGCAGGGATCTGAGAGCGGCATGCAGACTGATTCAGGTTGCAGGGATCTGAGAGCGGCATGCAGACTGATTCAGGTTGCAGGGATCTGGGAGCGGCATGCAGACTGATTCAGGTTGCAGGGATCTGAGAGCGGCATGCAGACTGATTCAGGTTGCAGGGATCTGGGAGCGGCATGCAGACTGATTCAGGTTGCAGGGATCTGAGCGCGGCATGCAGACTGATTCAGGTTGCAGGGATCTGAGAGCGGTATGCAGACTGACTCTGGTTGCAGGGATCTGAGAGCGGTATGCAGACTGATTCAGGTTGCAGGGATCTGAGAGCGGTATGCAGACTGATTCAGGTTGCAGGGATCTGGGAGCGGTATGCAGACGCGAGAATGAAATGCGGAAACGAAACAATCAAGCAGTGCTCAGACCTGCGCGGGCACCAGCGACTGCATGTTGAAGAAGCCGTAGTTGGCCAGGGTGGCCATGGCGCCCACGATTTCATCCGAGGCCGCCTCCGAGTAGCCGCTCTGACGCAGGGAGGCCCGCAGGGCATCGGCCGAGATCTGCGCGAACTGCTGCGCCGAGCTGGCGGAATTCTGCGAGGAGCTCAGGCTGAGCTGCTGCGCCAGGCCGCGCCCGCCTGTTGGGGCCGCCGTCTGCTGCGGCGAGCCGGGGCCGCCAGACAGCGCGTAGGGGCTGCCGGTGGGGTACGCGCTGGCCACGGGCCCGGAGATGTCCGAGTAGCTGATGTTCGGACAACTGGCCGACTGCGGGTCCTCGGCGATCTTCGCCACGATCATTGCCGCGGCCGCCCTGTTGGCCTCCGAGTCGCCCGCGACGGTGACGCAGCGCTCCGACAGGGCCTGGTCCTTCGGCTTCTGCGACACCTGCACGAATGCGCCGCTGGCGTCCATGATCTCCTTGATGAAGGCGCCCTTCTTGCCGATGATCATCCCGGCTGTGCTGTTCGGCACCAGGATCTTCAGCTGGAGCAGTGCGGGGGGGGGCGGGTCAGACTGGCTGCGGACATGTGTGCCAGGAAAGGAGGAGGACACAGTCTGGGTGTCAATGAGGGTGGAGGACACAGTCTGGGTGTCAATGAGGGTGGAGGACACAGTCTGAGAGTCAATAAGGGTGGAGGACACAGCTTGGGTGTCAATGAGGGTGGAGGACACAGCCTGGGAGTCAATGAGGGTGGAGGACACAGCCTGGGTGTCAATGAGGGTGGAGGACACAGCCTGGGTGTCAATGAGGGTGGAGGACACAGCCTGGGTGTCAATGAGGGTGGAGGACACAGCCTGGGTGTCAGAAAGGGTGGAGGACACAGTCTGGGTGTCAATGAGGGTGGAGGACACAGCCTGGGTGTCAATGAGGGTGGAGGACACAGCCTGGGTGTCAATGAGGGTGGAGGACACAGCCCGGGAGTCAGGCGGGAGTGTATCAGGATCAGGCAGCAATCATCTGCCAATATAATCTGCTTGCCTGTTTGTGCCGCTCAACATTGAGTTTGCCGTCCCCAGTCAGCTTGGGATTGGGGTCCGGCTTCTCCAGAATCTGCTCCATGATGCAGGTGCAGACTGCGATGATGGAGTCCACCGTGCCCTGGATGAGGCAGACTCGCTCCGTAGTGCCTGGCAGTTGATTTGCATTAAGCATAAATGGAGTCCGTCAGTTCGAGCTCCAAACTAGACAGCTCAATCATATTGCTTAACCAAGTATACTTTACTGTAAATAGTACTGTAAGTACTGTGAAATACTGTAATTTCCAGGAATCTATAATCCGTCTCACCTGGATAAAAGTCATTGGACTTGGACATCTTTACTTTGGCTCCCTTTTCCTTCTGCAGCTGGGCAATGGCCTCGCCACCCTTGCCAATGATGGCGCCAGCAGCAATGGATGGCACCAGAATCTTGAACAGCACATTGTCTGCTGCTAAGGGGCAAAGCAGGAGTTAACTGTGACCATGGAGAAAATTTATTAATGCTAAGTTATTAAAGTAATACAAAGCCAACAGTTTGCATATATCGCCTATTTTTTAAAAATGCTATATTTAAAAGCAATACAGGTACAAAATGTATTTATATATCTATAGTAAATGAAATACAATACACAAAATTTAATCTCTAGCCACTATTCAGCCAAAACTAGCCAAATCAGCTTGTGGCTTATGCCTTTAATTTAGCTAGCAAAAGTACACTTTGAGAATTAGAAATGCATAGGGGCTATATTTCTGAATTAAAAATTATCTGGCTAAAAGTTTTTGCACTTTTTATATATTAATATTAGGTATATGGGAGGCCTCTTTCTATTATTTATTTGTATGCAAAAATCTAACTTTCTGTGCTATTTCAAAGTCTGCATGTTACTAAGAAAAACAATTTGTTTTAATACTCATATTTCTCAAAATATTTTTGCAATTATTTTTTGTTATAAATGACCTGAAATTTTAGTATAAATAAGCACAAATTCAGCGAAGGAAAGACCAACTCATATTCACCACAGTTCCTAAGAGAAGAGTTAACAGTGACTAAGAAAGAAGAGTTCCGAGTAAATGTATTTGAAGACTGTTTTCAATGTTAATTCCTTTTACTAAGAGAAGTGAAGTAGAAGGAAGCGCATACCATATATACTACTAAGAAGCAGAAGTGTTAAGTAGAAGAATACAAAGTAGATCCTAACAGTACATATAAAGTACTGGAGGCTGTGACCCTCTGATCCTAGTAAATGCCCAAGACTAGAAATATATAAAGTACATATACCAGTCGACCATATATACTACTCAGACTAGAATAATATTAAATGCTACCAGAATAACAGTAAGAACACTACCTATGAGAGTTAACTAATATTCAGAAGAATTCTCAGACAAATACTTAGACCTATGCTTAGATAAGTACTTAGACCTATACTAAGAACTTTTTTTCAGACTTATTCTAGGAAAATAAATTCACAATAGAGTAGTCTTGGTGGCAGCAATGGAACATTTAAGAGACAGAAGGAAAGCCCTGTATAACTTTGGTGGCAGTTTATCAGATTTCATAATATACAAGAAACATGCCTGTCATAACTTGGTGGCTTAATGGTTGAAATTTTCAAGAAAGAACAATTAGCCCTATAATAGTTAGAACAAAATATATCATTGTTTTTATTCAATTTTCTTCATTCCTATTTTTATGATTTTATTATTTTTATTTTCTTCATAATATTAGCTCTTGTTAGCTCTTGCAATACGTAGGTTTACTTGGAACTAAAATGAAAAACTAAAAAATAGATATCCAAAAAGCAATTGCTTGCCAAAAATTTGCAAGCGTAGCTACTTTTAAGCCACAACTAAAATTTAATCATCTTTGGAAATCTTCTTTGAATCATTTTTATTAAATATGGTTATAGATTAAATATAGTTATAGGTAAAATGATTGAAAAAATGAAAAGAAAAAATGTCAAAGCTATAAACTAGATATAGGAACATTTTCTAACTTAGCTATAGCAGCTGCTGAATTGCTAAGTTTAAATTTTTAAAATAAAAAAAAGATTTTTTTTAATTTCTTGTTTTTTTATTTTTATGTTTGATAATTATTAATAGGCTAAAAAGTTAATAGAGCATACAATATAAAACATAATACTATATATTAACTAATATTACCCAGGTGCTAGAGTCTAGATCATGTCAGATAAGATGCCTTAAGATTTGTGCTATTTATATAGAGGCAATTTGAATAAATACAAGCTTATTAAGCAAAATGAAAAATTACTTTTAAAATAAAAATAAATAGCATATAAGAATAGCACAGATTTTTTTAAACATGAGAAGACTGATATTAAGCAGTGCTTAATATTTCAACTTTCTACTAGTCAAAGTAAATCTAATTCTATGGCTAAACTGATAATATCCATTCTAGCTAGATATAGTAAACATTGCTTACTATGAGTATTCTCAGGACTCAATCAGCTTACGATCAGCGTAGATGGTCTCAGGTTTAGATTCTATATTTGAACTTACCTATGCATATAGAGCATATAGCTTGTATACTATAAGAACTATAACTAGTAAATATTAATAACTAGTAAATAAATAAAATATTTACCTGGTATTCTTCTTACTGTTGTTGGTTCTCTTTCATTATCCATTGTGCAAAATGTGACAAAATAACTCCATACTAATAAAAACACATTTTAAGGTAATATTTTTTAAATTTATAAGAAAAATATTTTCTAAACACTATAATATTAAGTCTATGAAGGAGCTGAGAGATCTGACTAGTTTCTAATTTATCAATAAAATTAAAAATATGCTAATGTAATGTGAATGAAACTTGAAAGCCCAGACTGAAAAAAGTAAAGGAATAGGCTTTACTATCAAAGAATAGGATAGATTAAATCTGTTTAATGGAGAAAATTACGTTCTAAAGGCAAACAGAAAGACAAAAAATCCTACGCACAAGATTATGGTATAACTATAGAGCCAATCAATGGCGGGAGTCGGAGCAAGTGAGTAAACCCAGGCCGGAGAGCAGCTGATTCTTATAAAACCGCAACTCGTAAATAAGGTGTAAATAGTATAACAAATGTAAGTGACACAATTAAGTTGTCTGCGGCAAAAAAATTGTTTTTTTCTAAGATCCTGTCTATTTGTCATTTGTATAATTATTAAGTTACTATTGTCTCTGATATATTCTGACATACGATATTTAATACAAATTTGTTAATCTCCTATTAATACCTATATACTTATTTTTATCACCTACGGGATCAATTAAATCGCTATACATCAAGTTCATACAATGCTTGTTTTTTAATTCCCTACTTAAATACTTTTTGCTTCCTTAGTCGTTAAAGCTCGTTCGAAGTTTCGTAGAAAACTTTAGGCGCTCTTTCAAATGGGTATCGGTAATTCGGTTTACTGGGTCGTTCTCAAATCTTAGCTTGAATTTATGAACAAAAAATTAAAAAGCATGAAATATTATTCTTTTGGCTTTAAAATTTTCATTTGTGGCACCACAACCCATATAGGTTTTTTAAACCACAAAATCCTTGAATATTCAATAAATAAGCGTGTTTGTTTATTTTACCGTAAGGATGTATAGACGACAAAGTTGTTGTCCTGCAATATCTAATTAAAATGCATATGAAACACCTAAAAGTAATATTTTGTCTATTTATTTTTTTATTAAGTTACAAAGATAAACACACTTAAATAGTCATATTTGATTTTGTTTTACTATTAAAAAATAGTTACACCACACGTTTTTAACTTCAAAGAAAAAAGTTCTTTTCGGACATCGTTATTGTTAAACTTGTTTGTCTTCAAGTTCTTAAAAATTCAGAAAATGTAAATGAGATCATCATTATTTTGAATACTTCTTTCTCCGTTTTCTTCAGAAAATTCATTTAAATTTGTTTTTGATGTAACTTTAAAATGCGAACTCTGTTCAATTTCTAAAAGTATGTAATATTCATGGAGCGCATAAATTGCAAGCTCACCAGGTAGAGATGTTAGAATTTAGAAGTTATCTGATAGCTTACTAGCACATGTAGTGTGAAAGTCAGAAACAAGGCAGTTTAGGGTAAATATCGGTATTTCTATTCTAACTTTAATCTTTCATTGAAATTGCTGTTGGATTGGTTAAATGCATGCAAAGTAAGATCACATACCTTATTTTGGTTTTAGAGTAATTTGGAAAAAATACATGCATCTGTGAAATTTATCAAAGCAATGATAATAATGCAACAACATACAGCATATAAAAGTAATCTAAAATGGGTATAACAATACAATAACAATAACAAAATGATTTACTGTAATATTAGAACAATTTTTCTGTATGAAAATAATTAAAAAACTGTTTTTCTTTGAAGTTCAACCATTCACCATTTAGTTTCAATAAGCTAAATTTAAAAAGAAAAAAATAACAAGCACCAGTGGAAAAATCTCATTTGTAAAATGAAGCACATATTCGAATCCAATTCCTTGATACAAGAATATGAAACAAACCACTGATTTGCCAGTACTTATTAGGACTTCGAAACAAATTTTGAGAAGGCTTTGCATAGCTTCAACAGCATTGAATATTTAGAAACTTCAAAAATACATAAAAATGTTAGCTTATTTAATATGGAGCTAATATAATGAGCTTTATTTTACTTCAGATTTGAAGTCAGGTTTTGAAGATAATTCAGAAAATATAGTTTACTTTTGCATAAATAATACACTGTATGCCTTGATGACTGTCCTTTAAAAGACCTACACGAGATTCAGGAATCGATCCACTGTATGCTTAAAAGACTACAGTAGCTATTTTCATTATATGCTCTAAATTATTTTTTTAGTATTGTGTGTTGACTCCTACATTGTTTTAGGTTTTTTAACGTGAGAATTTGGCATTTGGGGCATCTCACGTAGTAAAGCCTGTCGTCTCGGGTGACTTATAAATTGTACATGTAGCACTGTAGGGTCTTAGAACTGTTTGATGTCTACACGCCCAAATTTTTGTTATAGAAGTGATAGATAAGAGTTTCTTTGGGTGCTTCTTTGTAGCCGTGACTTTCCTTAGCATGGATCTGTAAAAGCACTAAGGGGCCGCGTGCTTTAGCATGTGGACCTTGACCTTACTGCAATGGCATATCCCCATGGGTTAAAGAGGTCAGCTGTAGTCACACCAGATGGCCGGCTGACTGGGATCTATCGCTATAACCCAATACTAGACTTAGTTTTTTGTGAGACCATAAGCGCTGAGCTTCTGTACTGCCCCGACTGGGGGACAAACTGACTGACTACAGACTGGTTGAAGAAAATTTCTCTCTCTCTTCTTCACCCCTTGTCTGTTCTGATCTTTGATGTACATAGCATTGCTGTCAAAATGATTCCAAGATCGTTTTTCTCCACCCCCGCCCATGCATGTTATCCAGTTCGGTGCCGGTACCGAGTAAGTTCCGGTAGAGATTAATTAAGATCTTTCCAATTATAGTTAGTGTGTGGTGCATAAAGTTTTCAACTTTTGTGTGGTGTCTTCATTAAAAACCAAGTGGTGTCTTTCAAACCCACCTAAAGAAAACTTTCTATAACCTAAGTCATGGATCGATGCTTTGCTCGTAATAAAAAAGCTAAATATTGATAGCATTAAAAACTAAAAATTGATTCCCATGTGAGTTGAGTTCGTTCATGTTCAAAGTTCCCTCATCTCAGCCTGTGTGAGGTCGAAGGCGCAATCAGGTGAGCAATAATAGTTTTGTGGCAGGTTGCTCTTTGGTGGAAAGCCAGCACATTCACAATGATGCCAGGCATCACAGCCATCGCATTGAATCCACTGGATTCTCAAACTTGCAGGCTGAATACAGATGGTAGAACTGCAGCGCTCGACCTCAGTCCCCGACTTACCATGACCCCGACCTCGCTCTTGACCCCTGACACGCTTGCCAGTTGAACACCTTGCGGCACCAGCTGCATCTTTCACCGAAAGCACTGTCTGCTGTCTTGGCATCGGTGGCAAAGCCAGCGGTTGCCACAGTCTAGCGTTGTGGCACCGACAGTAATCATTAGCTTTTGTGCAGAGACAGACCAGCTCCCGATACAAGATGCCGCTTTCATCAACTCGGCAGACGTGGTGGCAGTTGGCAATGCCCGGCATTGTAGACAGGTTCACCATCTGCAGCACATTTCCAAACTCCTCGATGTCACTGGTTGTAACCTCGAAAAGCAAAATCTTTTTCTCTTCATTACTGCCACCGATCATCATTGCCTCCATCATGTCCTGCACCGTGACCACCTGCCTCTGCTCACCTGTAGACACCCGGTTGTCGCAACGCCGCTTAATGGCCGCTCCCACACCGTCAGCGGCACCCTTGCCGTGGCCAGCCTCGGTGAAGATCCACTGCCAGCGATGGATGCCAATTCGCCGCAACAGTCGATCAAACAAAAAAATTGTCATTCTGTTGCGGTATTGGCTGCTGGGGGAGTCGGAAATGATGGTGACTCGCTCAACTTCACCTAAGACGGATAAAAAGTGCTTCAGTACAGGTAGCAGGTGTGCAACAATTGCTTCCGCCTTCTTGTTGCGGTCCAACGACAGAGAAGCAAATGACACACCTCGCCGTTCACACACCCCGTAGGCGACACCCTGGTGAATTGTAACCTGCCCGCGGTCTCCAAAATGGGCTGGTTGCGTCTCGCGGTGGTACTTTGCGCCATACGCTTCGCTAAAATCAATGTGTAGCACCAGGTGGTGCTCGCCCAGATTGTCCTTCAGCTGACGAATAGCGCGAAATTGATGTCGGAGGCGCAGGAAGTGGGCGCCATATTTGCGCAAATGTTTCAAAAGTTTTGCTATGGCAAACTCACAGTTCATCGTTTTCTTTACAACCTCCATGCCATTCGCATCAGTCCTACGCTTCCACTTGTCGTACACAACAATTGGCTGATTAGCAGCGGCGCCAGCTTTGATAGGAGAAAGCTGGGTGCACTTCTGGCATATATTGTTCAGACAGTTGTACGACTCGTCTGAGCAAACAATCTTCCGTAGAAGATCATGCTTGTCAGCTGTTGAATCTATTAGCTTTGCTTTACAAATTCCTTCAACCAAAAGGTCGACGTTGGTGCACAGTGGGCACAGGCACTGTTCTCGATTGCCTACTTTTGGTTGAAGCACATGTGGCGGCTTGTAACGGTAAAATGAAGCCCTGCTACATTTTACAGTCGGGTGTTCAGACAGAAATTTTTCGTACAAAATCTGCATTCCGTAAAGAAGATAGCGTTTCTGCTTCTTTTCCGACCCTCTGAGCACGGTCTCTTTTCTTCCAGCAGTCGCCCGTGAGTTTTGGTCCTCACACAAAAAATCCGAAACAGCCATTGGCAACTTTTTCACTTTTGGCGGTGGAAGCGGCTTCAAAATTTTCCCGGAACAGTGCAATCGCCGGAGCACCTCTTTTCTTACTCCAGGAGTCTCAGCAGTCTCACAAATGCGCCGAACTACGCCTTGCATGTGCTTCTTTCGTTTCACTGCTACGACGCTATCCACAATATGCTTGACGGCGGCATCTGAATCGTCAGAGGCACCTTGTCTAGAAACAGCAGCCTTAGATCTTCGCCGCTTCTGCTGCTTCAGCTTTTTATTTTCTTCTTCCACCTTCTTCAACCGTTCAAGCAAACGCGAAATTTCTTCCTTTTTCTTTCTCATCTCCCGCTGCTTAGCAGCCTCAGACCGACTCAATCGCTCATTCGCAGTGCTCTTAATCTGTTTAGTATCATTCCTTGAATTAGGCTTAATCTGACGTCTTCTCTGGTCTTTTACTGCGTCCGATTCCATGATACTTTTTTGTTTGTAATAGAACTTTTTTTGTCTCAATCGATTCTGCTCTTTGAATCCCTCAAGATCAGCGGAACGCTTTTTATTCTCCCATTTTTTATAAGACTCGCGAGCGCGCTGCTTCTTTGATGGCATACTAAAGAAGCAGTTGCTTTTGAGCTGAAAGTGAACGGAATTCATTTATTTATTTGATAAATGTATAGGTTTTGAGATTTAACTTCTTAGACTTATTGACATAAATCTACGTTTAAGCTTCAAGCAGTGAGCTGATGTGGATAAATTTTTAATACTTGATGTGGCGTTATCAGTAGCGTCGCCACCGGGGGGGGCAGTGCAGGGGGACAAGCCCCCAGTAAAATGCTTTGTCCCCCACCATGCATTCCTTCGTTGACCTGTTATGGAAAAAAATAATGTTGCTTCAGGACGACAAAAATAGTGTCTGCGGCGCGAAAATGGATCCTGTGGTTCTAAAATGTGTGCCAGCGGTTCTAAAATGAATGCCAGCAGTGCTGAAGTGGTGCAGCTGAGGCACTAAAACGAGTGCCTATGGCGCTTAAATGATAGTTGACAACACATTCCGAAAATAATATACAGCAGAAATTTAGTCGTGTACATGCTGAATTCTTGGCTTCGCCCCCCCCTTCAACCATAGAATCCATGGCGACGTCCCTGGGCATAATTATTCGTTTCTGATGTACTATTTTTACCATTGCCAGTAGTAATTTTAAAAAATGTTTCTATTTTCTTTTTGTCGTTGGTATGTAACAAAAGTCCGAATCTATTACCTAAAAATTGAGATCACTAATCATGCATAATCGATCTAATTAGAAAGTAAGAAGCATAGAAATGTTATTTTAGTAAACTCTAGAAAATTAGTTTCATAATTATAACTATCATTTCATACATAGATGCAAGACTGTTTTCTCATGGTATTTCTATAAAAATGCACGGCATCATTTTTATTCATCTTTTATTCTTTCCTGCTTCTTAGCATATTAATTTTTGTTTCAGACTACTTAAAATGTACTATAAAATATTAAAAAATCAGTCTAAAAATCTTCTTTTGAGTAAAAACAACTAACAACACCCAGTTTAAATTAGATCAGTATAAATTTAAGTACAAAGCGTAAAATTCTGTTGTTTTTCATCAACAGATTGGGCATTTAAATGGCCAAGTTTATTTTAGATGTACAAAAATACCTTCCAAAAACCTAACAATGTGCTGAGAATTTTTTAATACTTTACTAGGGGCATAGAGGCAGTACTTTTTTTCAAGCCACAGATGAAGGCTTTGAAACAGAACTACTCTGGTACTGCTTGTTTTATTGTAGACAGATTAATCTGTATTTGTTAGGTTAATTTTGTGCTATTGAAAAACTAAAAACTCGTGATTTAATTAACATAATTCTTACAATTTTAAATGACACTGAATAATTTGATACTATATTGTAAATTGTGACCATCTTTCTTAATAACAGATGAAAACACACCTCTCTTTTGATTCTATCAGCTGAACGAATGAACTGAAAGTTAGTTTTTTTCATCCCATACAGTGTCACGCTTCTAGAAAAGTCAAAATAAAAACGTCAATTCAACAAGCCAAAGGTTTTAATGGCTTTCAGGTTGTAAGAAATCAAGATATAAATAATATTTGATAGTTTTACTTTTTGATACGACCACGTGAGAAAAATATTGTATCTATAAAATGGGTATTACGCTATAAAGCGATAATCCAAAAAATAAATTAAAAAACGAAGATGCGCAGACTCTTGACATTTACTCAAGAATTTTAAATAAAAATGACTGTTTATAATCATAAACGTTTATTTTTAATAGTATTGTCGAGCCACATGAAAAAATAAGCCCTCAATTTAAGGCGGATTAAAAAAAATTTGCTTAACTGCTTACGTCGAAACTTTGAGAACGACCCTACTAGTCATTTCGTCATCTGCCATTTTGTCATCTGGGGTGTCTGGGATGATCACCTCGACTAGGGTCAGTTTGTCA
This sequence comes from Macrostomum lignano, assembly GCA_002269645.1. Taxonomy (NCBI): domain Eukaryota; kingdom Metazoa; phylum Platyhelminthes; family Macrostomidae; genus Macrostomum; species Macrostomum lignano. The sequence continues at coordinate 10,897 of NIVC01001063.1, read as the reverse complement.
TCTTAATTAGCATGCACTACCTTAAGAGAGTCATTTCGTCATCCACCAATCATATTAGTTCTAACTTCCAAGTGAATTAATGTGGCAATTAAACATATTTACTAATTTTACTTGGAATCCTAATGATCCCAGTCATTTTGTCATCTCGATTGATAAAACCTGTCGATCGATCGGTTCTGCTTGCCGCAGCTTATAGTTAATAAAAACAAAAAATAGCTTTACACTAACTCGCATCTCACACAGATTGATTGGTTGATGACGAAGTATCCAGCATAACTAAATATTTGGTCACTTCGTCATATAATTTTTAAGCTACTTTGTTTCTGGTCACTTCGTCATCTAATATGACGAAATGGAATATGACCAGTGACTAGTAAGAATCCAGTCCATTTCGGCGACAAACATTTCAGCAACAGGTCAATTTGATGACAGTTCTTAAATAGTATTTTGAATGTATTCTTATCTCATAGCAACAAAAAAATTCAGAACTTACACACATTTACAACATTTGTTTAAATGTTATTAAAATGAATTATAGTGTAAAACTTTACATTAAACTTTACAAGCTTTGTTAAAACTATGTTAAAACAATTTTTAATGTAAAACTTAATCAATGCGTTGACAGTATAATAAAACCTAGACACTGATGAATGCTTGGACACCAAAAGTACAGTAAAATGAATGAATTACAAGAAGAAATTAATGTTCTTAAGAAACGAGAAAAAAGCTTGTAGAGGACTTTAAATGTTAATCCATTTGAATTACAATTTGTGTATGATGTTTACTCTTCCATGGCCACAGGGGCATTCATGCCACTGCATGCAAGCAGCAATGCCTTAAAAGTTCTGGTGCCAGCTTCGTACTCCGCCCAGAGGAAGATACTTGTTATTTTTCTATTAGGCCTGTATTTGTTGCCAAAATGATTGTTGCCGAATTGCCTATTGATAAAATGGGTGTCGCCAAAATGGATAGGTTACCACTAGTAATTCATGGCCTAGCCTGTCCCAGGTAGCCCCTATTTAACTGATGTAAATCTATTTTAGTAAATTAGTAAAACAAAAAATATTGACCAGAAAGCCACATATTTTTAAAGTCAATTATGAGTTTACTATGTTGTAAAATATTAATTGTCAATTTAATGAATTTCTGATACTCTATTCTTTAAATTAAGTTAAAAACTAAAGTAACAATGCCATGGTCCTGGGCTAGGCTGGGCTGCAAAATACCAAGACCTCTTTCAAATACTATATTATTGCAAAGCTCTTGCAATAATCTACTCTTAAATTTTAATTAAATACACTGATGTATACTAGCTAAACAGGCTTCTTGCCTAAGCTAAACTTACTACTACTTTACTACTAATACTACTACTACTGCTATAACTATAATATTTATGCATTTATATCCTTCTATAGTTGTAGCCCCCTAGGCACTCTTTCTAGTTTCAGATTTCCTAGTTATGATTAACTTGACATAATATAGTGTAGCTATTACTACAGGCCAGGCATACAGTCTACAATTTTTTATTTGTATATCTGTTATAGAACATAAACCTATGAGTATGACTATCTATTGCAGCTATCTATGTAGTGGCTATCTATATAGTGACCTTATCTACTACCTAGGCTAGGCCTATTCGATCAAATTTCATATATGTCATATGATATGAGCATATATAGGTCTATGCATATTCTAGTCTCTAGTCTAGATGTCAAGGCTTATGGGAGAATACAACAGCTACCAGACAAAGAGTTAGACATTTTGGCAAAAGCTAAATATGAGTATGAGATTAAGAATAAGTCTTGATTTAACAAACAATTTATATAATTTTTCATTTATTCCAAGGTTAAAATAGACTATATAAATAAAATCACAAAGATGATCATTTTTTACTTAAATACTATAATGAAAATAAAAGTCTGCAGCCATGCACTTCATTAGAACAGTTAGAAAATGTATCAATTTTCAATTCAATAAGTCAATATAAAATATATTAATATTGTATAATAAAGAGGTTATAAAGTAATTAGACTATTGAAGTATCAAGTAGCAGCTGCTTCTTTATTTTGTTAAAATAATCTACTTTGAAGAATTCTGCAAACTAATTTTTGGACTGTATTATATGGACTTGGACCCAAACCAATATCCAATCTAGAACTTTTTATTGATTTTAATACTTTAAATTTCAAGTTTGCTTAAAGTCCATAAAATGGATAGCCCATTCCATAAATTAGCAAATATCAAAATGACAATTAGTCCAGGTCCAAGCCTGAGGCCATAAATTAGTTATACTGGAAAATTTGCCAAAATGGCCTAACATTGTCTTGAAGTGACTATTGCCAAAACATCTTGTCGCCAAAATGTCTATCACCAAAATGTCTTGTCACCAAGGTGACTGGTAGCCATTGCAATGATTTCAGCTTGGGCAAATTGCTGAGAGAACAAGGCTTAAGTAGAATTGCTAAGATGGCCAGACTTAGGCCTTGGGGGATTGCTCATTGTTAAGATAAGATGGCAAGGCTTATGCTTGCCTATGGAGAATTGCTAGGCTTAGGCTGGTTTTACAGGCCATATGGGGTTTTTTGGCCCCTTGAAAATCTCATTAGCAACTGGATTTTTGGTACAAGGTATCAGAGGCCAATCTGGCAACTTCATTTTCCCTGTGCCAGTTGCAAATTTCAAAGAATGATTTTGTAAGTATAATAAAAGTGCCATATGAATCAATATGATAGAATTGTTATTTTGTTATTGTTTGCAGCATAGATAGCACTCTTAACAGTTGAAAGAACAAATTTCTGCTTCTCAAATGTAGCCTTGGAAATATCTATCCTCAAGAGTTTTGCTAGTTTCTAGTTGCCAATAAGCAACTAAAAATAGCCATTGGCAACTGGATTTTAAGCCCCAAGGCCAGCTGGCAATTGCATTTCCAATCTTAAAAAACCTAGCTAGGCACCTAAAGTTAAATATATCTAGGCTTAAGGAAACACTAAAATATCAAGGCTTAAAAAATGGATAAATTGCTAAGAAATCAAAGTTTATAAGGAGAATTGCTAAGATGTCAAACCTAGAGATTGGACAATAGGCCTATTGCATTTTTGGGGTTTCTGAGACAGTCTTAAGAATTAACCCTTCAAACTTATGTTGTTAAGACTAGTCTTAATGCTTTTGAGAAATGACTAACAGAGAATTGAGATTTGATCAAAAGTAAGCCTAATTAGTATCTAGTAGGCCTAAACCTATTTTATAATTTACATAATTTTATCAGGTGCTAATGTCGTAGAGGAGACTTCCTTCTTAATAATATCCCACTGCTATTACCAAAGTTGTGCTAGGCCTTTCAGCTCTCTCTAGAAAATCCCACCGCTGAGTCACCAAAGTTGTGGTAAGGGGTTTTCTTGTACAATATTAGATCCCACTGCTGCCACCAAAGTTGTCATAGGGGAGACTTACTTCTTAATAATATCCCACTGCTATTACCAAAGTTGTGCTAGGCCTTTCAGCTCTCTCTAGAAAATCCCACCACTGCCACCAAGTTGTAACAGGCATTTTGGCTCTCTATAAAATTCCACCGTTATGCCACCAAAGTTGTAACAGGCGTTTTGGCTCTCTATAAAATTCCACCGTTATGCCACCAAAGTTGTAACAGGCGTTTTGGCTCTCTATAAAATTCCACCGTTATGCCACCAAAGTTGTAACAGGCGTTTTGGCTCTCTATAAAATTCCACCGTTATGCCACCAAAGTTGTAACAGGGCTTTTTCTTCTGTCCTCCAACTAACTTCACTAACTGCCACCAAGTTTTTACAGGGGTTATTCCTATAGTTATCCTGATTATACTTGTTTTTACTCCCTAACTATTTCTTAGAATTTCATTTAAATATTTCTGGGTAGCGTTCTTAGTAGCGTTTCTGGTAGCTTATGGCTTGCTTTCTGGTAGTGTTCTGGTAGCTTATGGCTTGCTTTCTGGTAGCATTCTGGTAGCTTATGGCCTGAGCGGTCTATAGTACTGGTATATGTATTAGTGAATAGTCCTAATCGGGTGTTACCGAGACTAGAGGGTCACGGTGCCTCTCGTAATACTTCTGCGAATTATTCCCTGATTCCCTTTTCTTAGCAAATCTCTTTGAATTGTTTCTCAGACTTTGCAAATGAATAAGTCACTATTCAACTCGAAAGACTTTACAAGGTTTAGATTGAACAGTGAAACAAAATATTTGGTACAGTAAAACAAAATATTTATCTCATATTTCACACGAGTTTGGTTTCTAAGAAAACATACCTTTATTGCTCAATATTTGTACAGTATTGAAGCACTACTACACTAACCAATTTGGCAATAATGCTAATATTATTATTTGTTAAATGTGTTAAATAAGCTATACAATGATGATAGTAGAAAAAAATTAATATATGATAGGCCCTATTGAGCTTGTTAATATTAGTAACTTGATATATATTAAATATAAATATTATAATATTACAATCTAGGTTTTTTAAGGTTGGAAATCCAGTTGCTAGCTGGCCCTTGGGGCTCAAAATCCAGTTGCCAATGGCTATTTTTGGTTGCCCATTAGCATTGGCTACTAGCCAAATTCTTGAGGATAGATATTTCCAAGGCTATGTTTAAAAAGCAGAAATTTGTTCTTTTAACTCTAAGATTGCTATCTATATTGCAAATAATAACAAAGTAACAATTCCATCATATTGATTCATATGGCACTTTTATTATATTTACAAAATCAATTTTTTGAAATTGGCAACTGGTACAGGAAAAATGAAGTTGCCAGATTGGCCTCTGATAACAAAAATTTGGTTGCCAAAGAGATTTTCAAGGGCCAAAAATCCCATATGGCCCAAAAACCCAGATTATAATTATAGTTACTTAAAGTCACATAGTTACAAATCTTGACTTTTTTGGAAATCTTGAAACTGAGATTGAGATTGAAAAAAGTGCCAAGATCTTGACAATTAGGATTAAAATTGAGATCTTGTTTGACCCTTAGTCAAAGCTTGAAAGTGATAATTAAGATGGCAAGGCTTATGAGAGAATTATTGAGATATCAAAACTTAGGGGATAGGAATTGCAACATTCCTTTGGTTTATGATCACCTCAAACAAAGACAATCACTACTTAAAATAGTTGTAAGACATAGAAACTGACAAAGGTGAAAGTATGTTGAGTATATTGAGCATGTTATATTTAATGATGCATTATTTTGATTATAAAAGGGGTTGCAAACATAAAAAATGATGCAAGTGAATAAATTAAGGTCGCCTAAAAAGGTTAAGAACCACTGATCTAAACTGCACCAGATACCCCCCTTTCCTATACCTAATTGTGCTAGCTTTCTAGAGTATATCTGCACTACTAAGGGCTCATGCTAGACATTATTTTCAATAATGGCCATTTGCCATAATAGAAAGGCATAGCAAAAAGAAATGATTAATAATAAAAGATTATTACACTTAACACTAGTTACACTAGGCCTGTTTGCTATCCATGAAATATTTGCTAGACTTGCCAGGGTTGCTATCTATTCTAGGGATATTTGCTATTAGGGAATGTTTACTATTTGGGGTGCATACTATCAAAAGAGATACTTTGCTATTTAGAAATACTTGCTATTTGGAATGTGCTTGCTATCTAATTTGCTTGCGATTAGTAAAGATGCTTTGCTATTTAGGGATGCTTGCTATTTGGGAGTTGCTTACTATTTAAGGACGCTTGCTATTTACAAGATGTTTGCTAATAAGGAGATGCTTGCTATTTAGTTAAAGGATGCTTGCTATCTAGGAGATGCTTTAATAGATTTTTGCTATTTGGGATTGCTTGCTTTTGGGAGATGCTTGCTATTTGGGGGATATTTGTTGTCTGGGAGATGTTTTCTATTTAGGAAAAGTGCCCACTATTTTTATGAAGGCTTGCTATTTTTGTTGTATCCTTGTGTTTTTGAAAAAAAGAGATTTATAATAAACATCTTTGTCTAACAATTTTACTTGAATAAGGTAATAATTTTTCTTCTTCACTTATTGGCCACCTTAAATGGGGACTTTAGATTGCTGAGATATTAGGTAGGCTTTCTGGGGGAATGGCTAAAATGGTAAAGCTTATTAAAAATGCTCAAAGTTCAAGGTTCACTGGAAGAATTGCTAAGATTTCAAGGCTTACTAGGGGGTTTCTAAGATGTTAAGGCTTAGTGGGAGAATTGTTGAGATATCAAGGCTTAACAAGGGGAATTACTAAGATATCAAGCTTGAGGTCTAAAGCTACCTACATATAGTTTTTTTCATTTTTTTAATTCTGAACAATTTTATTTAAGTAAAGGTGATTTACTAAACTAAATTAAGAATGCTTTTAATTTTTTTCATTTTAAAGGATTCTCATAAATTTTCATTCTTTGCTTATTGGGCATCCTAAAAGGGGGCACTAGATTGCTTGTAGAATCTAAGACTATACAAAAACTTAAGTATCTATATAAATTATCTTAATAACTTTTTTTAATTAGATGTATGGATTATACAAAGCATTTAATTAAAATAATAAAGAAGTAATAGCAAATTATTTTTAAGACGAAAAGAAAGAAGTCTATTATAGTTAAGTTAACACTATTTATCTAACCTCACCTTTTATGATTTTTAGCTATTTGCCAAAGATCAAAGTCAAATAGTAGTTACAAGGGTAATACTTTAGATAAGAAAGGCATTAAAGACTGCCATCAAAAACCAAAAGAAAATAATTTCTAAGAATGCTTGCTATAGACCTATGTTTTTGATAAATTAAATTAAGTGTGTAAATCATTAATTGTATACCTTAGGTATTGAGGAACTTTTGGTTTTTAATTGCAATTTATACTGAGTTTTTCTAGGGTAACTCTTAAGTTTTTGGGGTTTAGGACTAAAGCAATAGATTTTTCACTTTAAGTGCACATTGTGTAAATAGAATATATAGTAGGCTAAAGTCAAAATTAATATTTTAATTTTTAATGCAAATGGAGCTCTTAAGTCCTTAAGGTTAGATACTCTAGTAACAGAGCCATGTGCACATTGCATATATAAAGTGATAAAGGCTAAATTTAAGGTTAATGTTTAAATTCTCACTTCAAAAAGAGCTCCTAAGTCCCTAGATTTAGGAACTCACAATAAAAATTTATAGTACTATGTGCACATTGTAATCTATTAATCTATATAACCCCTATTAATCTAGGTAATAGGGGTTAAAGTTATAAATATATTTTTTCAATACAAAGGCCTAAAGTAGTCCTTAATCTCTATAGTCAAGGACTCAAGCAATATATTTTCTATGCCACATATGCATTTTTGGTTAGTATAGTAAGGGTTGAAGTTAGGATAAATGTAATATTAGCCATTCTTCTTATGCAATAAGAAGCATTCTTCTTGTGCATTCTTCTTGTGTATTCTTATGTGATATATTAAAATTATACTATTGCCATTGGATTTAGTATCATTAAAAGTTATTGGAAGTTATTAGAAATCAATTAACTATAGGTAGATAAGATAGAACCATTATAGATAGACTATGAGAAAAATTATGACTATAAATATAGTAAAGCTATAGAAAGCAAGGCAAATGCACTTATTAACAATAAAGAGCTAGCATTAGTCAAAGCTGGCATTAATATATAAGAGCAAGCAAGCAATACTATGTTTATTTCATAGCCTCATCATACAAAGAAAAAGTATGCTCAGAGTCCATCCTAACCTAATCAACCCTAAGACTCTTCACATTACCAATTCCAGAACCAGAATCAGTTCGGATCTTCCAAGAAAAACAGCAGTATAACTATTTAACTCTGTTGATATTTGACTGCCTTTAACAGCCTTACTTTGCAAAATTTTTAACTTTCTTCTTGGCAATTTTCATTCAATAATTAAGAGTTTATAGCAGGTATATCCCACTAGTTAAGGAGACAAAAAATTATACTTTACAAATTGGTTCTGGTTCTAGAACCAGAACAAGCAATATGAAGAGCCTCCCTTACTAGCCAATCATAAAGCAGAGTTAGCCAATCATTGCTTCATAAATAGAGCCAATTATTTTGGAGGCTAAAAAACAATAAAAATAGGGCTTAAGCTAATTGGCTTAGGTGTACTTATCATATATGTAAGGGTGATTCAAATGAACAAAAACAAAGAATGAAATATATTGGATGACTCAACAAACCTTGTAGGTAAAATGCATTTGTAGTTCAAGAGTGCCCAGTACAATAGTAGTTCTAAATGAACATTGACTGCAAAAACCAATGTGTTTCAACCCACTAGGGCCATGATCAAGGTATATTATTTATCAATCAACCAAACACTTAATATAAATAAACAATTGTACTATATAGTGTCAAATTGAAAATGGAAGATAAAAAATATACAAAAGAACATAAAAAACTGAGGGTTGAAGTTAAGCAAGAAGAGAGAGTGAGAGAAGGAAAAATAAAATGTACATGCAAAGAACTGGTCAATCTCAAAACACCCTAAGAAGGTGACCCGCACCACTATGCAACAGCTGCACATAGAGGCTTGGGTTTTGAGCCTTGAAATGCAGTGCTTGCAGAATGCCAAGCTTGAATTCAGAATTGGAACAATCAATAATCTTAAAAGCTCAATCTGTTCTCTGTCACAGCAGCTCTTGCACTCCAGAAGGTGGTCCTAGATTGCAGATTTCTTTAGCCAATGCTTCCTAACATTGGTGCCTTTTCGTTTTTCCCATGTATAAGATATTCTGATCATCAGAACAACAAAATTTATACATAACACCTGCAGCCAAAGCATGAGGAACATAGGACTTGAGCTTGCTAACAAATTGACCCACATTGACTAAATGCAAAAACAATCCTAATTAATACAAGGATTGAAATATATCCTCAAAGTGTAGTGTTCCACGAACGTAGTGTTCCACTATTTCCAAAAATATCTCTCAAGTTTCTTTTTCAACAAGTTAGATAGGATACCATTGAAAGACAAGATCATTATAGGGTCATCCAGCTTTTCACCATGATTCTGCTGCAACCTGCTAGTAACCTTATCAGTGACAAACCTGAAAATTAAACAACTAATGAAATTGTTAGGGTATCCATTCATGCTGAAAATCCTCTAATCAAATTGTTCACCTCTTTATCAAATGTGGACTCACCTCTTTATCAAAGGGAAAATTGCAGTCAATGTTGATTTTAAGCTTTATTTATTTGCTATTAATTAAGCGACCAACTCTACCACAATAGTAGTTCTATCTGGCATGTACCAATTGATACAAGTTACATATGACTTAGTTAACTTAGTCAATCCAAACAGTCATGATTGCTTACCTTTTAGGCTTTTTTGTTATATATTTTAATTGTTTAAACAATGTTATCAAGTATAAAAGATAGAGAATTGGGTCATTACTAGTCATTAATTTTACCAGAGTAAGCAAGTAGCTCCTAGGTTCCTACTTGTACTTTTATTACTCGACCTTTCAAGTATTGTATCATAAAATATATTTCATAGATTGTATTGAATTCAGTTACATTATAGATGAATAAATTAGTATCAATAGTTATAGTATTTTAAATGCACTTCTGAACAGTTTTTAAAGAATTCGATATTAAAAATATGTTGACTTTCTATTAAGTAAAAGTAATTTGATGGCAACTGTTTTGTGTAGTATTGATATGATTTGCCTCAGACTGAATAGTTGATGTATACTAAAAATATTAGATATAAATTAGTATATGGATTTATTTATTCATAAATATCTATTCTGTTGTGATTAAAATAAAGACCTAAACATTTTGATTTAAACTCATATATAACACAATGGACCATATTGACTAAATAGATTATGATCTTTAAATTGTTTTTATTAGACTTGATACTGAAATTTTTACTGAAATGGCAATCTAATTTCATTTATTTCAAAATTTGCATTTTCTCATTTACCTACTATAGCTTTATTAGATAAGCTTTTATTTATAAGCATTGGTATCTTTGAAAGTAGTATAGTTTGCACATCAGTTCTAATACAAACCAAAACTGTCTAACAATAATTTATTTAAGGCTTTCAATTGAATACAGGCATAGTTATGGCATAGCAATAAAGCAAAGACAAGCTGCTATGTCTGCATAGTTTTTTGCTTAACTATGATTTCACCAATGCCATTTAATAAACAGTGGTGTTGTAAATAAATTCTCTTTGAAAACATTTCATTCATACCAAAGCACAAGTGCAAGGATATTGTCAATGGCCTCCTAATGTTGAGACAATGGTTAAAATGGGATTTTATTGTAGCTAGTTACTGGGCATAAAACTGACTGCTTCAGTACAATGCAGCACACATTGTTTTTAATTGCAATGAACAACAATAAAAGTTTATATACTGGGGTGCAATGAGTGTTATATACTGGGATGCATGCTCGCAATATCGATAGGAAATGGTGTGAATTTTAGTCATATAGTTTTTGTGCATATTTACTTGAAAATACTTGTTGGTCGTGATTTTTTATGCTTTTATAATGCTACTAAATAAAGTACCGACTTCAGAGGTTTAAGTTTTTGTGTCAGAAAATAGTAGAACATAAAAGCCGACCAACTCAGTATTGTCCAGATGCCTATGCCAGCTCAGCGTCTGCTGCAGATGCTGCTTGCAGTTGCTGATTCTCCTTCCGCCTCACACTGAACAGTTGAATGAAAAGCTCAAAGAATTCAAAGGTGCTGATAATGGACACGCCCAGCCACAGGCCGAGGATACCGCGATGTCGGAGGCCAAATTTCGGGCCAGATAGGCCCAGTTCTCGCGCACAATGTTGCCCATTGTGGAGTGACTGTACACTGTGAGCTTGGCGAACCGCTGCAGCGCGTACGGGTCAATTTTTAAGGTGCTCCATGATCTCTTCCAGCACTTCAGTACT